>JAIXMH010000178.1:0-23488 GCA_025528865.1 Pilobolus umbonatus
CTTGTCACATTTAATTCCAATACGGTTCATCAATACATAATCTAAAAAATAGTAATAATGTCAGATTCTGTTATAAATTCAATTATTTAAGAACATAATGGATTAATCAATCCATATCTCCTTCTGATTCCTCTGAATAACCCATCATGAACAATTACAATAACAACAATAACAATAGCAATGCTTCCGACAACGAGGATTCTGTATCTCGAAGACTGACAGCCATTGAGCAAGGTATGAATCTCATCATGGAGCAACTCGGTGTGGGTGTACAGCCACCAACCATTGATGGGATGCTTGTACAAGACACAAGAGGTATGTTATTTTACAATTTATAACAATGTAGTTTCTAAAATGTTTTAATAGGGCTGGACATCATTAGAGATGAGAGGGAGGTCACTAGACTGGTGACATTCCCTGATTTTCGAGGTATAAGGGACATCCCACCAACCCTTGAGGAAGCCTTGCGTGGATTTGTACCCACTCGTACAAATAGGTCTCCAACCCCTGCAGTCAGGCTAAATGCGCTGATTGCCTATCTCTACAAACTCGATAATGGAGGTAGAGAGATTAGGGAGGAGACCAAGGATTTTGTACGAAAGCAATTCCATGCAATGACAAGACAATGTAGAGTTGTCATGAAACAACAAGGTGTAATGGCAACCTACTGGGGTGAGATACCTGATCGTCATCAAGCCTATTACTCTCTCAAACTTGAGGGAGTAATAGCCACCTTTGGATATCCTATTTACCATTGTAAGAAAGAATGGGCTGCTCGAACCCTGCTCCAAGAAGCCATGAAGAGTGAGAGGCAGGTGCAGAGAAGAAGAGAAGCGGTAAGCTACAATGAATACAATACCTCTATTTATACTAATTATATTATTCTATCATTATTTTATTGAACAGAGGTTGTCTAATGCCAGACAATAGAAGGTAAATCATTTTTGTGCATTGTACTTCTGTCAGACACTAATTGTATATATAAATAGAAGATCTTTGTGGAGTTCAAACTGTGCTTCTCTTATTTCTAAATAAAATAAACAAAAAATTTTTTTATTCCCTCTTCTTTTTCTATCTCTTTTGTTGTTAATCCTGTAAGTCCATGGAATATGTGCTTTGTCTTTATATTTATGTTACAAGATTATTAATTACTGCCGTTCATATAGTGTACATGTACATGCTAGTTGGCTAATGAGGGTATGATTTTATAATGAGAGGTAATAAGATTTGAAATGTCTCCTTGTTCCCATTATTAACATTCTTCTTTTCTAGGCATGTCTAGCTTGGTTGTTCCCATGTGTATAAGTTAGTATGATAAAACCATAAGGGTGAAAAGACTCTAACATCTATTTTCTCTTCTATCTTAGGTGTGCTGTTCTACACCCCCTGGTTCCAGATAAAAGGTAACATTTACTATTGGAATATAATAGATATACACAGTAATCTGACCCCTGTTCTTCTATATTACTAGTACAATGAGTATATTAAGGTAATGTATACAAATAAAAGCATCCATCCCCTATTTATTATAGGAATGCCCACATATAACTGTATCGAGGTAATCATCATAACTATCGTCGTCTCTAGTATTCATTGATCTCATTTTTTACTGTGTTCCACTTATAGATAACTGTCTATCAATGATCACTGAAAGTGGCCCAATAATCAAATGCTTCAGTTCATGGTTATTTAATGTTTATCCTTATTTCATTTCTCGTCCATAGTTTATTTGATTCTATTAATAAATAAAAAAAATTATTCTCATAATAATTATGACTTTTTGTGTTCCTATTTAATAATGATTGAATTGAGATACAATACAGCGGTATATTTCTGTTAAAAGGTCGTTACATACACCAATTGAGTACACCATAGAGACTACCAATTGTTTATTCTATTGGCTTACAATCGCGGGTAAACGAGTGAAAGAAGGCCAAGACTCCCAATTACATTGTGGTATAAACACCAGACGGGAGCATTTTGACACCACTTTGACGGAATTCCAACCAAACATTGCGTCTTCTTGTCTCAAAACCACTAATTATTTTCAATTCTACAGCCTAATTGACTGCGTATAAAACTGCCAATTCATCGACAATTGGTGCCATTACAACTACTCATTCATCCGTAGTGTGTATTACGTCCAGGAAAGACATTCAAGCCAAAGAATAAGGAAGATGTCGTGGATCAGGAAAAGACCGTTGCTTATATGCAAGCATCTCATAAATTCAGTGATAAAAACTATGTCACTGTGCCCGAAGAGGATAGGAAACAGCTTTTAGAGGATACACATAAGGAAAACGGACATTTTGGCGCTGATAATATGGTTAAAGTGATCAAGAACCAGAATATTAGCTGGCCCAAGATATTACAGGATGCGATCGATTGTGTGAGCTCCTGCCCATTATGTGTAAAATATAATATCACCAAAAGAGGATACTTACCGCAGAGATCCATATACTGTTATCTACCAGGAGATGGTTATGCAATGGATTTAGCTGGTCCATTTAGATCTGCTAGTAATGTCTTCAGCTATTTGTTGATATTGGTGGATGTCACAACGAGATTTCTGATTTTGAAGCCTTTGGTGGATAAAACAGCGAGATCGGTGGCAGCAGCAATGATTGATGCCTTTTCTATCGTGGGCTTACCCAGATTCTTTGTAGCCTCAGATAATGGCACAGAATTTGCTAATAAGCTTCATGATATTCTATTCCAATCAATGCAAATAGAACAGAGGTATAGTACACCTTACCACCCACAAGGAAACGGATTAGCAAAGAAATACGTTCAAACTACAAAGAGAACGTTGGCTAAAATGATTGAAGGAAACACTGAAGACTGGTATCTATATATCCCAGCTATTCAGTTGATGATCAATAACAAGATCTCGACTAAGATGCAAAGTACGCCTTTCTCATTGATGTTTGCAAGGAATATGAATGAACCTATCAACTATATTGATAAGGAAGGAAGTGAGAAAAGGAAGGAGTATATGTCGAACGAGGAGTTATTGAAGAGGATAGATTATATGTCACAGATAGTGTTCCCAGCTATTTCTGACAGATACAGGATGGCTGATCAGGATAAGCACACTGTGGCTGATAAGAGGAATAAGCAGGTTGACCTTAAAGAAGGTGACTATGTGATGGCAAAGGTGTTGGATAGGGTTAATGCCTTAACGCCTGCTTATGAAGGTCCTTTCAAGATCGAAAGAGTGACTGATGGAGGTACTTATCTCTTGAGAGATGAGAGTACTCAAATGCTGATGGGTCGAAATTATGTTCCATCAGAGTTGAAGAAAGTAAAAGAGGAAGCAATAGCTATTAAAGATACTTTGTATGAAGTGGAAGCTATTATTGGAGATAATGGTAAAATAGGTCATCGTGAATATTTGGTGAAGTGGAAGAATTATGATTCCACACATAATTCATGGGTGAAAGCGAGTGACTTCTCGGACACAGAAATTATCAACAAATATTGGAAACAAGTCAGGAAAGATCATACTGGTAAAACAGTTGATATTGACAAGGAGTTGAAAAGGAAGAAGTTCGTCAATAAGTTGAACGACATTGTTTACAAGCCGAGCAACAGATTGAAAACAATATTGGAAGCCCCAGATATGGCTGAGAATGAAACTAGTAGTAACACAGTAGTGGAATCGGATACTACAGAAAATAACAGTAGAACTTCCAGCAGGAAGCGTACTAGAAATACAACTAGTCAGAAAGGAAGACGTACTCGTCGTAGGAGCAAATTATAAATGGAGAATAGAGGAACCTGTGACTTTTTCACTGCAAACAGCAAACTGAATCGAATAATAACTACCAACAAATCATATGCATACTTAATCAGACAAGTCGACTAAACTGGAGGTTCAGTCTGGTGGGGGCGTATGAAGTACTTCATGGATTTGATATCACTTAATTACAGTGGTCATTAAGGATAGGAATTATTATTCAATCTCAGTGCAGTGTTTTTATATGACAGTGTCACCTGGAGATATTAATACTGAGGAAAGAGTGAAAGATGCTCTTGGTCTTTTTATAAGTCAATAAACATTATAGTCAATTTTGATTCAACTTACCAGTCCACTTAATTTGATATATACTAGCTATATATCCCTTACACACACACACACATCTAATCTAAGCGTAGATATTTACACAAGCTGCAAATTGTAGGTCGGGTGTAGAGGTACATATCTCAGATGTAACAGGGTGTAGTAAAGATTCAATATTACGCTTAACCGCACGAGATGTGATTGAACGCTTTAGGTATCCAGCAGATTTCTCCCCATTCTCTCTCCAGTGTTTACCAGCCCGAAGAATGTCATTCTGAGCAATTTCATTTTGGAGGGATCCAATCAATTTCTCAAGAAGAAGAAGTTTATCCGAGACTATTGATCGATTGCCATGGCATTTTCGAAGAAGCTTATTTCTTGAACGTTGAAATCGAAGAAGTGCACGATTGCGGTAGGATGCTGCCCGGCGACCAATTGTTCTAGATACCTTTCTGACTATATCCTTGATCGCATTCCATTGAACTTGGGGAGATGAATAAGACTCAGTTAGTTCACTGTGATACCAGTCTAGCTTCTTATATAGTTCATTGACAAAGTAAGGGTTCTTGGCTAGTGCTGGATTTGCTCTCCATAATCCATGGCCCTGACAATTATTAGTGAAATGAAAAGATACCGTGAGAATAGCATGATCAGTCCAGTTCGAGTTAATAAATTCAGCACTAGAACGATGTAGATGTTGATGTAGATCCGAAGAAGTGTATATATAATCAATTAACGATGAAGAGTTTCCACTGCGATAAGTAGGAACATCATTAACTAAGCTCAAGAAAAAGGAATTAACAAGCATATGACACCACAATGAACGTGAGCAAGATGGATTAGGAGAAGGAGATCTGGTAAAATCAGAAACATGCAAGTTGAAGTCACCCATTATCAACATGTTCAAATTGGACGAGGGACCATCCATTTGAAAATGAGGAAGTTGAAGTAAGTTTTGATAAAATTGCGGTCGGTCAGTAGGCTGAGCAGGACCCTAAATGTTAACGAGAGTGATGGGTTTGAAAAGGTTGTTGATGTGTGATAATGTGCATATTATGACTCGTTGGTCAATGGTAATTAAAATAGGAGTAAGTAGCGTAGAAGGGTTCATAGATACAATACCACAGTGTTTAGTCCAGATAGAGGAATGACATTGTAGTTGCATATCGAGGGAGGTTTGAATTGACGGTGAGTTAGCATGGGTTTCTTGGAGTGACATAATATCGAGCTTAAGTGAACGTAGATAGCGAATAAAGCCTCTTTGCAAATCAGGATTACCTGCTTTGACGAGACTTCTACAATTTAGTGAGCATAACTTAAGTGAAGAAAATAAAGGAGTGGATGATTCATAAGGAGTTGATAAATCGATATTATCATATATACTCATCTATTGAGTATTGGCTGGTTCACCATCAGCTTGGTCCATATCGAGGTCATTATTGTCATTAGAGGCTTGGAAATTGGCAGCCAATTTCTCCATAACCTTTTCTGAAGAGTTCTTATTGATGGGAGCAGGGTGAGAAGTGTGATCAGACAAGAAGCTGTCATATTGTTCCTGATATATCCAAGATTGACTAAGGAAAGAACGAGCAGCAGCAAAACAAACAGGTTGTCGCAATCGATGGAGAACCTTCAACAGCCTATTCTGATGAAGGGCCAAAGCGATCTGTTGACGAATACACTTAGAATCATTAGCAAAACTAGGATCCTTAAGAATAGATTCAGCAGTAGGATCAAAATTGTCAATTAGAGCAATACCGTATTTGGCAAGGATAGAAGTGGCAATACTAACAAAATCGTTGTGAACCAAAACACCAACAATTCCATTGGTAGGATAGCAAATGTCGAGAACACGGTGAGAAGGTAATCCTAATGTGGACAAAGTCTTACGTGTCTCAGAAGGACGACTCTTTACTCGGATGGGCATGTATATTGTTGTGGATACTTGAGATAATAGCTCATATAATGATGATGATATAGCACATTGGAAGAGCACAGCTTAAGATCAACCCATTATTCCCATAAGTTCAATTGAATTACTTTATTGAATATTGAATAGTATAGTCTATTGTACATACGATCTATCTGTTGAGCAATGTAGACTTACTTACCTGACATCACATATAAGAATCATTCTCATTGGTCGAAGCATCCACTGCTCTTCCTGCTAGATGAGATTTACTGATGGTTGAGATGGAGATAGATCTCCGAAGAAAACCTACTGTCATTGGATGATTACTTCCCCCACATTGTTGTATTACTAATATAGAGATAGATCTGAGATAAGCTCACAAGAAGATAGAGATTAAGCTGTCAAATACATCACTAGTAGATATTATTGGATAACTTGCCATGTACTCATATCATGAGTCGATTGTTGATCACTTACTTTTACCCGTCCATATTTTAGTATAAATACCCTTACCCATTAGACATTAGAATCTTTATCTTATTTTCTGATAATAAAGGATATACAAAGTTCTAACAGTATTCCTTTAGTATTACGTTCTTATTGGTTGTTAAAACAATCATGATAGTCACTATGGTCCAAAGCTGGGTAGTCAGTCCTAAGCACCATCATACTCCTACTATCCAATTATGATCAGCCAATCATATCAAAGGTAGAATTGATTAGTAATCTGATATAGAATGGGTGAGAATATAAAAGTGAAGATTTAAGAGTAATATGACTTGTTTATAATGCCTATGGCTATATTAGTTAAAGAAGTGCTTTTGTTTGAATAAAAGGACTTTGTTATTGGGCATAAATGTACGATTTAATGTACTTCCCATTTTCTTTTATTATTTGACAGAGAAGTACTCACTAAACACAGTCATATAACTTGGCAACAAATGGGTTACTTTATTGGAATACCGCTTTTTATTCTGAATTAAATCTTTGTTTACATTTTGATAACTTTGTGGTCCTTTTCTATTCTCTCTTTGTCACCTTTTTTGTAATGTGGATAAATATGAATAATCTCACTCTTAATGGCACTAATGTAGCTTATGGGAATTATTAAATAGAGAAGAAAATAATGAGTTTATTAGATATATGTGATATCTCCAGCTGTTTGTTGAACATTATCTCGGAAGATATAGTATGGAGCTACTATTTTATATTCCAACGAATCTTTGTATGACTGAATCAGCCCAACCTGATACTTGATGTCGTTGAGACTGATTACTGCATATCTTTTCGGCTGACCAGGCCTATTCATCCGGAATACAGGAAGAGTATTATCGTATTCTGCTGCCCTGTGCTCTTTCATCAACTCTACCAAGACAAGAAACTGTGAATCATCCTCTACCAAAGAATTGTTATGCTCAAGGTAAAATACAACTGAGCCAACAAACCAGCGGAAGGATCTAGGTATAAATGTTGAATACCTAGAGAATCCATTCACTTCTAATTAAATTAATAAAATAAATACAATAAATAAAAACTTTTTATTTTTAAACTAACATTTAAAACTTATACATCATTTAATTTTAATTTTTGATTTAATAATATAGCGAGCTTCTTATGTCGTAACTTCCTTTGAAAGGTAAGCATAAGGTTGGTTTTTTTAAAACATATGAATTATAAAATTTAAATATTAGTAAAACAATTCTCCTAGTGTTATACTGATAATAGAAAATGGAGATTGACTTAGGAATTGTAGAAAGCATGGAATAGAACAATGTGGTTATCTCGACGAGATTCTCTTCTAATTCTTTTATACATCAATGAACCATATACATGGGTGGACAATAATGCTCGGGCAGAGATCTCAAAGGATGTGTTATGCAGTGTACAGGATGCAGAACGGGTATAGTATTTTCTGAGCTCTTTCATGATAGTTCGGGAAGGAACATTTTCAATCGGTATATCTGTGGACAAATCAACATCAGCAAATGGGCTCCATAATTGATGACCGAGGTCATATCTGGAGGAAGATTGGAGTTCTTTATAATCGTCAAGCGATGTCCTTTTTGGCTCTACAATATCAAGCACACTGGGTATGTTGATTGAGATGTTAATGGCACTTCGAATGGCTAGTCTTTCAACTACGTTTCCCGCATTTTTTCCAGAGAGAAATCTACTTTTAATAAGCTTAGAGTAACGACCAATATTACGCTCCATTGCTCGTGCGCTATAAAATCTCATACAACCATTATTTCTTGTTATATGGCCTATATGTGTCAAGTAGTGGTTATTTGGTGTAAAAACAGCAAGAGACAAGCGTTCTTCATCAATCTCCTCTCTCAAAAACAAATGCCACACTTCAAAGCACCTGTAAGACAAAGTGATTTTAGGGTATTTCTATTTGATATTCTATCTTCTAACTTACTCCTGCATCTCAGTAATGAGACTTTCTGTTAGATCCCATTGTAAAGCAATAGAACATCCTCTTACCAAGCTCAGCAACACCTTCTTTACTATTTCACCCTCCAACAGAGGAACTATTAATGTTGGGATAACATATAGTAAGAAATCAATAAAGTCGATTGCCCTTGCACCATCAACCTTCTGAATCAGGTTATCCCAACTCCCTTGGAAGGAGGTTGGTATATGCTTCTGTGATTCCTTTATCTGATGACCAGCTGCTTCCAACTCTTTTTTATCGACAAAAAATGTATAGGCCTTATCAACATTTCTTGGGCGAAAGGAAACATTATACTTGGGAACAATGAGCTTCAAAACAAATCTTCCTATTCCCTGACCAAGCAAGTGCATTTCGTCAAGGCCAAAAAATGATGATCCACAGAAGGTTGGAAGACTAGCAAAAATAGTAGGTGAGACAATCTTTGTCTCCTAATAGAAGTTATCATATCTTTGAGTATTGATACATATACTATTAAAAACTAATATATTAAAATACTATTATTATGCAATTTAACATAATTTACCGATTTTTTAATGTATCCTCGGTTGTAAGTTGATAAGAACTTACTACGTGCTTTTTAATCAATTTTGAAAGAAAAAAAATGTCGCATTATAGGGTTTCGGTCTGATGCGAAATATTATTAAATTACAAAGTAATCCATAAAAACATAAAATAGATAAAATCTTAAAAAAAAAAGAAGTTAATATATAAACTATCATATTTTTTATACTGTTATAATTAATTTTATCTTTATAATTTATTTATCTGTTGCGTTATTCTTTAGAAACTGGGTGTAATAGATTGTTATACAACTTACCTCATTGCCATTGACAAAATCGGATACCGGTCTAATATTCGCTTCACTATCTCTGTAGTACATAACACCAGGATTAACAGCTGAACTCTCACCTTTCACAGAACATATTCTACAACCAAATTTGGCTCTATGTCCTTTATGGTGAGCAAATTTGGAGACCTATTTGTTATACAAATTATATTACTAATGTCTATTTCTCTTGTTTATGTGCTATTCACAATCTACCTGGGGAATGCCACCAGTAGCCATTACCATATGCACTCTTCCTTTGATCACTTCACCAGAGCATTTCTTTACTATCAGCCCATGCTCACCCAAGCTCTTGATCTCATCTACAATTGACAGCAGATAAGAATCAAGGTCTACGATCTTCCCTGAAATGACAGCTAACTGGAACATATATGTAAGTAATTGTTGTATATATAAGATATACAAACTAAAAGAATCCAAATAAGTAATGTAAATAAAAACAGTGGTAATTAATCAGACTGGAAAAAGGATTGTTCTTCTTTATTATTCAAATGTTTTGACTTCTATATATATGAAAAGTGTTCTTTATCTGATTTCATTAATGGTTACACTAATTCATTATCTGTCAAGATGAATGAGTTAGGTCGTCAATCTAATTTTGGTAAGTGGTCAATAAAATGAGCCTATAGATTGGAACATTGTTGTTATGTTATTAGATGTTCTATTGGTAGTTATAGTAACATTAACTGTCATAACAATCAATGGTACTATGTTGTCGTCGATTGATAGATTGTACCATTCAGAGTTAATTATAGCAGATGTTGTATTTGCATGATCCATATGTTTATTCAAAGTGGATCTGATACAACATAGCCCCCTTCTAGACGAGAACATAGTGACATATATGAAGAAATACAATCATGCATATATTTAGAGATAACCAGAAATAGATAGAACATATGAGAGAAAGAAAGTATGATCGTAGCAGTTTGTCAGTCAATAAAAACGCATAAGATAAAAAACCCAGTAGGTAAAAAGTGGCGGGAAAAGACAAGTCAACTACTTAAGGTGGCGAGCCTTTGATCTGGTAATAAAACCTTTTGCTGCAGGAGCTCTGCCTGTACGTTTGATAACTTTACCGCTAGATCTAGTATTAGGACCTTTGGCTTTATCAAAGTACCGTCTAGAAGCGTGTGGTGCTCTAGGTTTGAAGTTATGACTGTTGACAGTTTTACCTCGAGTATTGCCCCTATGAGGGTTTGGCAGATTTCGACGACTCCAGTATATATTAACTGGTATATCACTATCAAAGTTTTCGTATGGTATCCATGAGTTTTCATCATCATCATACCCTGTCCATTTCACCAAGTACTCATAATCAGAGCCATTCTTGTTGTGAGACAGGACTGCTTGTACTTCATGTCTAACTTGACCATCATGAGGAAACTGTTCATTTGAAGCTAGTTTAATATGAGAAGTGGGTACATCTCTGTAGAAAAGAAGTCCATTGCTTTTCCATTGGAGAATATATAAACCATTTGTAGTAATTCCATTGACTATAAAGGGTCCAACATAATGAGGATCTGTCTTAGACTGTTTCCTTTCGTTCAGCACATACACTTCGCTTCCAACAGAGTATTGTGAATCAATAATGCGATGTCTTTTAGTAAAGTATTCATGATCGCTTTCTTGCCTCTGCTTGATATTGGCAGATATAGCTGGAATAACAACTTTATTGACATAATCAAGTTTAGCATCAATGACAGCAGAATCAGAATGTTCCATTTCTAGTGACGGTGTTACATCAGTGTAATCAACAAAGTCATTAGGCTGTTTGTTAAATAACACGGTATATGGTCTGGATCCATGTAATCGAGCATATTTGCAGTTCATTGCATACTGTGTACAATTCAAGTACAAGTCCCAATCATGTTTAACTCCACCGAGCTGTTTAATGATTGTTTGTTTGGCCATTCCAACGAAGGCTTCATTGACTGAATTACCTAATGGAGAATAGGGTGCAGAAAGACGTTTCTCTATACCGCTCATAGCAACCATTTGGTTGATTAATTCATTGACGAACTCAGTACCATTATCACTATTGATTATCTTGGGAAATCCGAATAAACAAAAGATGCTAAGCAGTTCTTTGGCAATAGTAGTGGCTTCTTTGTCAGGTAAGGCACGCAGAATAGTGAAACGAGTATAGTAATCAACGAGAACTAACATGTAATTGTTTCCACTACCTGAAGTAATATTAAATGATCCTAGATCCATGCACCAATGATCAAGTGGACCATCAGGTAAGACACTTTTAGGAGGGTGATAACCGACTTTTGTAATATTAAATCTGTTACATTGGTAACACTGACTAAGTATACGTTTGATATCATCTCGGATATTAGTCCAGTGCATGTTATCGTTATGTATAGTGTCTTCAACAGCATTAATGCCATAATGTCCGAGTAGGTGAGCTTTGTATATGATTTCATCTCGCTTATCAGCAGGAGGTGTGATATAATCAGCATAAGTTTGAGCGCGAAATATGATGTCATTTTGTGACTGTCCCCCAGAACCTAGTTTCATCTTTTTTGTGTTCTGTTTATTTTTCGAACTTTTGCCTTTTTTCCTCTTATTATTACTGATGGCAATATCATCCCCCTCCAGATTGTTATCGTCAGAGAACAAGCGACTAAGGGCATCAGGAACAATATTCTTTACACCAGGCAGATGAATAATAGTAAATGAGTAGGCAAAGATTGTTTCATACCAGTTCATCATCAGAGAATTAGGGTATTCCTGAGTATTCAGGTAGATAAGACTTCTATGATCAGTGTGTAAAGTAAATGGAATACCATATAGCCATTTGTGGTACTTTTTAAACATGTATACAATAGCTAATAGCTCTCGCTTTGTAGTACTGTAGTTCTGCTCAGATACTGACAATTTACGACTAGCCATACCAATATAGCGAATAGTATCATCGACTACTTGATAAAGAATACCACCAATACCAGTTAAACTAGCATCAGTAGCAATATGAAATCTGTATTGTAGATTAGGTGGAGATATGACAGGAGCAGATGCAAGGGCATACTGAATGTCTTGGAATGCTTTCAAGTGTGTACTGTTCCAGATTCCTTCAAGACCTTTTTCATTACGAAGTGAATCTAGTGGGGCAGCCAGCCGAGCAAAAAGAGGAATTGAATTACGAAAGTAGTTAGCAAATCCAAGATATCTCTGTATCATTTTGCCTGTGGTTGGAATAGGCCATGTATAAATGTTCGACACTTTACGGGGATCAGGAATGAGTCCGCCATTTTCGATTATGGTCCAACCAAGGATGTGGATTGTCTTTTGAGCAAGAACAATCTTATCAGGATTGACTACGAGATTCGCTCTGGTAAGTCTTCTAATTACTTCAGTGACACAGTCAACGTGAAATGAAAGAGGTGGGAATGTACTAATAACTATATTATCTATATAGACGTTTGCAAATGGCAGATCTGCGAATAGATTTGTAAGGACACGTTGAACGACATTACCAACGAACGTGATACCGAAACATGCCTTGATGAATCGATATTGTTGATTAGTAAATGGACAAGTGAAAGACAGCTTTTCCCTATCTTCAGGTGCAACTAAGAAACTTGTGAAGCAACTGTGGATATCGACTAGCGTATGGATTGAAGAAGAGCCAATGCGTTGATGAATGTCGGATATTAGAGGTATTTGATGACGATCAGACATAATCAGGATCTCATTTAATTTACGAACATCTGTAACTACTCTAGGTTTACTCAGAGTGTAGTTACCTTCAGCATCTTTTCGCTTAACGACAAGAAGTGGACTATTAAACGAAGTATGTGATGGGGCTAATTCAATAACACCTTCATCAAGCCATACCTTTAGTTGGGTTAATACAGCAGTTCTATGTGCTTCTGGTAGAGGATACTGGCGTTTGTATGCAGTAGCACCAGGTTTAGTCTGAAGACGAATGATTGCACCTGGTAAATTACAGTAGGTAGACTTCATGTCAATCTGAGCATTGTCATTGAGAGCAGAAAGTATCTTAGGAAATAACAAGTTTCTTTCTATCTCAGAACCATATGGATTATTATTCGGTTGAATATTGTCTGGATCAATAGGATCTGGAATGGATGGACCAATATTATCAAACCAAGAAGTAATCAATCCTTGCATGTAAATACCAACTTTGGGCATAATATCTAAACCAAAACAAATCGGTACGTTCTCAGATGTATAAAAGTCAAAAACTTCAAAATGATGCTTTATATTGATTTTATTATAATATACATTAAGTAATGTTTTTCCTATTCTAGGGACTACGTTATCACGGTGGCCTAGTTGAATAAAGCCTACAGTAGAAGGAGTAATGTTAACATTCAAGAACTTAGAAAATTCAAGATTTATTATGCTGAACTCACTCGCACAATCCACCAGGGCAAAACATTTCACATTTTCTATAATAACAGGTATAAAAATACTGTTAGAACGACGTACGATTGGTTTAGAATATTTATCATCAAATTTACAGTATTGTGCCTGGATATTGATCTGCGTATCAGAATCAATATCCATTTCGAGAGCAATTGGGACAGGAGCAGGAGCAGGAGGAAGCACAGAAACAACAGGGGTGTTGGCTGCAACTACAGCAGGAGTAGACGTTGCCCAAGCGTTACTAGCACGTTCTTGAGCATTATCAGGCGAATACTCCATATGTCTCAGCGATAAATTGGCAGCTGGAGGATAAGTGGGAACAGCATTATCACATACATGTTGTGGAGACCACGGTTTATAACAAAGGCGGCATTCTCCGCGAGCAGCACGACGTTTAGGCTGACTGCCAGTTTCTCTTGCTTTGGCTAAAGCCTCACAGTTTTCATCGCTATGGGTGGACGACTTGTGGAACGAGCAGTACACCTCAGGCTGTCTATTTTGATGGATTCTTCTGGATCCATTGTTTCGGTTCCTTGAAGCCTGTCTTGAATCATAGGTACCATGTCGAGACGAGGAGGCCGCTGGTGCAGATGAACGAGAAGAAACAAGAACAGGAGAACGAGAGCGAGAACGACGAGAAGCACGGGTAGAAGAAGTCTGATTCTTTCCAAGACGGTTCTTATACCACTTATGATATATTTCCTTTGCTATATTCATCATACGGTCAATGGAGTTTCTCTTTTTCTCCTTGGCCATCAAGAGAATTGTCACCATTTTGTCATTTATAGAAGGAGGAATTGCTTCACGATACTGGTTTCTTACCCACACCTCATTATGAACACCAGCACGGCGACAAAGATCACGAAATCTGTCATTGAAGGAGTCAATATCTTCAGAACTTGACATGACTATCTTTCTCAGTTTATTGGTGCAATCTTCACAGTCTTCAGAAGCAGATACACCATATCTATTGGTAATGGCAGCCTTGAACGTCTCCCACTTAGCAGAAGCTGAGAAATGGTCAACAAAGTCCTTGAACCATTCACGTTGTTGATGAGAAAGAAGAGGAGGCATCAAACGGAACCAGTGATTATCAACAGGTAAGGCTGAAGAATTGAGAACATCTTCAAAATTAGTGAGAGCAGCTAACAAAGAAGAAAAAATAGGTCTAGATTCATCAAAGACAGCACCAATCCATTGCATATGAGGCAAGTTAAAGGAATGATAGCTGCTTGAGTAGAAGGATTAGCAACGGCTGGGACCGATTGCTCGTTTTTGATCACATTCATCAAATACTGCATGTCTGTATACTTCTTGTTCCTAAGGTCACGTAGATATTCAAGATCCTCATAAGGTGTTTGAGCTTGAGAGAGTGTGAGCTGGGCAGTGATAGCTAAGAACTGAGCCTTGATCTCATCATAACATTGTTGGACCGTTTTGTTAGTAGCAGCGATGGTAACAGGAATGGACCTAGTAGCACCAGATGTTTGAATCCCATGGTTATCAGTTAAATCAATTAGAGGAGCAGGAGTAGCACTACCACCATTGAGAGAAGTAGATTCATCAAGGTCCATTTGGTCATCAGAAGAAGACAAAGGACTACCAAGAAAGCGAGAAGAAATTATAGAGGATGCTTCAGATCCGGCTTGACTATCATTACCAGACAAAAGAGAGGAAGAGATGTTGTTGTTGGAGGACATATTGAAGAAGAAAGTAAATAAAGTAAGTGTGAAAAACGTTTAGAGTTGATGTAGGAAGTTGTGAGATGGAATAATAAAGAAGAGTATATAGAATGATTAAAAAAAATGTTGTATATATAAGATATACAAACTGAAAGAATCCAAATAAGTAATGTAAATAAAAACAGTGGTAATTAATCAGACTGGAAAAAGGATTGTTCTTCTTTATTATTCAAATGTTTTGACTTCTATATATATGAAAAGTGTTCTTTATCTGATTTCATTAATGGTTACACTAATTCATTATCTGTCAAGATGAATGAGTTAGGTCGTCAATCTAATTTTGGTAAGTGGTCAATAAAATGAGCCTATAGATTGGAACATTGTTGTTATGTTATTAGATGTTCTATTGGTAGTTATAGTAACATAATTGTCATAACAATCAATGGTACTATGTTGTCGTCGATTGATAGATTGTATCATTCAGAGTTAATTATAGCAGATGTTGTATTTGCATGATCCATATGTTTATTCAAAGTGGATCTGATGCAACAGTAATCTTTATCAGCTGTGGATTAGATCTACCTTAGCTCATTACGCCTGGAACTACAGCGTCGATTCCGTGGTTAAAAGGATATTTCCGCGTTTTTTGAACTATAGAAAACCACGGAATAAGCAAGATTTTTGCCGGAAATCTAGAGAAACCGCAGTTATATACAACGCTTAATTGGTTGGGTCATGTGATTTTGTTTCCAAACTAAGTTATAAGTACATCTTCTATCTAACTGCTCATTGGTATATCATTATTAAACAGACGATTATATTATAGTTACTATTGTATCAAAAGCGTATTGAGTTTAATTTTATTATGAATAGAAGGAACTATTATATTAAATAAAGCTATAAAAATCTATTGGAAGACTAAAAACCATATTTATTGGGAATAGAAAGAATAAGAAGTATTGTGGACATTGTATATTGCTTTAGATAGACCTAGAAAGCATTGTATGATTTAATAGATTGATGGTAGAAGCAATGACTATTGTTGTCAGTACTCATATATTATCACATTCTAGAGACTTGCCCCTGAGGAATGTCAGGCCCCATTAGATTAATTAATTCATTCTCATACAATTATCTCCTTATGTATAGCACTGACATTCCTGATCATTCATTTCACTATTGACATTCTTCACTTCTTTGTATAATATAAATAGCTCAAACTCTTTTATTTCTTTTATTCTTTACCTTATTATCATAAGTAATAAACATATATAATTTATCTCTGAAACTTGTTACCTGTTCTCTTGTCTCTTGTGAAGCACTTAGTACCCTTCTGCTTTGCTCCTGCCCGAATCATTACAGTATAATAAGGTCACATTGTACTACCTGCTTCTCTGTTTCTATCCGATTCTGCTACCTTATCCGTTTGACTTTTAGTCACTTCCGTTTAGATTGACCCTACCTGCTAATCCTGTTTGTCTCAATCCCCAGCTTTGATATAATAATCCCGTCTGTCTTGATTCTGTTATCATCGAGTAATGATACAAATTTAAATAATAATATTATTATAACCTAAACTATATAGTTTTTATATTTAACATAATTATAGAAATAATTAATTGTTTTAAATACTTTAATAAATTATAAATTCTTTTAATTAATATATCTATCTTTTTATTTGTAATTAATATTTTATTTATAAATAACAATAATTATATTATAATATTTTTGTATGTATGAGTGAAATATTTATTTTTCAAAATATATTTCATAATTTTTTTTCTTTAAAAAATTAATTAAAAAAGCACGTAGTAAGTTATTTTAGTAACTTACAACTACAATATATGAATAAACGTGACTCATCCATATCTTGATCTGTTGATTTGTGTAACATGTCATTCCCTTTTGCCTTCAATCGCTTTCCCGACGTTGAAGACGATTCTGCTTCCTCAGTATTTAATAACCATAATCCGTTTGTTGCTGCTAGATCCAATAGAATCAATGATCCACCGATCTTTGAAGGAGACGCTTCCAAAATCGCTGCTTTCATTGGCCTTGTCAAGATGTGTATCTTTTCTGATTCTCTCCGTTTCCCTGACGACCTCAGCAAGATATGCTTCCTCATCTCCTTCCTTCGAGGCCAAGCCTTCCAATGGGCTCTCCCATACATCCAGGACCTTGGTACTAACAACCTTGACCCCTGTATGACCTCATTCCCAGAATTCCTTGGGGAGTTTCAGAATAGCTTTGGTGAGGCAAATTTGAAGTTGCGTAACGAGAACGAGCTACTTCACCTTCGCCAAGGAAAGAACTCTGCCGCTGAGTATGCTACTCACTTCCGTCGCCTGACAGTCCGTTCTGGATTCAATGAAGCAGCACTGCTCTGTCTCTTTAGAAATGGTCTTTCTGAAGACTTAAAGGATGAATTAGCCACCAGGGATCTCCCAGATCACCTACCATCCTATATGACCAAAGTCATCGCTCTTGACAATAGAATGCGAGAACGTGCAAGTTTCCGTCGTTCTTATAATAGGAATAACCCATTCCTAGCCCCTAGATCTCGAAACATACAGCCTGTGGCTCAACCAGTCTTAGTCCCTGTAGAAAGTGGTGTACGTAGATTTGTCCCTCTGTCCCCCGAGGAGAAGGATCGACGAAGAAAGTTGAATTTGTGTCTGTATTGTGGTGGTGAGGGCCACATAGTTTCCGGTTGCCCCAATAAGGGAAAAGGCATAACCCAGGGTTTGTAAGAGAGTATACACTGGGTTCTAATTCTATTATATCTGAATTTAATAAAGTTTCATTAAATTCTTTTAAATCTCTCTGTCTAAAATCAACTATGCATAATTCCAGTCAACCTGTCCCCGAGTGTAATAATCCCGAGGTTATTGACACTGCTATGTCTGTGAATACTCCTAATCAAGTATTACAGAAATCATTACCTCCTGTCAAGCCTCTTAATATCCCAGTCTCCCTACGATTTAATAATACGGTGGTATTTGCTCATGCTATGCTCGATTCCGGTTCTATGTCTAACTTCATAACTGACAAGTTTGTTGAGAAACATGGATGCCCAAGGAACCTCAAGAGTGAACCCCTCACAGTAGAGATTGTGGATGGTCGTACTATATCCTCCGGATTAGTGATTCACGATACCTGTTTGGAAATGAGTATTAATAATCTTACTGAAAATATTGTTTTAAATATAGCATCTTTAGGATGTCACGATGTGATCCTTGGAATGCCATGGCTGGAACAGTATAACCCTGATATAGATTGGATTAAACGCTCTCTTGAACTCAATCATGCTCCCGAAAGATCTTCCTTCATAGATGATCATGCTCTATGCCCCGGCTCCTGTACTGAGATCAGCCCATTGTGTTCTCTATCCGATACCCCAGTTGTCGAACCTCGAGCAAGTGACTTGATCAGTGAAGAGTTACCTGCGCCTGTAATCATTGTCGCTATAGCTTCTTCAGCCCCTGAGAATCCTGCCCCTGCTATCCCTGAAAAGTACCTTGACTACCTTGACGTGTTTAGTGAAGATTCTGCTAATAGTCTCCCTGAACATCGAGGATGTGCTGACCATTCCATTCCTTTAGAGAAAGGCACACAACCTCCCTTTAGGCCCATTTATTCCTTATCTCAAGACGAACTCAAATCACTGTCCACTTATATTGAAGAGAATCTTGCAAATGGGTTTATCAAGAGGTCAACCAGTCCTGCCGGTGCACCTATTATGTTTGTGAAGAAGAAAGACGGCTCGTTACGGTTGTGTGTTGATTATCGTGGATTGAACAAGATAACTGTCAAGAACCGGTACCCACTCCCTTTGATCAATGAGTTGATGGATCGATTGTCGACGGCAAAGGTATTCACTAAACTTGATATTAGAAATGCATATCATCGTATCAGGATAGCTGAGGGTGATGAATGGAAGACTGCATTCCGAACCAGATATGGTCATTTTGAGTATCAGGTTATGCCATTTGGGTTAACCAATGCCCCTGCATCATTCCAAGCCCTGATCAATGATGTTCTCCGTGAATACCTGGACTTGTTTGTTGTGGTTTATCTAGATGATTTATTGATATTTAGCGACGATTCGGTAAGCCATAATGTACATGTGTGTAAGGTGCTTTCCAAATTACGTGAGGCTGGCCTATATGCTAAGGCGGAGAAATGCGAGTTTGATGTGGAAGAAGTAGAGTTTCTCACTATGAAAGATTTGGACGGCTAATAACGGACAGAACGACTGATTTAGGCGGAATAGTCCGACTTTTCAGGACGTATACGAATCTAACGATTTAACGGACGGGATGTTATTAGTCGTAATACTTCGGACCGGCCATTTTTAATCACGTGACATTAACTCGGACGAAAGATTCATATATACAGTCTCTATTGGATAGATGCTCATCATATACACAGTTACTATTGGACAGATACATATCATAAATCTAGACGTTGTTATTTTGTTTATTATTGTATGCAATGGATATCAAATGTATTTTATTATGAATAGAATAAACTATTGCACGGAAGAAAGCTATTGTAATGAATATAAAACTGGTTATTCCACCTATGGAATCACCATAGAGTATAAGAAGCATTGTGACCATTGTATGTTGTATCAAATAGAGATGGCAGGCAGTGTACATTGTGACAGAGAGAAATAAAGGTATTCATTAAGCTGTATTGATTGTACTCTATGATAAAAAAGTTGTATTAGTAAACAGCATATGTAGACAACACGGCAACTACTTACATCTACTCCTTTTTACTCATAGATATCCATCTAATAGAGAGAACCCAGTTAGCATGCTGTATACCAGAAAACAGATCAAATACATACCACAATCAATAAGACATCCTCATATACTGCAGTTACTCGTTAGATAGCATAGAACTAATGATAGAAGTAGTATGAGTAATTGTATTATGTGTATGTTATTTCAAGTACTTACATATTTTATTCTTACAGAAGATAGGATGCCTATTAACAAAGACAATTTAATGTGATGTATTGTTATGACATATAGTAAAATTACATACCATACATAAGAGATCCTATTAATTAAGAAGATAGAAGCAGTGTTACTTGACTGTATAAAAGATCACTAACATAAGATTGTGATATAAGTAAGAAATCCATTGTATATCACATGCATAAGTTACTTACAGATGTTATTCTTCAATGCGGGTAGACTATCTAGTATCAGGAAGTTAGTATACTATACAACATGGTCACCACACAAAAATAAATACCGAGCAGATTATATAGGAACACCTAATATATGTTCCGTAGCAGCCAGTATCCCGTTAGTTTATTGTAGATGATTACTATTAGATATTAATAGTATGAGTATAAAATCATCTAACCACATCATATTATCTTACAAGTATGAAAATTATATACCAGAAAATAGCCTTAATAGATACCAGTGGATAGACAAAGCGGATAACCTTGGAATAGCAAAGGCAGTAAAATAGAATAATAGATAGACCATCAGGAAAGAATAGAGAGCAGCAATACTATAGAGAAAGAACATATTTAGATAAATAGTAACAACTCATTGTAAGAATGTTACATACCCCATCAGCTTTCATCTGACAATCATCTGAATAGACAAAAAGCATTAATATTAAAGAATATGGTTACAAATATCAGTAACTTATTACATTAGCCAAGAGGATGAATGGATGGATGGCTTTACCAACTCATTATCAATCGCCTTCATGTTTCTGTGCCATCTTATTACATTAAATCTCTTGGATGGATTATATATCATGTTAGAAAGGGGAAAAGTGGAGAAAAATCAAAGTAGACATTTCATTTATTATTATCAGTCTAAAGAGAATTTTGATATCCAATCAAAACAGACTATAGTCTTCTACGTTTTCTATTGATATTTGATGGGGTTGAAGAAGAAGTAGACTGCATGCCATTGAAAAGAGGATCAAGACCACTATTATCATATGAATCGTAATGGGAGTAGTCGAAAGAAGAGGAAACAAAAGAAGAAGGGTCAGCACCACCAGAAGAAGAAAGATAATTCGAATTATCATGGTCTTGTTCACTATAAAGAGTTAGATTATTAAGTATGATGCAGTCATATATCCATAGATGGTTATGTATTACCATAATAAACTGTCCAGACTAGATTCTCTGTCCATATTCTATATATTTAATACATTAATAAGTAACAAACATATTATACTGATATATATGGATATTACCCTATCTTCTCTGGTATCCATAGCTACTTCGTTATGGGGGACAACATTTTGAGGCCTCATGATTTGAGCCATGATCAGAAAAGCTGCCCATTGACCCTTACACCGATACAGAGGGATGCTTTCAGAATTGGCAAGATCCTCCAACTGTAAACAGTAATATCTCTTGTATTCCATCTCCATGCTTGTCCAATCATTCCAACGAACAGCTTCCTCTTCAAGAATACTTCTTTTCACCCTCTTTCCAAGGTTATATGCCTTGTCGTACATCTCTTTACCCTCCTTATACTCAACCTGACAAATATCCATGAGAGCACCTGTTATACTTGCTACTATTCCCGGAGTAGTCTTTTTCTTTGGACCATCAACAAGGTACAATGATCTTGCCGAAGAGGTAACTCTGTCTATATTCCTGGACCCAAATCTGTTAAGATCTATTGTATATGTTGTAACCTTTGATTGAAATGTCACTTCTGCCGTTTATAAAAGATCAGCTTAGGATATAATAGATCATATATATACCACTAACCAGATTGATCGGCTGAAGGCTCGAAAGTAACAGAAGGAAATCTGTTCTTAATGATATTCTCCATACCATCTACCTTGGCCTTTACATCACGCACTTCATTGGTAAGCGTTCGTACTTCCCCTAACAGTTCGATCATCATTCTCTCCAAGTTGGCAATGTAGTTGTTGTTGTGGTTGTTCATGTTAATTAAAAGTATAATATGTTAGTTGGTTGAGAGAATAAAATGGGTATATACGTTAATCTTACTTATACCTTTTCGTTGACATTCAATAACCAAAGAAGAGTTTAATTTTCAAGTTTGTAAATTTCGTCATTGAAAATGACGCATGTAGTACCGGTTCCTGGAAATTCGGTTACCAATGGAGATGCCACTGCTCGTATGTCATTGTGGATGGCTGTTGAAATGTTGTATCAACGCATATTGTATTGTATCCATTCTGTCATCAATGATCTCATTCCAATTATTTGTTGGTTTAATCGGCATATCGTATCCAAAAGGTAATCAGTCGATGATATCATTTGCATTTTTCTACAATATATAAAGGGTCTTTTATTTGACATATCCATCACTCTTCATATTTTTATATAAACACATTACCGTTCATACCATGCCTAATAACAACTCTCAATCCACTCGTCGTAGAGAAAGAGTCAGAACCACCTATGAAACTAACAGGGTGTACGCATGTCGTTATTGTTCCAAGGCATTTGTTTATAGTCATCAATTGTTTTCTCATAAGAAGAATAGTGGAGTATGTAAACAAAAAGCTGAAGATGCTATCCGTGCTGCCACTGCCACTACTGTTGCTGAGGATATAGATCAAGATATTTTAATAGATGATTGTAAGTATATATTATATACTCCAATTGACATGTCCGTAACTCACTTACTTCATTTCTATTTAGTCGTTGATGTCGATTATGAAATGGACCAACTTGAACAAGATAATTCATTTGATACAAGTTGTGCCACGATATTCGAAGCAACCCATATGGACAACAACAGCTTCTGTTATATGGAGAATATTGGTTTGATCTTGAATGAATATGCCGTTGAAGCAAAGGTTTCTTTAACATACCAGAGAAAGATTATCCGATTGATAAATACTGTTATCAGGGATATGAGAAACAACAAGTCTGGTTAGTTTTTGTTTATACTGGATATACATTATTTACTTACATTTTATTTGTTAATATAGGCACTGATGGATTTGTCCCTCAGGTTGATGTGTTAGAGAAAATGATGCTCAACAGATCACCAGTAATGAGTAATATACATCACACATGCAAGGAAGGTTGTATGTTGTTCAAGAAAGGTGATGCTGCTACGTCTGATGCCGAATGCCAATATTGCGGTAA
>JAIXMH010000179.1:0-23468 GCA_025528865.1 Pilobolus umbonatus
TACTATGTCAACATATGAGTCAGCAATTAATCGTATTAAATATTCTGTTGTTATTTTAATATACCTCATATAAACAACATACTGTCCTCATTCCACCTGATTCCATCCTGCATCACTGTGTACTTTTTGATCTTTACAGGGTGCACTTGTATTTAGTTGTTCCTACATTAACTGCATTCACACTCTGACTAATTATATCGACGTACTCCATCGTTGTCTATGGTCAGCTCTCCTGATGGGTGAACTGTGATGTTCGACATTCCCAACACTGGCACACTAGAATTATATATGTGTGATTTGGTTTATTTATTGTTTTATCCTCATCTTTTATCTATTTGTTTACCTTGAGCTATTACATATATCCATTTCAACTGTATCTTATCAGTCTAATGAACAACTGCTCTCCATACTCATTCAACACCATCAGACACCACATCACTATGGATATTATCAGCTCATCTGAATATTATTGTTATTGTGTACAGTTCTTACTTTTTGTTTATATTCTCATATTGTTGTCATATTCTGTGTGTGATATACCCTACGTCGAAGTACAGTATATCTGATGACTGTGCATTCCATGTATACATCCCCATCACAGGCACTAGGTCTATTCGTTTCTAGTATATGTTATTGTCCTTCGATTCTTATTGTTGTTTAAATGGTCCCTACTGAAGTGAAAGTGAAAAAGAGGGGATATTCGGAAATTGAAAAAATAAATAATCTGTCCGGGCAAGTTAGTGATATAAATAGACATAATAAATTGATGAAGCATTAGAACAGCTCACAATTTGGCATTTTCTATTTCGAAATTGAAATACAAATTGTAAAAGAGCTATAAAATACATTATACATCCATTTTTTATACTTTAAACAGTACTATGACATATAAAAGAACCTCATGAACAACATATCTCATTTTCAGCATTCGAATCAAAACTTCGTTTATTGACATTAACTTTGTCATTTCAACTGCTGAAAAACAATACAATTCAATTGGCTGGCTACCTTTGAAAAGCCCTAAGACGACTGAACCAGTCAGCCTGGCTGTTATTTGGCGTCCAAATCTTTTATAGTATTAATCAGTATAATTCCCGGTTGGGTAGTTACTCATAAACATGTTGGGTAGTTATGATATTGTGTGATCTCTTGTTGGGTAGCAACTAACCAACTATGATTGGTAGCACTTTACTACAATGATCTACTACTGGGTAGTAATCCATCAGTTATGCTTAGTAGCAATTAAATAGAATGATCTACTGTTGGGTAGTAACTCTCAAACCATGATTAGTACTACTACACAGAGATTTCGAGAGCATTTACTCTTACACAAGTTTGATTAAGCCGATTGTGCTATAGTTATTAATAGATAGATTATAGTTACTATTACACATTACAGTAGACACAGAAGTGGTTTATGGTTTGAGAGAATGTTTTTATTTGTTTAAAATGGTTTAAGAACATAATAATAGACTATTTATATATTATAAGGATGGATCCATATTATTAGAACTGCCTTTTGAGCCTTTTACTAAACATCATACATCAAAGTTCTAAATAGAAAGAGATTATTAGAAGTATAAATAGTTAGTTCTGCACAAGTATTTATTTGTTTGATTACTTTACTATAGTACCGAGAATAACCTACGTTTGGATCATTACTTGACTTGAATAGAGAGAAGAAGTCTTTCTAAAGAGTGAAAGTACATGGATAAGCTTATCAAAGTATAAATACTAAACTTCTTGGTACTTGAAATCAAAATAGAGTAGCCTACAAATACAGGTATAAAAGTAATGTGGTTAATGTCTATTTCCTTTGAAAGCTATACTATACTACCTTGTGAGGTATTGGTTAAAGTTAGAGTTATAAAATATAAAAAAAGGACAGAAGTGATGAGACTCTTTGTAACTCTTTTATTAGGTGCAAATGCGAGAGAGAGCTCATTAATAAAAATAGACCCTTTTTATATGGGCTCGAATGATCGGCTTGTGTAATTATAGTCTATCTGACATTTATATATAAAAGTAGTCCTTTCAAAGTGCGTTATCCATACGAATATAAGTAGGAGTAAATACGACATTGCCCCCTGCCAGAATGTGATAACGGTGAAGTTAGTTTGAACAAAATAAAATATGAACATGGTTCATAAAGTATATACAATAAGAGTTTGTGTAACAATTATTGCTTATTCAATCTTTTGCTTCGTCGGGCAGGTTGCGCTTCTGAGGAAGTAGATTTGCGTTTGCGATTTGCAACAAGCATATCATTATTTCCAACTACAACAGACAAATTGCGAGAATTCAAATTAATCCGACTTTTGGGATTTCTTTTAGAGTGACGGTATGCTTCTTGTTGGGAAGGCATAGCTTGTCTTCTAGTCATAACTGTAGCTCTAGTGACAGAATCTTCGGTCGATTTAGGCTTATTTATATCTACAGTATCTTCAACTGGTTCATCGACTAAAGAATCCATGGACTTACTCATAGTACCAGGAGCATTAGATTTCAACGATTTAGAGGAAGTGGGAGAGTTGGTAATTATAGACTTTTTAGGTGGCTTGTATTCAATACCAACATTCTTACAGTAAGATCTCAGCAATTTAGAAGCATTGATTTCACTGACAGGAAGCCATAAATCTCATTCACTACTGTAGTGTTTCCATCGAATTAAATATTCACGTTTCATAGGTGGACCTCGATGATTGAGAATAGCTTCAACTTCAAAGCTGGTAATCTCATTACCTTCATCGTCCAACTCAATGATATCATCTGATAATACAGGTTTTAATTCTATTGAGGTAAACTTTCGAGAGATAATCTCACCGGTTTGGTCACGAAGAACATAAGCATTGCCTTGATTCTTACGAACAACAGTGTACGGTCCTTCGAACACATCACTTAATTGGCCTTCCTTATTAGGAATGCGAACCATGACGTGGGAACCAGGGGTGTACTCAACAATTTTATGTTTACTGTTGAACCTTGCTTTTTCAAGTTCTACTTGTTCATCCGTTCTATCTTTTATAGCAGGAAATACTATGTCATGCATGTAGTCAATGCGTTTCATGAGTTCCTCATGTGACATACGTGGAGATCCTTTATCATTATCACTTTCAAATCGATCTTTGTCAGATTTAAAGCCATGAACATCGTTCATTTTTCTAGCAAACATAAGAGAAAATGGGGAAGAATTCAACCTCTTGGATATACGGTTGTTCATTGCGAGTTGCACATTAGGCAAACAAGCATCCCATTCATCGGCAGTTCCATTAGTAGCCTTGGAAAGAAGCTTTTTAACTTCTTGCACTTTGCGTTCACTGAGTCCATTAGCAGAAGCATGTAGAGGAGTTATGAATCTATGTTCAATACCCATAGCATCAGCAAGCTCTGTCATCAAGGTATTCTTGAATTCAGTGCCATTATCAGACTGTAAACGTGTAGGATATCCTACTATTGAGAATAGTTCTACTAAGGCTTCCCTTATAGTTGTTGTAATGTTTATAAGTTATAACATAACAAGTCAGCTATATAAGTTACCAAATATAGAACTGACATAAAAGGGATATGTCGATCATTTACTTAAAAGGATATCAGATAATCAGCCAGTGAAATGTAACTGAGAAAGAAGAAATCTCTCAGGCTGAATCTGAATACACTCAGGGATTTAAGCGTATGTGAATTCTGCTTTGATAATCAAGCATATATCACCCACTGGGAAAATACACCATTTTACCCAGGCTCAATATCTCACTCTGCATTAAGCATTATTAACACTCAACTGTTATGTTCCCATACGCTATAAATATATCACATACACATATATCATTACCAAGATAATATTCCCACTAGCTATTAGCTCATCACAGACTGACATATCTCCCATGAATAACTTATCTGTCCATTCCCACAGATCAAATCCATTTAATATAAATACCCATCAAGTTTACATACAATAGAGGAGAGATCTCACCCTTTATTATACGTATACGTAACCACACCTCTTTTAAACATTTCACAATAAAGGTTAATCTAATCGAACCTCTTGTTGTTTTCTACTGTTGATTTTTTACACTTTTTTTTTTGTATTTGCTCACTCCTTGACCAAATACTTCAGTTGTAGATTCCTTATTAGGTAAGGCCTTCAGCATAGTAAACCTTGTACATACATCTACCACGACCATAAAATATTTATTACCTCTAGCAGTAGGTTCTGGGGTAATTGGACCACCAAGATCAATAGCATAATGATCTCCTACATAGTAGCTATAGATAGGTCGAGATGCATGGTATCCTCTCTTAGTAATGTTATGTCTTTGACATGGAGGACATTTCATTACATGGTTAACGGCTGAATTTATCAAATTGGGCCAGTGAATTCCTTCTAAATGAAGTCTTTTCACTATCTGTTCTGCACCATAATGACCAACTTCATGATGTGCATCATTCAACAATGCGTTACGCTCACTCTCAGGAGGTATAAAATAATCACTATGTATCGTCTGTGCGCTTTGGACATAGAGTATTTTGGCATGGTTATATGTATTGCTATGATAATCATTATGCACATTACTAGTACGTGTTATGGTATGAAGTTTAGTTTTCTTTGTTGTAGTGATGCCTAACATTACATAATCAAGCACGCAACATCTACATCAGCTGAGATCTAATTTACCCTTCATCTACTTTTGGCAGTCAAGATGATACAGATCTACAGATCGTATAACCCTAGAGAATCCTTTAATATCTAACTAAAAAAATAAGATGACTATATATTAAAACAAAATTTAATTTTTAGAATAACAATTGAAAGTTAAATATCATTTAAAATTTTTACAATATTCAATAGTATATCAAGCTTCTGTCATCCAAGTATTCCTTAAAAGTGTAGTATAGACATAAATTTCAATAAAAAAGTTAATTATAGAATTTAATGGTAGGTAAAACAATTCTCCTACTTCTCAACAATCACATCAAAGCCTACATCTACATAGACAATAGAGATCATCTATGCTGACTTATAATCATATCATCTAATCCTAATATTACTCGTTTAATTCAATGACTCAAGATAAATAATCATAGATCAAGTTCACATATAAATACCCTCCATTTTGTTATTAGATAACCCTCAATCGATTATACAAGTAAATAAGAGTTCTAATAGTATCCACTTAGTCTTTTATTTATACTTACTTGATCTTAAACCAAAACATTTTTTACTATTAATTACACTTATTTATAATTAAACAATTAACAAGCATGTCCTCTCCTCAATCTGCATCATCTCATGAAGAACCATTACTTCTTGAATCCATGGAAGGTGTAGTCAGGACAAGCAAGAGCCAATCTATGCAAGAACCCAAGGCCAGTGAAAATGAACAAGACCCCGGTGCTGCTATAGACAAGGCTATAACCATTCTGCAAGTAAAGTTAGACCAGGTGACCATTGACATTACCGAGGCTATGCTCAAGGAGGATGGTGACACTGAATCTGATAATCTGAAGGAACTAATGAACAAGAGCGGTTTAATCGAAAGCAAGTTGAAGTTTTTTCAAGAAATGAGAAAGAAGAAGCTCTCTGCTGCTGCTGTCCCCTCTGTGCCAACTGGTAATATTGGATTGACTGTTACAAGACGAGATCTGCCAATGTTCCAGTTGTCAACTGATGTGCCCAAGCTGTTTCCTAACTCAGAATCCTTCGATACACCAAGCCAGTTCCTTTCAACCTTTGCCAAGATTATTAGGTCCGGAAGACTTGATATTGAAGAACAATGGAAAACCCTTCTGCCTTTATGCCTACATAGCAATTATGATGCCTGGTGGCAGAACGATATAGAACCCCATGTACATTCCTGGAGCGATATGGTTAGTGCTTTCAAGAGACAATTTGGCAATGGTACCAGTTTTGGAAAGAACATTGACTCGCTCTGGACAATCAAGATGGGCAATGAAGAAACAATCAGTCAGTATACCAATAGGTTTTTGCGTGTCGCACATGAAGCAAAATTCAATCCCAAGCATTTCTATGTGGCTTCCTTTTTCGTGAGTTCTCTGGCTGATGCTGTGAAAGAAAGATTTAAGAGCTCCTGGTACGCAACGCATATTGATGAAGACAAATACACAGTGCAACAAGCTTCTAGTCTTGTCTCAAATATCCTTGGAGGTGATTATGCTGTGGTTCGTGTCTCTGCTTCTGGCGCCCGTTCAAGAAACAATGATAACTCTTCTGCTCGTGCTGCTGGTGGGTCCTTTTCGTTTGTGAAGTCAAAGAAAATCAATCAATCTTCCGGGGAACCTAGGTTTTTCTGCAAGAGACATGGTAACAATGACTCCCACTCCACCGAAGGCTGTATAAGTCTAAATAAGGGAAAGTCCCCTGAAAGAACAAGAAACAGCTTCTATGGCAAGGTTAATAAGGCGCATACAACATACACTGGGTCAGACTGCAAGTACGGGTGTGGTCAAAAGTGGGCTCCTAGTCATAGGTGTGACAAGTACTTCCAATCCGAAGACTACAAGAGAAAGCGGGCCGCCGAGGACAGAGTCGTGCTCTCTATAAAGAGGATTGAGTCTGTCAAGGTTGAAGATCACACGGAAGCCATGGAAGTCGATGAAGCTGAAAGTGTGGCTAATGGTGCCTCACTCGAGTGGCAACGTATTGCGGAAGATGCTGCCTCTGACTGTAAGTCATCAAAAAAGAGTACTGATAGTGCACAAAAATGTTCAATTATCACTAACTCATTATCCATTAATACACCTTTATATATAGAGGGCAAAAAACTGATAGGGCATATCGATACTGGTAGCGAGATATCAATTATAAACATGAACACATTGATAAATAAATTAAACATATTAAAAATAAATAAAGCATTTGGTTCATTACATTACTTAAATAAGAACAGTAGTAGTTCGAGAACAGGCGTTACTGATCCCTTAACTACTTCATATATTAATGGTATTCGATTTAAACATTCATTTGAAGTTCAAGAATTTAGTAAACATTTAGACTTTGATGTACTTCTGGGAAGTGACATTCTACCCAAGCTGAACATTGCTTTATCGGGAGTGGCAGTTAAATGGGACGATGTTCAATTATTAGAAGAAGACAAGAAGTTCCACAATATCAACTTTATTGAAAATGAGCTTAAGCCAAATGATTCCCCATATGGAACAAAAGCACAGCATGATTTCTTTATAAAGGAAATACAACCACATATAGAAAAAAATCAAAATATCCCCATCACTTCTTTCTGTACGATACCTGAGTCAATAGTGACCTTACCTACCAAAGAAGGTGCTACGGCATTCCAAAGGCAGTATCCAATTCCATACGCAATGAAACCTATATTAGATAAACAAGTGAATGAATGGTTAGAAGCTGGCACTGTAATCAAGTGTCCAGTGAACACATCTTTTAATAGTCCCTTGTTACTGGTGCCTAAAAAGAATGCATTAGGTGAGACAGTTGATCATCGAGTATGTATGGATGTCCGTGGCCTGAATAGACTACTCCCTGACGTTAACTTCCCTGTTCCATTGATCCGGGACATATTTGACCAATTATCAGGAAAAAAGATCTTTACTACCCTGGATTTGAAATCAGCCTATAATAGATTCTTGGTCCATCCAGATGATCAACACAAATTAACATTTACCCATAATAATCAACAATACAGTTTCCAAGGAACGTGTTTCGGCTTAAAGCATGTAACTAGTGTATTCTGTAAGGTCATGGCTATTCTATTCCAAGATTTAGACTGCACGTTAACCTACGTTGATGATTGTCTGATTGCCTCAGATGATTATGAGTCACACATACGGGATGTGAAAACAGTGATTGATCGCCTTACCTCTGTCAACTTAATCTTAAATCCGAATAAGTGCCACTGCTGTCAACAGTCTGTGTACATGTTGGGCTTTGTGATCGACCAAAGAGGTACCTCAGTTGATCCTCGTAAATTAACAAATGTTGAGAAGTGGCCGATCCCCAGAAATGGTAAAGATATTCAACGTTTCATGGGACTGATCACTTACTTCCGAGACTATATTCCCATGATCTCAACTATTGCTGCACCTCTAGATCGCCTTCGTAATCTAGATGATGTTCGAAATATCTGGTCAGACGAACATACTAAGAGTTTCAATACTCTCAAACAAGTATTGCAGTCGCGAACACTGTTGCACTTTCCTGATTTGCAATCTAAGTTCTATGTAGCCACCGATGCATCACTCTATGGGGTTGCAGGTGTGTTGTTCCAAAAAGACAATTGGGGAAGAATAAAACATGTCTCCTTTGTATCCAAATCACTGAATCCTTCCCAAAGAAATTAGAGCACTACTAAGCGTGAACTGTATGGTGTAGTCTACTCATTGCAGAAATTCCGAAAGTTTCTGTGGGGTGTTAAATTTGAACTACACACTGATCATAAAGCGTTGACGTACATCCACACTCAGAAAATGGCAAATGCAATGATGATCGGCTGGCTCGAAACACTGTTGGATTTCAACTTTGACGTTGTTCATATCCCAGGTATCTCTAATATTTTGCCTGACCAACTTAGTCGCTTGTATCCACCCATGGATATCAAGCTGGAGGAGGATGAAAAGAAAGACTTGGTCAGAAAAAAGACCAAAGAAACAGCTTGGAAGCGTAAAACAAGCAAGCATCAAAAGAATGTCTTTGCTGTACAACTGGAACAGGTTGATAAAAATACACTTGACTATATGACACCTCCTGAAAAGGATCGTGAGAGCATACTGAAAGGAGCACATGAATTTGGCCATTTCGGTAGCGAGGCCATTGTAAAAGAATCCACTCAAATGGACTACACTGGAATGATATATACAAAGAGGCAGGTGAGATTGTAAAGTCATTGAAGTATTTGGTCAAGGAGTGAGCAAATACAAAAAAAAAAGTGTAAAAAATCAACAGTAGAAAACAACAAGAGGTTCGATTAGATTAACCTTTATTGTGAAATGTTTAAAAGAGGTGTGGTTACGTATACGTATAATAAAGGGTGAGATCTCTCCTCTATTGTATGTAAACTTGATGGGTATTTATATTAAATGGATTTGATCTGTGGGAATGGACAGATAAGTTATTCATGGGAGATATGTCAGTCTGTGATGAGCTAATAGCTAGTGGGAATATTATCTTGGTAATGATATATGTGTATGTGATATATTTATAGCGTATGGGAACATAATAGTTGAGTGTTAATAATGCTTAATGCAGAGTGAGATATTGAGCCTGGGTAAAATGGTGTATTTTCCCAGTGGGTGATATATGCTTGATTATCAAAGCAGAATTCACATACGCTTAAATCCCTGAGTGTATTCAGATTCAGCCTGAGAGATTTCTTCTTTCTCAGTTACATTTCACTGGCTGATTATCTGATATCCTTTTAAGTAAATGATCGACATATCCCTTTTATGTCAGTTCTATATTTGGTAACTTATATAGCTGACTTGTTATGTTATAACTTATAAACATTACAGTCATGTCCTGAATGTCAAAAACATAATATCAGTAAGAAGGGATATCACCCTATGAGACCTATCATGGCATTCTTACCTTTTGATCACATTGGATTCGATCTAGCAGGACCACTCCCAGTGACTAATGAAACACATAATGTCTACCTGATGGTTGTAGTTGACATCTGTACCAAATATGTAATACTCAGAGCACTACCAAATAAACAATCTGACACTGTAGCCACAGCATTGATTCAAATCTTTGGTGACTATGGGTTTCCTCGAATCATGCAAAGTGACAATGGTACCGAGTTTAAGAATAGTCTGATGCATGAGATATCCAAGAATCTTGGCATTGATAGGCGCTACTCCTGTCCTTACCACAGTCAAGGTAATGGTGCTAGTGAGAGTGAGGTGAAGACTGCCCTGAATACGCTTAGAAAAATGGGAAAATCAGATACACATGATTGGGACAAGTTTCTCCCCATGGTCCAACTAGCAATCAACTATAAAATAAGAAACAGGACAAACAGTGCTCCGTTCAGTTTGATGCATGCAAGGAAACTAAACCTGCACTATGAGCACAGTTCAGCCAAGGAAAATAACAGCGGTATGCTTGAAGCGTTATCACTGCCCGAACTCGAAGCCAGAATAGATAAAATGAATACTGTCGTTTTTCCTGCAATAAATGAAAGAACAAAAAAGATCTTGGAACTGCAAAGCAAGAAATACAATGATAAGAATATCATAATTAACATCGAAGAAGGCACGCCGGTAATGATCAAATTACCTTACAGATCAAACAAGTTAGCACCCATTTACGAGGGCCCATTTACTGTTGTTCGCAAAACCCAAGGTGGCACTTATGTCCTCAAGGACGAGACCAACGAGTTACTGCATCGAGAATATGTACCCTCCGAATTAAAATTAGTCTCTATTGACGAAACCGCTATTGAAGACGATATTTATGAAGTTGAGGACATAAGAGATCATCGAGGAGAAGTTGGCAATAGAGAATATCTAGTCAAATGGGCTGGCTATGGTGAAAGAGCTAATACATGGGAACCTCCAGCTAGCTTCAACAACCCAGACACCATTGCGAGGTATTGGCAAAAGGTAAAGGCACTTGAGAAACGAGAAAATGAGCGCAATTCTGTCATGGTACAAGCTGCTGGTCCGAAGAATAAGCAGCCTAAGAATAAGGAAAGTAATAATACAAAGAGTAGCAACCAAATGATGAAAGTGGTGAAAACATTAGCTACGGCTGAGAACCCATTTCTAAGAAGAAGTAAAAGAATCAGAAAAGAATAATAAGCATTCAAATATATTTTCAGTGGCTTGGAAATAAAATAAATAACAATCACACTGCGGGTATTCAAATTACATGTCAAATTACGGGGTAACAAATTAAGCATGATTATAATAATCAGCATTCATTCAAGCTACTATAACATGTCGACTTGAAATGGTATTCCAGTCTGGTGGGGGATAATGTTGTAGTGATACATAACATTACATAATCAAGCACGGAACATCTACATCAGCTGAGATCTAATTTACCATTCATCTACTTTTGGCAGTCAAGATGATACAGATCTACAGATCGTATAACCCTACTTCTCAACAATCACATCAAAGCCTACATCTACATAGACAATAGAGATCATCTATGCTGACTTATAATCATATCATCTAATCCTAAGATTACTCGTTTAATTCAATGACTCAAGATAAATAATCATAGATCAAGTTCACATATAAATACCCTCCATTTTGTTATTAGATAACCCTTAATCGATTATACAAATAAATAAGAGTTCTAATAGTATCCACTTAGTCTTTTATTTATACTTACTTGATCTTAAACCAAAACAAGTAGTGGCTGATTAGTCCCCATAGGTAAGTTCCATGCAGAAGATTTAGCAGGGATGATGATACCATCTTTCAACCATTCATTCACAACATCCATTACTTTAGGTTGTACAGAATAAGGAATAGAGTATTGCCTTATTTTAATTACTACTTCAGGAGGAGTAGGTAAATAAAGAACTGCATCGGGAAGATTACATAATTCATGTTTACTCAGGTTTTTATTAGAGTTAACATAAGGTTGTAAAGCAATCATAAATGCTTCTTGTTCTTTCTGTGTACCTGCAGGGGACACCTTAGGTTCATACCTGATGTTATTGATGGAGTCATCCTTTTCTTTAATACTGCCTTTATATTTAAACGCAACATTATTTAAGAAAATAGATAGCTTAGGAAGTAAATCAGAACCAATGAGAATTTTTTCTAACTTGGGACTTTTGTGTTCATCCAATATGTCAAACTTATGTTTCACAATATGTTCAACACCATCATATTCAACAGAAATGAAATCCATTGTTTGCTTACGCTGTATAAGAGAACCATCTGCCATCATAATTGAGCCAGGAATAGAATGGAACTTTATATTATTTTTAATAGCAAAGCTTTTACTCATAGCAGAAATGTTAGCACCAGTATCTATCATACCAATAGTCTTAATGTCATTGAGAATAATAGGAGTAACGGGAGAATATGCTACATTTTCCGAGTCATACTCATTATTATCATTACCAACAGCATTATTACGAAGTTGTTGGGCAACAAAGATATTCTTATCATTAGGAACATTATTAGAATAAGATAGGTTAATAGAATTATAAATTTTATTATCAATAATTTTCATGGCTACATCATATTCATCTTCGGATGAATCACTTTCATCATTCATTACTAGAATTAATAGAAGAGGTTAGAATAGAATTCATATTAATATATGCACTATCCTCACAATTCCAATTATTAGAACTAGATTGAGTATCTTTGATAACTTCAATACTATTTATATGAATAGGGTTGCTACTAGAAGTAGACAATTGAGTGGTAGAAAAACTTACGTTCTTTCTTTGATTTCTGCTTCTAACAAAAGCTTGGAAGGGCTGACAATTTTCTTTATGATTGTCCTTGTAGTCTTCACGACAGAAGGTGCATTTACCAGCAGCACGCAGTTGTGCTCTTTCACTGTGGCTGGGAGCATGGGGATTCTTACCACTGTGGGAAGAACTGGAAGAAGGAGCGGAGGAAGAAGCATACTTACCATTGTTCTTAGCTTTCTTAGAATTATAATTAATTCTATCTTCCGAAGAAGAAGAAGCGGAAGAACGTTTCAAACCCTGATGATGGCATTCTACCAACTGGGCTTCTAAAGTGAGCATGTTCTCAGAAAGTATTCTTTCCAAGTCTTCGAAATCTTGTGGCACATAGTCGCCAAAGATGGGGTTTTTCTTACTCCAGATGCTTTGACTTACGTCAACAGGAGTTGTTCCATTGTACTTCATATGGTTTTGAAGTAATTCAACTACAATTTTCCGGAAGGCAGTGGGTAAACCATTCAAGAAAGTATAACCGACTAAACGATTATCACTCAAATTGATCTGCGATCCAACAAGGTATTCCTTGAACCTATACAATGTCTCATTGAAAGTATCGGTCTTTTTGTAGCTAAAACTAGCAATCATAGTGTGCCATTCGGCAATGTTGGTATTTGAAGCCATATCAAAACGACTTCTCATAATAGAGATCGCATCTCTCCAAGTCATCTTACCCTTGCTTTTTAAACAAGGAGACTTGATGTTTGTGACAAACCATTTAAAATGATTTGCCTCGAAAGAGATCTCAAGATGCTTCAGCCAATGTAGGGTAACATCGACCTTCTTCTCGAGATGCACTCTCTCAAAACTGCGAACAAATACCTCCAGCTTACTGTCTGCGCAGAAAGCACTACGGTTGGCATTATTAGATAGTTCTAATAATGGATCTATGTTGAACACAGGGAGATCTGACTTCGCAATTCTATGCTTGTCACCAGGAACAACATGGGTGCTACCTTGCAATAAGGCAACAACACCACCTTCAGCTTTTAAAAGCTCTTTGGCTTGTTTGATCCTATTGATCAAGTTCAAACGACGGTTATTGACCAAGTTAAGCTTGTTAACTTGGGCTTTATGCTCTGGACTGTCCATGTCAGCATTTGAGATATTTGTTATAATTTAGAGTTATTAATATGAAAAAGGACAGAAGTGATGAGACTCTTTGTAACTCTTTTATTAGGTGCAAATGCGAGAGAGAGCTCATTAATAAAAATAGACCCTTTTTATATGGGCTCGAATGATCGGCTTGTGTAATTATAGTCTATCTGACATTTATATATAAAAGTAGTCCTTTCAAAGTGCGTTATCCATACGAATATAAGTAGGAGTAAATACGACATTGCCCCCTGCCAGAATGTGATAACGGTGAAGTTAGTTTGAACAAAATAAAATATGAACATGGTTCATAAAGTATATACAATAAGAGTTTGTGTAACAATTATTGCTTATTCAATCTTTTGCTTCGTCGGGCAGGTTGCGCTTCTGAGGAAGTAGATTTGCGTTTGCGACTTGCAACAAGCATATCATTATTTCCAACTACAACAGACAAATTGCGAGAATTCAAATTAATCCGACTTTTGGGATTTCTTTTAGAGTGACGGTATGCCTCTTGTTGGGAAGGCATAGCTTGTCTTCTAGTCTTAACTGTAGCTCTAGTGACAGAATCTTCGGTCGATTTAGGCTTATTTATATCTACAGTATCTTCAACTGGTTCATCGACTAAAGAATCCATGGACTTACTCATAGTACCAGGAGCATTAGATTTCAACGATTTAGAGGAAGTGGGAGAGTTGGTAATTATAGACTTTTTAGGTGGCTTGTATTCAATACCAACATTCTTACAGTAAGATCTCAGCAATTTAGAAGCATTGATTTCACTGACAGGAAGCCATAAATCCCATTCACTACTGTAGTGTTTCCATCGAATTAAATATTCACGTTTCATAGGTGGACCTCGATGATTGAGAATAGCTTCAACTTCAAAGCTAGTAATCTCATTACCTTCATCGTCCAACTCAATGATATCATCTGATAATACAGGTTTCAATTCTATTGAGGTAAACTTTCGAGAGATAATCTCACCGGTTTGGTCACGAAGAACATAAGCATTGCCTTGATTCTTACGAACAACAGTGTACGGTCCTTCGAACACATCACTTAATTGGCCTTCCTTATTAGGAATGCGAACCATGACGTGGGAACCAGGGGTGTACTCAACAATTTTATGTTTACTATTGAACCTTGCTTTTTCAAGTTCTACTTGTTCATCCGTTCTATCTTTTATAGCAGGAAATACTATGTCATGCATGTAGTCAATGCGTTTCATGAGTTCCTCATGTGACATACGTGGAGATCCTTTATCATTATCACTTTCAAATCGATCTTTGTCAGATTTAAAGCCATGAACATCGTTCATTTTTCTAGCAAACATAAGAGAAAATGGGGAAGAATTCAACCTCTTGGATATACGGTTGTTCATTGCGAGTTGCACATTAGGCAAACAAGCATCCCATTCATCGGCAGTTCCATTAGTAGCCTTGGAAAGAAGCTTTTTAACTTCTTGCACTTTACGTTCACTGAGTCCATTAGCAGAAGCATGTAGAGGAGTTATGAATCTATGATCAATACCCATAGCATCAGCAAGCTCTGTCATCAAGGTATTCTTGAATTCAGTGCCATTATCAGACTGTAAACGTGTAGGATATCCTACTATTGAGAATAGTTCTACTAAGGCTTCCCTTATAGTTGTAGATTCCTTATTAGGTAAAGCCTTCAGCATAGTAAACCTTGTACATACATCTACCACGACCATAAAATATTTATTACCTCTAGCAGTAGGTTCTGGGGTAATTGGACCACCAAGATCAATAGCATAATGATCTCCTACATAGTAGCTATAGATAGGTCGAGATGCATGGTATCCTCTCTTAGTAATGTTATGTCTTTGACATGGAGGACATTTCATTACATGGTTAACGGCTGAATTTATCAAATTGGGCCAGTGAATTCCTTCTAAATGAAGTCTTTTCACTATCTGTTCTGCACCATAATGACCAACTTCATGATGTGCATCATTCAACAATGCGTTACGCTCACTCTCAGGAGGTATAAAATAATCACTATGAATCGTCTGTGCGCTTTGGACATAGAGTATTTTGGCATGGTTGTATGTATTGCTATGATAATCATTATGCACATTACTAGTACGTGTTATGGTATGAAGTTTAGTTTTCTTCATCAAATTGAGGTCATTGGAGTGAGCATAGTTATCTCCCAGGGCAGACAATGAGATAGTTCTCAGTTTCTTATTTTTCTTATTAACCTCTTCTTCGATATTACGAGGAGGGAAACATCTGGATAGACGATCACTTATTACGTTGTCTAATCCTTTTATATGGACAACGGTAAAATTGTAATCCAGGATTGTATCTAACCATTTGATCAACATGTTATTAGCATTCTTTTGGCTGTGTATATAACATAATGCTTTGTGGTCCGTATATAAGGTAAAATGAGTACCCCAAATGAACTTGTGAAATTGCTTTAAAGCATACACAACTCCAAGAAGTTCCCTCATAGTAACACTATAAAGCTTCTCTGACTTTGATAGTGCTCTTGCCATAAAACCAATGTATTTAATAACCTTAGAGGTTTCACCACTGAGTTTATCTGTTTTACTGAACTCTTGGTATAAACAACATCCGATACTGTAATCAGAAGCATCTGTTGAAATACAAAAAGGATGGGACAAATCAGGATGACTTAAACATACTTCAGATGCTAAGACTTTCTTTATTGAGTCAAAGTGCACTTGATGTACATCAGTCCAAACAAATGGTCCGACTTTCAAATCATCGTGTTTCCTTAGGTTGTCTAAGGGACCCATTAAGAGCGCAGCGTTAGGGACATGGTCACGGAAGAAATTGACAACACCCAAGAAACTCATAATCTGTTTAGAAGTAACTGGTTGTGGCCATTCCATGATGTTAGTTAACTTTCTACAGTCAACTCGTTTTCCTTCTACAGAGATGGAAAATCCCAGTAAATAAACAGCAGATCGTGCAAAGAAGCATTTCTCAAAATTAAGTCTAAGGTTTGCCTTAGTGAGAATTTCGATCACAGTTTTAACGTGAAAGAAGTGTGCCTTCATAGACATACTATGTATACATACGTCGTCCACAAAACAATCCACATATGGTAGATCTCGGAACAATGTAGACATTACCTTCTGGAATAACTGGCTAATGCTAGATATACCGAAAGGTGCGCCTTTAAACATGTATTGCAACCCATCAGGAGCAGTAAATGTAGTTTTATGCCTATCAGATTCATTCACAGGAAACTGATTAAATGCAGATTTAAGATCCAAAGTCGTAAATACTTTAGTATTTGACATATTCTGGAAGATAGATGGTAACAATGGTAATGCCATTGATAACACTGGTAAGTGTTTATTCAACATACGAGGATCTAAGCATACACGAATCTTATCGGTCTTAGAACCATCCAAGTTCTTCTTCTGAACTACCGTAATAGGTAAGTTCCATGCAGAAGATTTAGCAGGGATGATGATACCATCTCTCAACCATTCATTCACAACATCCATTACTTTAGGTTGTACAGAATAAGGAATAGAGTATTGCCTTATTTTAATTACTACTTCAGGAGGAGTAGGTAAATAAAGAACTGCATCGGGAAGATTACATAATTCATGTTTACTCAGGTTCTTATTAGAGTTAACATAAGGTTGTAAAGCAATCATAAATGCTTCTTGTTCTTTCTGTGTACCTGCAGGGGACACATTAGGTTCATACCTGATGTCATTGATGGAGTCATCCTTTTCTTTAATACTGCCTTTATATTTAAACGCAACATTATTTAAGAAAATAGATAGCTTAGGAAGTAAATCAGAACCAATGAGAATTTTTTCTAACTTGGAACTTTTGTGTTCATCCAATATGTCAAACTTATGTTTCACAATATGTTCGACACCATCATATTCAACAGAAATGAAATCCATTGTTTGCTTACGCTGTATAAGAGAACCATCTGCCATCATAATTGAGCCAGGAATAGAATGGAACTTTATATTATTTTTAATAGCAAAGCTTTTACTCATAGCAGAAATGTTAGCACCAGTATCTATCATACCAATAGTCTTAATGTCATTGAGAATAATAGGAGTAACGGGAGAATATGCTACATTTTCCGAGTCATACTCATTATTATCATTACCAACAGCATTATTACGAAGTTGTTGGGCAACAAAGATATTCTTATCATTAGGAACATTATTAGAATAAGATAGGTCAATAGAATTATAAATTTTATTATCAATAATTTTCATGGCTACATCATATTCATCTTCGGATGAATCACTTTCATCATAATCTTCATTACTAGAATTAATAGAAGAGGTTAGAATAGAATTCATATTAATATATGCACTATCTTCACAATTCTGATTATTAGAACTAGATTGAGTATCTTTGATAACTTCAATACTATTTATATGAATAGGGTTGCTACTAGAAGTAGACAATTGAGTGGTAGAAAAACTTACGTTCTTTCTTTGATTTCTGCTTCTAACAAAAGCTTGGAAGGGCTGACAATTTTCTTTATGATTGTCGTTGTAGTCTTCACGACAGAAGGTGCATTTACCAGCAGCACGCAGTTGTGCTCTTTCACTGTGGCTGGGAGCATGGGGATTCTTACCATTGTGGGAAGAACTGGGAACGGAGGAAGAAGCATACTTACCATTGTTCCTTTGCTTCTTAGAATTATAGTTAATTCTATCTTCCGAAGAAGAAGAAGCGGAAGAACGTTTCAAACCCTGATGATGGCATTCTACCAACTGGGCTTCTAAAGTGAGCATGTTCTCAGAAAGTATTCTTTCCAAGTCTTCGAAATCTTGTGGCACATAGTCGCCAAAGATGGGGTTTTTCTTACTCCAGATGCTTTGACTTACGTCAACAGGAGTTGTTCCATTGTACTTCATATGGTTTTGAAGTAATTCAACTACAATTTTCCGGAAGGCAGTGGGTAAACCATTCAAGAAAGTATAACCGACTAAACGATTATCACTCAAATTGATCTGCGATCCAACAAGGTATTCCTTGAACCTATACAATGTCTCATTGAAAGTATCGGTCTTTTTGTAGCTAAAACTAGCAATCATAGTGTGCCATTCGGCAATGTTAGTATTTGAAGCCATATCAAAACGACTTCTCATAATAGAGATCGCATCTCTCCAAGTCATCTTACCCTTGCTTTTTAAACAAGGAGACTTGATGTTTGTGACAAACCATTTAAAATGATTTGCCTCGAAAGAGATCTCAAGATGCTTCAGCCAATGTAGGGTAACATCGACCTTCTTCTCGAGATGCACTCTCTCAAAACTGCGAACAAATACCTCCAGCTTACTGTCTGCGCAGAAAGCACTACGGTTGGCATTATTAGATAGTTCTAATAATGGATCTATGTTGAACACAGGGAGATCTGACTTCGCAATTCTATGCTTGTCACCAGGAACAACATGGGTGCTACCTTGCAATAAGGCAACAACACCACCTTCAGCTTTTAAAAGCTCTTTGGCTTGCTTGATCCTATTGATCAAGTTCAAACGAAGGTTATTGACCAAGTTAAGCTTGTTAACTTGGGCTTTATGCTCTGGACTGTCCATGTCAGCATTGGCTTCGAGCAAGGAGGCAACATAAGTATCCAGCTGGTGATACAACTGATCATAGCTGATCAGTTTCTCTTCATCAGTGGGGATGGCAGCAGCAGGAGGAGCAGAGACAGAAGGAAGAGCATCAGCAGCCATAGCATCGGTGGCTTGGGCAGGGGCAAGAGAAGCAGGGGTATCAATATCCATGGCGGTGGAATTGATGGGGGTGGCAGTAGTGGGAGCAGCAGGAGAATTCATCAAAAAAAATGAGATATTTGTTATAATTTAGAGTTATTAATATGAAAAAGGACAGAAGTGATGAGACTCTTTGTAACTCTTTTATTAGGTGCAAATGCGAGAGAGAGCTCATTAATAAAAATAGACCCTTTTTATATGGGCTCGAATGATCGGCTTGTGTAATTATAGTCTATCTGACATTTATATATAAAAGTAGTCCTTTCAAAGTGCGTTATCCATACGAATATAAGTAGGAGTAAATACGACAGCATTGGCTTCGAGCAAGGAGGCAACATAAGTATCCAGCTGGTGATACAACTGATCATAGCTGATCAGTTTCTCTTCATCAGTGGGGATGGCAGCAGCAGGAGGAACAGAGACAGAAGGAAGAGCATCAGCAGCCATAGAATTGGTGGCTTGGGCAGGGGTATCAATATCCATGGTGTGCAAATATGCTTAAAAAAATAAATAAAAAACAAGTATATACAATTAAAAGTGTTGTATATTTTATTGACCTCTTCATTATGGGAGCAAAGTACCGGGTATTTATATAGGAAATCATCTAGCTATTGTGACTATGATCTGAGTGGAATTCCCATCTGAGATCAGTGAATTGAACCACTCATAAGAGTATAGAACAATAGAACTAAGTATACGTTGTCACATCGAATCTCCTGAACTCATAGAAGAGTTCTCATTGGAGTTCTTGTCAGGATAATAGAATAGTGGCTTATTACAATATCTTCTTAGAATGATACCGGGATCCATCTACTGTCAATAGCCTTATATGGTCATTTATTATGTGTGTTCAGCACATTTCCCCCCACTAGATTCAACTCTGGTGAATCGACCTAGAAATCCTTCATTTAATTAAATTGATCCCTTTACTGTGTGCGTTATTTTTATTACATCAGTCGGTGACTAAAATAATTTAACTTTGGCAGCGAGTTAATTTGAGGCTTATTTTCAATACATTTTTTTTTTTTTTTTTTTTTTTTTATTATTTATATATATATATTTTGGCCTTTATTTTTACTCTTTTCTATTTCGTTCACTTCGTCTCAGCTTATTAGGATGAATGGTGCTTGCAGTCTGTACAGATCTCTTTCTTTTGTTATTATTATCCTTGGCATTAGCATGTTTGTCTAAATGTCCTTGTCGTGCAACTTTTACTTTGGATACCTTGCGTGAATCCGTTATTGTTCTTGCCTTACGTTCTTGGTCAAGCCTTTGAAGTTTCTCAACTTTCTCCCAGTATTGCTTAATTGTGTTTGGAGAAGTGAATGCCGGTGCTTTTAACCATGAATTCTCTCTTTCACCATAACCAACCCATTTTACAAGATATTCACGTTCGCCATCATTATCTCTGTGGTCTCGTATTTCTTGTACTTCATACAGCTCGCCTTCGATGCTTGTTTCATCAATAGATACTACTTTTAGTTCAGATGGAACATAGTCTCTGTGTAGTAATTCATTCATTTCATCTTTGAGCACATATGTACCTGCCTGTGTCTTCCTAACTACGGTATATGGGCCCTCGTATAGAGGTGACAATTTAGTTGCTCGATTAGGCAATCTAACCATTACAGTTGTATCGTTTGGAATGTTTACAAGGTAGTGTTTATTATCAAATCTCTTGCTTTGTTCCTCAACTAGCTTCAGTGTTCTTTCATGAATGGCAGGGAACACTACAGATGACATTTTTTCTGCTCTTTCGATCAACTCTTCAACTGATGTTAGTTTATCTGGAATTGTTTTGCTTATTTCTGGATCAGTATAGTCTTGCGGTTTGTTCAACTTACGAGCATACATCAATGAAAATGGACTACTATTAGTTCTATCTCGAATCTTATAATTACAACACAATTGTGCCACTGGCAGTAGATCATCCCATTTTCTTGTGTCATTGCCACACAGTTTACGCAATGTATTCACTATTATCTTTACTGCGTTTTCTGCTGCACCATTCCCTCTAGGGTGATAAGGAGTCGAGAAACGATGTTGGATATTTAGTGATTTAGTCACAGTGTTCATGACGCTATTCATGAATTCTCTACCATTATCAGATTGGCATTTTATTGGGAATCCATAATCACCAAATACTTGGCATAGTGTTTTAGCGACTGTATCACTTTGCTTATTCTTTAATGGACGGGCTATGATGTATTTGGTACAGAGATCGACAATGACAAATATATATACGTTTTCATTTTCTGTCACTGAGAAGGGTCCTGCTAGATCCAATGCAATATGAGAGAATGGATCACTACTGACAATTGGTCTTAATGGATGATAGCCTACTTTAGATATGTTGTGTCTGGCACAATCAATACAGCTTTTTACTATCTCCTTACTTTCATCATAAATACCATGCCAATGCATGCCGTCTTCATGTATTCTTTTTACTATACTTTCAGATCCAAAGTGTCCAAATTCATGTGCTTCTCTTAGCAACATGTCCCTTTTATTCTCGGGTGGTGCAATGTAGTCTAGAGTGGCATCTTTGAAGTCTTTACCATTTAATTTAACTGCAAGTACATTCAGAATCTTGTCAGTACTGTAGATTCTCGTTTTATTGATAAATTTATCATTAGCTTCATTTATTACTTTATTGATGTTATCTTTTGGTAACCTTCTTTGTAGAATACAGCGTTCTAATTTCATTATTTTCTTCTCCTCATCCCCCATCAGAGCTTTATCTTCGGGTATAGGTGGATAAACTCGACTTAGTGCATCTGGTAATATATTGGTAATACCTTTTAAGTGCACAACAGAGAAGTTGAAATCGCTTAATACCTCCATATATCCTTGGAGTGTTCTACAGAGTGTTTTAGAAGTAGACATATATGTCAAGCTACGGTGATCAGTACGAACTTCTATATTAGGATGACCCCATAACAAAGGACGGAACTTCTCAAACCCATAGACGACAGCATATGTTTCCTTACGATTTGTAGACCATTGTAATTGGTGCTTATCAAATGCCTTGCTTACGAATGCAATGTGCACAGTACGCCCATGATCATCTCTTTGTGTCAATACAGCAGCTGTACCATATAGACTGCTGTCAGTTTCCAAATAGAATTTCTTATTCATTTGTGGAGCATGTAATACAGCATCAGAGAGAATGATCTTTTTCAATCTATCAAAGCGTTCTTCATGTAAAGCAGTCCATTTAAATTCATGATCCTTACAATGTCTTAAAGCATTGATAGGTGCTGCTACCTTGGATATCATTGGAATAAACTCGTGCAGATATGTAATGAAACCCATTAGTTTTCTTACATCGGCACTATTACGAGGACTTTTCCATTTATCCAAGTTACTTAGGCGTCTGGTATCAATCTTCCTTATTCCAGGTCCTATTGTGAACCCTAATATATGGATGGATGTTTTGAACCATGTACACTTATCGAAGTTTATTTTTAGATTCACTGAGGTCAATCTATCGATGGCCTTCTTTACTAATTTAGCATGATTCTCGGGATCAGAGTAAATACAGCAATCATCTACATAGGTTTGTACACCCTCAATTCCTTGGAATAAAAGGTTTATTACCCTACAGTACAAGCTTGTGACAAACTTTAACCCAAAGCAACAGCCTACCCATTTATATGTCTTATTATTGACAGTGAATGCTAATACTTCTTGACTATCCTCAGCTACTTTGAATGAGTGATATGCATTCTTAAGATCTAACTTAGTGAAGACCTTTCCATTAGCGGCAACTTCATCAAAGATGTCCTTTATGTTTGGTACCGCAAAGTCCTGTATATGGTCTTCATCAATGTTGGAATTACATCTTCGAAGATCCATTACTATACGATGTTTAGTGAAATTATTATTTTCATCTTTCTTAGGAATCGCAAGGAGGGGTGTGTTATATTTAGCACTAGGTTCGCATTCAACTACGACCCCGGTGTCCAACCACTCTTGTAACTGCTTTTCGATTTCTGGCTTAGCATGTATGGGGAGAGGATATTGTCTTACATAACAGTTAGAAGCATTCTTCTTGATCGGTATATGTACAACAGATTCCTTCATAGTACAGAATGAGCCTTCTTTGATCTTCTTATTCTGATTTATAGAACTCTGAATATACTTCATGAAGTCCTCTTGGTCCTTAGTAA
>JAIXMH010000018.1:0-454685 GCA_025528865.1 Pilobolus umbonatus
AACAGACACCAAGCATATTCGTTATTAGTATGTGTTATTGTCGTTTACATGGTCCCTACTAAAGTGAAAGTGAAAAAGAGGGGATATTCGGAAAATAAAAAAAATAAAGAAATAAATAATCTGTCTTGGCAAGTTAATGATATAAATGAACAGAATAAATTGATGGAGCATTTGAACAGCTCACAATTTGGCATTTTCTATTTCGAAATTGAAATACAAATTGTAAAAGAGCTATAAAGTACATTATACATCCTTTTTTTATACTTTAAACAGTACCAAGACATATTAAAGAACCTCATTAACAACATATCTCACTTTCAGCATTCGAATCAAACCTTCGTGTATTGACATTAACTTTGGCATTCCAACTGCTTATAAGCAGTACGATTCGATTGGCTAGCTAGCTTTTAAAAACACTATTCCCAACCGAATATTGGTTCGGGCCATTCTCGTAGGTCCAAATCTTTCATAGTGATTTATATTAATTTTACTGCCTCTCTTGGCAGCTCTGCCTGCAGTGTTCTGGTCGTCACTGGATCAACCTTCACATGATCTCCACATGATCTCCACATTAATTCCATGTGTTCAGGATTAGGACACTTTTCATGCGTTCTCCACAATTCAATCCACTGCAGTCATTATAAACAATCACATATGCTTTTTACCTGAACCTGTTATTATACTATTCTATGCTATTCTATTCTAAGTGCCATGTGATTCTACTCAAGTGCGATCTGGGCCTTGGATAATAATACTCAATCTCAGTTCCTGAAGTTTCAATTCTAGCACTCTTTTAGATATATCCTCAACAGAGGTAAACGTTGAAAAACATACTGTTCAATAGTTGTTAATTTAGTATTTATTTTACAGGTTCAGGATGTATTTGATAGGTAAATATGCAAGTAAAATATTCTGTATAATAGCATTCTGATGCCGCTCTTACCTATACAGTGATGAAGACTTCCTCTTTTATGACCTTGATACAATCCCTGACCTTTCTCTTGCTACCCCTCCTCGTTCTGCTTCTGTTTTTTCTTCTGGATCAATGGGAATTTGTCATCCTTCTTTTAGAGATGAAAGTCTTCCTCTTCTTGCCCCTTCATCTTCTCAAGACGATAGTAGCCTTACTCGTCCTTTTACATATGTCCCCCCTTCTTCTTGCAATAAACGAGCAAGACATTAGTCATTTTCTCATTGGTTTAGATAATTATTATAAATGTACTAAAATAGTGGATAATGGATACAATAAATTCTTTTCTCTTTCTCTTTCTCTTCCCTCTTTTTATTATCTATCACATCCTTGTATTTCTTCTAGTAGGTTAATGTATTTATACGGCTCATGCTCTACCACAAGACCTTCTGATGATCAGTATTGTTGGAATCATAGTAACCGTTGGAATATCAGTGGTCCATGTATATGTCTTTTCTTAAATGGATAGTATCTGTCAGTACTCCTATATTATCACATTCTAGAGACTTGCCCCTGAGGAATGTCAGGCCCCATTAGATTAATTAATTCATTCCTATACAATTATCTCCTTATGTATAGCACTGACATTCCTGATCATTCATTTCACTATTGACATTCTTCACTTCTTTGTATAATATAAATAGCTCAAACTTTTTTTATTTCTTTTATTCTTTACCTTATTATCATAAGTAATAAACATATATAATTTATCTCTGAAACTTGTTACCTGTTCTCTTGTCTCTTGTGAAGCACTTAGTACCCTTCTGCTATGCTCCTGCCCGAATCATTACAGTCTCCTAATAGTTCTCAGATATAAATTACATTCATTTTATGGCACTTCCTGCTAATCAGATGGCTCTACTCTCACACAGGTATTATTCCTTCTGTTGCAACTATAAAAACCAATGTAGCTAATATAATTTATCTCACATTGGGTATATTTGAACTTACAACTGTACTTATCAATAATGTATTCTAATCAATAGGTGGAAGGTACATTCTATCTAAGTATATATTTGTCGTATTTACTCCTACTTATATTCGTATGGATAACGCACTTTGAAAGGACTACTTTTATATATAAATGTCAGATAGACTATAATTACACAAGCCGATCATTCGAGCCCATATAAAAAGGGTCTATTTTTATTAATGAGCTCTCTCTCGCATTTGCACCTAATAAAAGAGTTACGAAGAGTCTCATCACTTCTGTCTTTTTCTCATTATTAACTCTAAATTATAACAAATATCTCATTTTTTTTGATGAATTCTCCTGCTGCTCCCACTACTGCCACCCCCATCAATTCCACCGCCATGGATATTGATACCCCTGCTTCTCTTGCCCCTGCCCAAGCCACCGATGCTATGGCTGCTGATGCTCTTCCTTCTGTCTCTGCTCCTCCTGCTGCTGCCATCCCCACTGATGAAGAGAAACTGATCAGCTATGATCAGTTGTATCACCAGCTGGATACTTATGTTGCCTCCTTGCTCGAAGCCAATGCTGACATGGACAGTCCAGAGCATAAAGCCCAAGTTAACAAGCTTAACTTGGTCAATAACCTTCGTTTGAACTTGATCAATAGGATCAAGCAAGCCAAAGAGCTTTTAAAAGCTGAAGGTGGTGTTGTTGCCTTATTGCAAGGTAGCACCCATGTTGTTCCTGGTGACAAGCATAGAATTGCGAAGTCAGATCTCCCTGTGTTCAACATAGATCCATTATTAGAACTATCTAATAATGCCAACCGTAGTGCTTTCTGCGCAGACAGTAAGCTGGAGGTATTTGTTCGCAGTTTTGAGAGAGTGCATCTCGAGAAGAAGGTCGATGTTACCCTACATTGGCTGAAGCATCTTGAGATCTCTTTCGAGGCAAATCATTTTAAATGGTTTGTCACAAACATCAAGTCTCCTTGTTTAAAAAGCAAGGGTAAGATGACTTGGAGAGATGCGATCTCTATTATGAGAAGTCGTTTTGATATGGCTTCAAATACCAACATTGCCGAATGGCACACTATGATTGCTAGTTTTAGCTACAAAAAGACCGATACTTTCAATGAGACATTGTATAGGTTCAAGGAATACCTTGTTGGATCGCAGATCAATTTGAGTGATAATCGTTTAGTCGGTTATACTTTCTTGAATGGTTTACCCACTGCCTTCCGGAAAATTGTAGTTGAATTACTTCAAAACCATATGAAGTACAATGGAACAACTCCTGCTGACGTAAGTCAAAGCATCTGGAATAAGAAAAACCCCATCTTTGGCGACTATGTGCCACAAGATTTCGAAGACTTGGAAAGAATACTTTCTGAGAACATGCTCACTTTAGAAGCCCAGTTGGTAGAATGCCATCATCAGGGTTTGAAACGTTCTTCCGCTTCTTCTTCTTCGGAAGATAGAATTAACTATAATTCTAAGAAGCAAAGGAACAATGGTAAGTATGCTTCTTCCTCCGCTCCTTCTTCCAGTTCTTCCCACAGTGGTAAGAATCCCCATGCTCCCAGCCACAGTGAAAGAGCACAACTGCGTGCTGCTGGTAAATGCACCTTCTGTCGTGAAGACTACAACGACAATCATAAAGAAAATTGTCAGCCCTTCCAAGATTTTGTTAGAAGCAGAAATCAAAGAAAGAACGTAAGTTTTTCTACCACTCAATTCTCTACTTCTAGTAGCAACCCTATTCATATAAATAGTATTGAAGTTATCAAAGATACTCAATCTAGTTCTAATAATCGGAATTGTGAAGATAGTGCATATATTAATATGAATTCTATTCTAACCTCTTCTATTAATTCTAGTAATGAAGATTATGATGAAAGTGATTCATCCGAAGATGAATATGATGTAGCCATGAAAATTATTGATAATAAAATTTATAATTCTATTGACCTATCTTATTCTAATAATGTTCCTAATGATAAGAATATCTTTGTTGCCCAACAACTTCGTAATAATGCTGTTGGTAATGATAATAATGAGTATGACTCGGAAAATGTAGCATATTCTCCCGTTACTCCTATTATTCTCAATGACATTAAGACTATTGGTATGATAGATACTGGTGCTAACATTTCTGCTATGAGTAAAAGCTTTGCTATTAAAAATAATATAAAGTTCCATTCTATTCCTGGCTCAATTATGATGGCAGATGGTTCACTTATACAGCGTAAGCAAACAATGGATTTCATTTCTGTTGAATATGATGGTGTTGAACATATTGTGAAACATAAGTTTGACATATTGGATGAACTCAAAAGTCCCAAGTTAGAAAAAATTCTCATTGGTTCTGATTTACTTCCTAAGCTATCTATTTTCTTAAATAATGTTGCGTTTAAATATAAAGGCAGTATTAAAGAAAAGGATGACTCCATCAATGACATCAGGTATGAACCTAATGTGTCCCCTGCAGGTACACAGAAAGAACAAGAAGCATTTATGATTGCTTTACAACCTTATGTTAACTCTAATAAGAACCTGAGTAAACATGAATTATGTAATCTTCCCGATGCAGTTCTTTATTTACCTACTCCTCCTGAAGTAGTAATTAAAATAAACAATACTCTATTCCTTATTCTGTACAACCTAAAGTAATGGATGTTGTGAATGAATGGTTGAGAGATGGTATCATCATCCCTGCTAAATCTTCTGCATGGAACTTACCTATTACGGTAGTTCAGAAGAAGAACTTGGATGGTTCTAAGACCGATAAGATTCGTGTATGCTTAGATCCTCGTATGTTGAATAAACACTTACCAGTGTTATCAATGGCATTACCATTGTTACCATCTATCTTCCAGAATATGTCAAATGCTAAAGTATTTACGACTTTGGATCTTAAATCTGCATTTAATCAGTTTCCTGTGAATGAATCTGATAGGCATAAAACTACATTTACTGCTCCTGATGGGTTGCAATACATGTTTAAAGGTGCACCTTTCGGTATATCTAGCATTAGCCAGTTATTCCAGAAGGTAATGTCTACATTGTTCCGAGATCTACCATATGTGGATTGTTTTGTGGACGACGTATGTATACATAGTATGTCTATGAAGGCACACTTCTTTCACGTTAAAACTGTGATCGAAATTCTCACTAAGGCAAACCTTAGACTTAATTTTGAGAAATGCTTCTTTGCACGATCTGCGTTTATTTACTGGGATTTTCCATCCTGTAGAAGGAAAACGAGTTGACTGTAGAAAGTTAACTAACATCATGGAATGGCCACAACCAGTTACTTCTAAACAAATTATGAGTTTCTTGGGTGTTGTCAATTTCTTCCGTGACCATGTCCCTAACGCTGCGCTCTTAATGGGTCCTTTAGACAACCTAAGGAAACACGATGATTTGAAAGTCGGACCATTTGTTTGGACTGATTACATCAAGTGCACTTTGACTCAATAAAGAAAGTCTTAGCATCTGAAGTATGTTTAAGTCATCCTGATTTGTCCCATCCTTTTTGTATTTCAACAGATGCTTCTGATTACAGTATCGGATGTTGTTTATACCAAGAGTTCAGTAAAACAGATAAACTCAGTGGTGAAACCTCTAAGGTTATTAAATACATTGGTTTTATGGCAAGAGCACTATCAAAGTCAGAGAAGCTTTATAGTGTTACTATGAGGGAACTTCTTGGAGTTGTGTATGCTTTAAAGCAATTTCACAAGTTCATTTGGGGTACTCATTTTACCTTATATACGGACCACAAAGCATTATGTTATATACACAGCCAAAAGAATGCTAATAACATGTTGATCAAATGGTTAGATACAATCCTGGATTACAATTTTACCGTTGTCCATATAAAAGGATTAGACAACGTAATAAGTGATCGTCTATCCAGATGTTTCCCTCCTCGTAATATCGAAGAAGAGGTTAATAAGAAAAATAAGAAACTGAGAACTATCTCATTGTCTGCCCTGGGAGATAACTATGCTCACTCCAATGACCTCAATTTGATGAAGAAAACTAAACTTCATACCATAACACGTACTAGTAATGTGCATAATGATTATCATAGCAATACATACAACCATGCCAAAATACTCTATGTCCAAAGCGCACAGACGATACATAGTGATTATTTTATACCTCCTGAGAGTGAGCGTAACGCATTGTTGAATGATGCACATCATGAAGTTGGTCATTATGGTGCAGAACAGATAGTGAAAAGACTTCATTTAGAAGGAATTCACTGGCCCAATTTGATAAATTCAGCCGTTAACCATGTAATGAAATGTCCTCCATGTCAAAGACATAACATTACTAAGAGAGGATACCATGCATCTCGACCTATCTATAGCTACTATGTAGGAGATCATTATGCTATTGATCTTGGTGGTCCAATTACCCCAGAACCTACTGCTAGAGGTAATAAATATTTTATGGTCGTGGTAGATGTATGTACAAGGTTTACTATGCTGAAGGCTTTACCTAATAAGGAATCTACAACTATAAGGGAAGCCTTAGTAGAACTATTCTCAATAGTAGGATATCCTACACGTTTACAGTCTGATAATGGCACTGAATTCAAGAATACCTTGATGACAGAGCTTGCTGATGCTATGGGTATTGATCATAGATTCATAACTCCTCTACATGCTTCTGCTAATGGACTCAGTGAACGTAAAGTGCAAGAAGTTAAAAAGCTTCTTTCCAAGGCTACTAATGGAACTGCCGATGAATGGGATGCTTGTTTGCCTAATGTGCAACTCGCAATGAACAACCGTATATCCAAGAGGTTGAATTCTTCCCCATTTTCTCTTATGTTTGCTAGAAAAATGAACGATGTTCATGGCTTTAAATCTGACAAAGATCGATTTGAAAGTGATAATGATAAAGGATCTCCACGTATGTCACATGAGGAACTCATGAAACGCATTGACTACATGCATGACATAGTATTTCCTGCTATAAAAGATAGAACGGATGAACAAGTAGAACTTGAAAAAGCAAGGTTCAATAGTAAACATAAAATTGTTGAGTACACCCCTGGTTCCCACGTCATGGTTCGCATTCCTAATAAGGAAGGCCAATTAAGTGATGTGTTCGAAGGACCGTACACTGTTGTTCGTAAGAACCAAGGCAATGCTTATGTTCTTCGTGACCAAACCGGTGAGATTATCTCTCGAAAGTTTACCTCAATAGAATTGAAACCTGTATTATCAGATGATATCATTGAGTTGGACGATGAAGGTAATGAGATTACTAGCTTTGAAGTTGAAGCTATTCTCAATCATCGAGGTCCACCTATGAAACGTGAATATTTAATTCGATGGAAACACTACAGTAGTGAATGGGATTTATGGCTTCCTGTCAGTGAAATCAATGCTTCTAAATTGCTGAGATCTTACTGTAAGAATGTTGGTATTGAATACAAGCCACCTAAAAAGTCTATAATTACCAACTCTCCCACTTCCTCTAAATCGTTGAAATCTAATGCTCCTGGTACTATGAGTAAGTCCATGGATTCTTTAGTCGATGAACCAGTTGAAGATACTGTAGATATAAATAAGCCTAAATCGACCGAAGATTCTGTCACTAGAGCTACAGTTAAGACTAGAAGACAAGCTATGCCTTCCCAACAAGAGGCATACCGTCACTCTAAAAGAAATCCCAAAAGTCGGATTAATTTGAATTCTCGCAATTTGTCTGTTGTAGTTGGAAATAATGATATGCTTGTTGCAAGTCGCAAACGCAAATCTACTTCCTCAGAAGCGCAACCTGCCCGACGAAGCAAAAGATTGAATAAGCAATAATTGTTACACAAACTCTTATTGTATATACTTTATGAACCATGTTCATATTTTATTTTGTTCAAACTAACTTCACCGTTATCACATTCTGGCAGGGGGCAATGTCGTATTTACTCCTACTTATATTCGTATGGATAACGCACTTTGAAAGGACTACTTTTATATATAAATGTCAGATAGACTATAATTACACAAGCCGATCATTCGAGCCCATATAAAAAGGGTCTATTTTTATTAATGAGCTCTCTCTCGCATTTGCACCTAATAAAAGAGTTACAAAGAGTCTCATCACTTCTGTCCTTTTTCATATTAATAACTCTAAATTATAACAAATATCTCACTTGTCTTGGTAGAGTTGATGAAAGAGCACAGGGCAGCAGAATACGATAATACTCTTCCTGTAGTCCGGATGAATAGGCCTGGTCAGCCGAAAAGATATGCAGTAATCAGTCTCAACGACATCAAGTATCAGGTTGGGCTGATTCAGTCATACAAAGATTCGTTGGAATATAAAATAGTAGCTCCATACTATATCTTCCGAGATAATGTTCAACAAACAGCTGGAGATATCACATATATCTAATAAACTCATTATTTTTTTCTCTATTTAATAATTCCCATAAGCTACATTAGTGCCATTAAGAGTGAGATTATTCATATTTGTCCACATTACAAAAAAGGTGACAAAGAGAGAATAGAAAAGGAACACAAAGTTATCAAAATGTAAACAAAGATTTAATTCAGAATAAAAAGCGGTATTCCAATAAAGTAACCCATTTGTTGCCAAGTTATATGACTGTGTTTAGTAGGTACTTCTCTGTCAAATAATAAAAGAAAATGGGAAGTACATTAAATCGTTCATTTATGCCCAATAACAAAGCCCTTTTATTCAAACAAAAGCACTTCTTTAACTAATATAGCCATAGGCATTATAAACAAGTCATATTACTCTTAAATCTTCACTTTTATATTCTCACCCATTCTATATCAGATTACTAATCAATTCTACCTTTGATATGATTGGCTGATCATAATTGGATAGTAGGAGTATGATGGTGCTTAGGACTGACTACCCAGCTTTGGACCATAGTGAGTGGATAAGCTCTTAAAAGCGTTCCTTTTAATACAGGGTACAAAGACCTTAGAATATACATGCCTGATCACAGCAAAATATATGCCTAATAAATATATATTGTTCCTAAAACACTTAATACCCATCCACCGCCTGTCTCTTCCCGGTATCTTACCGCACTATTGTTTCTTTTATTATTAATTTGAATATACCATATTTATACATGAATAAGCTATACTGTTTCTCGACAGACATATCTTTCTATTTCTATACTTCCCTCTTCATCTGGTCAACAGGTATATCACTAAACATGCCAGGGATATATTGTATTTCACTGTAATCATTCTTCAATGGCAATCTCTGTGTGGATCAATAAGGATCTAAGAGCTTTATTCTTGAAGTGCATTTTCTTGCACTTACTCAAATACACTAAAATCCTCTTCGTCTGCTATCAGATGGGTATGGGTTTTATGACGTTGTGATTTAATCTTGATTTGAATATCATTTGCAGAAGGAGTTAGACGTTTTGAGTTGCACCCCATACACAATGATTCACATTTCCAGCATTTGTCAAAATGATACCCACAACACCAACACTGTGCATTTGTCGATATTATCCTGTGACATTCATCAACAGTAACGTCTGTTGAGTTATCATCGTGATTGATGTTGTGGTCAGTGGATGAGATACTCATGTTGTTCAGCTGCATTAATGTTAATGAATAACCACACTGACGAATATCCATTTCAACTTGTGAATGAATCGACAGTCTATTCCATGTATCTTGATATGTAGATATATAGGGCTCATAGTCCATGTAGTGATGATAAACATTTATACTTCTAATAGGTAATGACTTTGGCTTGACACCTCCGTGCTTCAACATTTCTTGCAATAACTTGATATCAACCTCTAGATTAGTATTCTCTTTACGGTTCTTTGCACTCAATACTTGGATGTTGGGGAACTTGATGATCATGATTATGGGTGATAAATCGGGATCATCAACATTGTCCATGTTCACCTATTCAGAAGTTAACATATAGGGAACTAGATTTCTCATGCTAGTCCTGTTTACCTCAGTTACAAAGTCCCTTAATTTGTTGTCATCGTCTAATTTACGTAAGGATGAGTATATTTTCCCTAAATCATACACACTCAAATCAATATGAATCTTTCGCCACAGCTGTTTAGAGGAAAGAAACAAATATCGTAAATAGCGGCATGTGTCCATTAAACAGGTTGTAGAGCATAAATCGAGGTATTGGCTGACATCAGCTATTATTTCAAAGGGCATTTGCATGAGTGAGGACTTTGCGGTATTCATCTTTGTCATGACTCGGGTTGACAGAAACAATACAGTCGATTGATGAAACAGAGTAATGGTGGTGTTTAAAATGAGATTGGACTGCTTTTCATTCATGAACAAGCTCGATACCTAATGGTGTCATAACAGAAGCTGCAGTGGTAAACCCCTCCCCATATGTTACAGTAATATCTCAAAAGATATCCTGTTTATATTAAATAATCCTTGGTTTAAGGGGTGCATAAAAGAAAGTAATTTGTAGTAAAGACTTGCAAACCAATAATTAAGTTTATCAACCTCCTGATATGAATGTTGATGACCAATGCTTTACAACATGTGTAAGGTGTGTGCACCGAATAATAATGTAAAGCATATATAAGAGAGTATAGATATGTATGTCTATTTTCTATTTATAAACAAAATAGACGCACGTTTTATATGGAACACCTTTTATGTAACCCAATTCTTCCGAATAAAGTAGATTGATACTGCCCCTTTTCACAGATTATTTACATGCATATCACTTAATGTATATATATATATAGCTACATTCCAACATCATGCTTCTTTCTTTCTTTCTGTTACTCACTTCTATTCCGACTAGCTGTAATACAGAACAGCATCAACATTCTACGTGTATTATGACTATATCAGGGCTATTAACAAGCATGATAACACAACAGGCAGATAGTACAGCATCACAAGAAGAGCCTGTTTCTTATGCTCGGTTGGTTCCACCCACTAATGAAAACTTGCAAAAACGTATGAACCATATAGATGAATTGAAATACTTCCTAAGTACAGCCACCAATGACTGGGAACCCCATTGCCCAGTCCGGTCATTTCCATTATCTACAGGGGAGAATCTCTCATGTGTCTTTTGGAATGACTTGTTCCATGTAACAGGCACAGATATTGTTCGCATATTACTTTACAGATTTCACTTGTTTGGAAGACCTGTTATCAACCTCAAGAAGTTTGAAGAGGGCATCTTCTCTGATCTTAGAAACCTCAAACCAGGAATTGACGCCTCATTAGAAGAACCTAAATCAGAATTCTTGGAGATGTTATACAAAAACAATTGTATCCGAACACAAAAGAAGCAGAAGGTCTTTTACTGGTTCTCGGTACCTCATGATCGTCTCTTTCTTGATGCCCTAGAAAGAGATCTAAAACGAGAAAAGATGGGGTATGAACCCACCAGTACAGCTTTAGCAGAACCAGCAACTTCTTTATCACTTGACAAGACCCAGCAATTATTTGATCATCTCAAGAAGTCAATGTCTATTTCTGCTATTACAATGGTTCATGCATTAGAAGACAATTTCAAGATAAAGCAGAATACGGAAGATATTATATTGTCCCATACTCCTATGTCTTCATCCGGAATACCAGGCACTTGATGTATCTTCAGCATGCTATTTCTATAGAAAAGTGTTGTATTATTAAATAGAAATCATAAGGGGGTTATCCATCAGCTAAAACAATAAACATGTACTATTGATATAAACATATGTGAAAGATCGGCATGTCATCACTTGATATTGAGTCCAGGTCATTTTTTGTAATGTATACAAATACCCTATTCATAGAATATAGGTGGGATCATTGTATGACACTATTAGCTGGGTATCTCGGCTACTTACACTCACTCTCACACACATTCACACACACACACACACACACACACACACACACACACACACACACACACACACACACACCATCATCCCGCCATTGTGTTAATTATTTTTATTCAGGTAAAAAAAAACATACAAATCTACTTTGACATACTGTTTTAGTGATAATATTAGTGAATGAGGTAAATAACTTTTTCCATAGTGAGAGAAGTATGAACGGGTAGGGTGTGCGAGTTCTGTTGGAAATGAGAGAGTCTAATCATTGATATGTAAAATAAGTTTTCGGTCTGACGGTAAACAATAAGTATTCATCGCCATTTTTAATATAGTTTTCACCCTTTTTTGTTTTATTCGGGCTTCTTAGCAACAAAGAAAAACATGGGAGTGAATAGATTTCTCCTGGCGCCAGCAACCAAGGCATCAGCAGCAGTCTCCAACACCTTCTGTGTTTCAACAGTACCTTTAGGGGCCAAACCAATCTTCTCCAGGGCACGTACAACATTAGTGGTAGTGAAACGACCAGCCTTAGTCATAGCCATGGTGGTGAGGATATCCTTGAATGTCTGACACTTCCTCAAATCGCCTTCAAGAGGATAGTACCATTGAATAGAATCACCCATATTAGCAAGATCCTCATTCATTTGAACTTCGAATCCAACATTCTTCAATGCCTGGAGACACTCTGATGTCTTACGCATCTTGGGAATACCATTACCAATCTCAACACCATGAGCAATCTTTCTATGTTCAGGATTAGTTTCATCATAATCTTCAGTCATACACCATTCATAACAGCCAAAGTTTCCTCCTGGCTTCAATACACGGAAGATTTCACCATAAACACCTTCAAAGTAAGGAGCATGGCATGTGGCTTCAATAGCATACACGGCATCAAAAGAATTCTCCTCAAAGGGAAGTTCCATGAAGTTACCCTTATATAAACAGAGAGTGATGAATACAACCTCTATTTCATCCCTTTCACATTATCTCTTTACCTTGACAAATGAGGTAAGATCCTGCAACTTCTCCTTGGCAGCATAATGAGTGGCTCTCTGTATTTGATAAGCGTTGTTGTTCAATCCAGTGATATGGGCACCAGTGAAGTGAGCAATCTCACGAGCAGGACCACCAACACCACAACCAACATCAAGAACACGCATACCTCTCTTGATACCTATATTGTGTGCTAAATAATGTTCATGACGAGCAATAGCACGATTGAACTCTTCACCAATGTAATAACGGCAGAAATGGAAGCTGGAACCCCAACCTATAAACAATGGATGTTAGATGAAGACTCATGACAGTAGACCTGCAATTACCATATTCATAGAAGTCAGTAGCCAGGTTATAATAAGAGTTGACAAGAGAAGTATAACCATCCAGTCTTTTTTCCTCATCTTCCTTGGTCTCATCCTTGGCTTCCTTCCACATCTTGAGATAAGTGTCAGTGGCTACATTGTGAACATCGGCGTTCTTGGAGCTCAAGTTGGCAAGGAGACCACTCTTGATTTCTTTGCCATGAAGGGCACGGGCAAAGGCAATGTCTTCAGCATTAGTGGTTGAAACAGTTCCTGCAGTCATTTTCTGTATGTTTATTCTTGTTGAGAAGACCTAGGGAGACCAGGGGGATACAGCCTATTTATATTTATACAATAGGAGAAACAAAATCGATATCTGGCTGTGTATCCGACCGTTCATCTGTCTCAATGTCCGGATAATTCCACAGTCCATTCAAAGATAGTCGGGCATGTGGAGTGCTCTTAATATCTGAGGTATACACCAGACATCCCATTTGAGTGTGTCCATCTGTGTGATCTATCCATGGTCTCTATGGATACATTCACAGAGGGGTTCAAGTGATCTTCTTATGGACGTCGATGAGGACACCTATAGACTTCAAACTCCACTCCCATACTCAATGGCAGTTCATCCCTACTCTCACCTTTCTTCCTTTCTTTTCTTTCTATCTTCAATATGTCATTTATCAGAGTACTCCCATCCAGATCATGGAAACGAGTCCCGTCAATATATCCTAGCAACACATACCGCCAATACACAACCACACCCAACAATCGTGGTGGAAACATTCTGCTATGGGTTGGTATGTTATCTCATGTAATCTAATAGTGTATCTCTCAACTGAATATACCTTGGAATAGGCTGTATTTCATTAGGTGCAGCCGTCAATCATTATTACGATAAAAATATAGCTAAAAAAGAGCAGTCCCCAGTAGAGACATCAGAAGAGTCAGGATCAACAGAAGACAAATAAAAACTATGAAACCATGACAACTGTGGAACACCACTGTCCTATGTATCGATGTAAAAAATAAAATTAAATAGGGGAGGGGGATCTTTATGTTCAAAACTCTGACATCAATCGATGATTCATTCTTGTCCAATCATAAATCACCTTCTTTTCCACAATGACATACCTCAAAGTAAACATGCTGATATTTGATACCAAACTTCATAGTGACATATGAACCACTCTTCCTCTTCTATTGATCATCATGAACACAATACCCATCCATTCAAATTTACTTGGTAGTTTTGTGTGTATCCATGTAATTTATTCTATTTCTATATATAGTAATTATGTTCCCCCCATTTTCTACTCATTTGGGGGGAGACATGTCAATAAGGAAGATCTATTCTTATCAATAGGATATGATTCGTGGTGATCCCAGTCAATACTGTTTAGATTGACAGTTTTTAAAAATACTGAATGTGTGTGCGCTTAATAAAATTAATTGGGTTAATTTATTGTGTCTATATGAAATTCTTTCTTCTCTCTTTTCTTCCCACTGTGAATTCATTATGAAGAGAGGAACCAGTTATATATTCACACTGTTATTGATAGTCATGGTCTATCTAGGCTCATTATATGTAGTGTCTAGGCCCTCAATATCATCTATTGTGTCCACCATAAGGAGTGATTCAGTCATAAAGAACACAGTGGAGGATACGCAGATACCTTTTCCAATTGAACAAGACATCCATGCCAGAGTAAAGGCTGTGATTGTGGTATTGGTGAGAAACAGTGAGTTGATTGACATGAGAAAGACCATCAGACAGTTTGAAGAGTAAATAGCTACCACTTATGTATAACATTGTGTTGACTTCTTTCTTTTATAGTCGGTTCAATCGTCAATACAATTATCCTTATGTGTTCCTTAATGAGGTTGAATTCACAGAGGACTTCAAAGAGTCCATATCTCGTATGACACATGCTGATGTCCAATTTGGACTTGTTCCCAGTGAGATGTGGTCTATACCTGAACATGTCAATCAGACTGTCATGTTTAAACAGCTGAAAGACTACCATGATCGAAATATCATGTATGGTGGATCACTCTCTTACCGCCATATGTGTAGATTCAATTCAGGTTTCTTTTATCAACATCCACTCTTAAGTGAATATGACTATTATTGGTAAATCATCTGTATATCTGTATATCTGTATATCTGTATATCTGTATATACTGGAGAGCACTGCTTATTCTATACTGGAGGGCACTGCTTATGATCTATAAGTGTATTTATCACCGTATTTATCATTTTATAGGAGAGTAGAACCGGGTGTCCAGTTCTTCTGTGACCTTGACTATGATCCATTTGTGTACATGCAAGAGAACAAGAAAGAGTATGGCTTCACGATTACTCTGCAAGAGATACCCGAGACAATCCCTACTCTCTGGGAACACACAATGAATTATGCCCGAGAACATCAACTCAATACCACACTCTTGGACTTCTTTGCAGATAAGAATAAAAACTATAATCTATGTCACTATTGGTCCAACTTCGAAATAGCCAGTCTCAACTTATGGCGAGATGAGAGATATCAGTCCTATTTCGAGTATCTTGACAGCACAGGCAACTTCTTCTATGAGAGATGGGGAGATGCTATTGTGCATAGTCTGGCTATCGGGTTATTTCTAGAGAAGGAACAGGTCCATTTCTTCAATGATATAGGATATCAGCATGATAACTTTGTTCATTGTGTGAATGATGGAATACACGGAAACTGTATATGTCCAGGTAAATATCTCTCTCTATAGACAGATGGATGGATAGAATAACACCAACTCTTTATATAGAAGCACACGGGAACTTTGATGAATCACAGGGATCATGTTTACCTGTGAGTATATCTATTGCAAGCATAGAACATAGATTCACTCTGTCTTTCTTTATTTTATAGGCATGGAACAGTTATCCCCAGGAAGGTATTCCCTGGAACTTCAGTAAGACCTCTTGATGATTATATTTTTACCCAATTAAATAAATATTTCATGTGACCTGTCTTTGCCCAATCAGGATCATCCTTTCTCCTGAATGAGCATGTAATCCAATTATTATTTTAAATAGAGGTCTTATTTTCAGCACTCAATCTCTTTCATATACAGGATATATCTATCTACCTACATATATACACATATATATATATATATATATCAGTAAATAGACCAGTTATATAGAAACAATATTATTCAGATAGAAGCAAGCAATACACAGAGAAGAGTCATCATGGTAAATATCATCCCTCTTTATTATCATCATCCGGGACAGTGAAAGAAATAACACATACTCCACATACTCAACGCGTACCCTACTAATACTTGAACTTTTATTCTGTCTATACAGGGTATGAGAATTGATATTAAGGTAAGTAGGCACAAGAGATAGATGACACCCGAGTCTCATCTCTATACACAGCGTAAACTATTATCTCGTTCAGAGCGTGTGAAGTGTGTCGACTTGCATCCCACTGAACCATGGGTATTGACCAGTTTATACAGTGGATTAGTACAGATACACAACTATGAAACACAAGTAAGATTGAATACTTAAGGTGGATTGTTGGTGTATTGACTCTTTTTTCTTTTTAGGCATTGGTGAAGTCTATTGAAGTATCAGAGACACCTGGTAGGGTTGAGAGTGTATAATCATGAGTGGGTTGTATTCATTGTTCTCTTATAGTTCGTGCTGCCAAGTTTGTTGCTCGTAAGAACTGGATTATTACAGGTGCTGATGATTCCCAAGTGCGTGTATTCAATTACAATACACTGGAGAAAGTCACTTCATTTGAAGCACATCCTGATTATATCCGTTGTCTTGCTGTTCATCCTACACAGCCCTTGTTGTTGTCGGGATCGGATGATATGACCATTCGTTTATGGGATTGGGAAAAGGGATGGAAGTGTGTTCAGGTACATTGTTGGATTGAATGAGTGAATGGATCAATCAATACTTACTCTTCTGTTCTAGGTGTTTGAGGGACACGCTCATTTTGTCATGCATTTGACTATCAATCCCAAGGACTCCAACACATTTGCTTCTGCTGGTCTGGATGGTATGATCAAAGTGTGGTCTCTGGGTTCAGGTATTCCCAATTTCACCTTGGAAGGACACGAGAAGGGCGTGAACTTTGTAGACTACTATCAAGGTGGAGATAAACCCTATTTGATATCTTGTGCTGATGACAATCTTGTAAAGATCTGGGATTATCAGAACAAGAACTGTGTTCAGACATTGGAAGGACACAATCAGAATGTCAATTTTGCTGCATTCCACCCCAATTTACCCATTATTCTGTCTGGCTCAGAGGATGGAACAGTTCGTATCTGGAACTCAGATACTTATCGACTGGAGAATACTCTGAACTATGGTCTCGAGAGATCCTGGTGTATGGCCACTCAGAAGAACGGTAACAATGTGGCCTTGGGTTATGATGAAGGATCTGTGGTGATCAAGTTAGGAAGAGAAGAACCCGCTGTTTCTATGGATTTGTCTGGCAAGATCATCTGGGCAAAACACTCGGAAATACAAACAGCCAATATTAAGGCTGGAATAGGTAAGATGAAATACGGAGGGGAAATAACACTTAATAACACTTTTATCTTTAGATGATAACATCAAGGATGGTGAGAGATTGACATTACCTATAAAGGATTTGGGTAGCTGTGAAGTCTATCCTCAAACACTGCAACACTCTCCTAATGGTCGATTTGTTGTGGTGTGTGGTGATGGGGAATATATCATCTATACTGCTTTAGCTTGGAGAAATAAGAGTTTTGGTAGTGGACTTGATTTTGTATGGGCAGCTGACTCCAATGTATATGCTGTTCGTGAATCAGCCACCAAAGTCAAGATATTCAAGAGTTTCAAGGAAAGAGTGGGTATGCTCCCTAAGCTCACTTATAGTGCAGAAGGTATCTATGGTGGTACTTTACTCGGTGTCAGAGGTAACGGTTTTCTCAACTTCTATGACTGGGAAAGTGGAGAGGTAGTTCGTCGGATAGATGTAGAGTCCAGATCTGTTTACTGGTCTGATAATGGTGATTTAATTGCTATTGCTTGTGAGGACTCCTTCTATGTACTCAGATACAACGATCAGGCATATCAGCAGTTTGTGGAGAATGGAGGTGATCCAGGAGAAGAAGGTGTAGAAGATGCCTTTGAATTTGTTACTGAGATTCCGGAATCTGTCAAAACAGGAACATGGGCAGGCGATTGTTTCATCTACACCAATAATTCCAATCGATTGAACTATCTTGTAGGCACAGAAACCTATACAATCAGTCATTTCGACAAGGCTATGTATATATTAGGCTATGCACCCAGGGATAACAGAATCTACTTGGCAGATCGAGATGTCAACATTCTTAGTTATAGCTTATCCTTAACTGTGATTCAGTACCAGACGGCTATTTTACGTGGTGACCTTGATGCTGCTAGTAGCTTACTCGAGTTTATTCCCAGTGATCAACGTGGCCGTGTTGCAAGATTCCTTGAATCCCAAGATTTGAAGGATCTTGCACTAGAAGTAACTACTGACATTGATCAACAGTTCGATCTTTCCATTCAACTTGGTAAACTAGACATTGCTTCTGACATTGCACGCCGAGTAGATAGTGAACCCAAATGGAGAGTGTTGGGCGATGTGGCCATGGCATCATGGAAGTTTAAATTAGCAGAAGAATGTCTGAAGAAGGCAAAAGATCTCAGTGGTCTGTTATTATTCTACACAGCCAACAATGACCGCAAAGGCATTAGAGAGATTGCCGATCAAGCTCGTGAGTAGATCTTGTTATTTATTTGTGACAGTACTAACCAATGATTCTAGTGGAAGGAGGACATAACAATATTGCATTCACCTGTTTGTTTGAACTAGGTGCTATGGAAGAAGCAATTGATTTGTTGATCAAGACTGATCGTCTTCCCGAAGCTGCTATGATGGCACGAACTTATGCACCCAAGCAGATATCAAAGATTGTTGGTTTATGGAAAGCAAGCCTCGAAAGTAAAAATAGAAAGAAGACAGCTGAGAGTTTAGCAGATCCTGCGGATTATCCCAACCTTTTCCCAGAGATCGACTCTACTCTTTCACAGGGACAAGGCCAGATAGATTTGCTTGGCCTTTCTACTAATACCGAGGCCTGATTATGATAAAAGAAAATTATAACCCCCATAGTAATAATAATAGTATTTAATAAAGAAAGAAAAAGAAGATACATTATGCAGACTTGGACCATACAACTGCTTGTTACACTTGTGGTATGCATACAATGATACATAATAAGCAGATGAGTCTGGGAATAATAATGTTTAAAATGGAATTTCCCCAAAAGCACAAGCCACTGAACGAATAGGGTTATTCCCTGTCCCCTCATTTTAGTGTATGTATTCACTGTGGAATGACCAAGTCAAAGACATCTGATTTCTGTCAAACCACTATTTATTAAATAGTGTGTGTAATAAGTTAATAGCATGAAGACAAATGGAGTATAATATTATATATGCGTGTATATATGGGTGTATATGAGTGAGATGAGATCAGGTTAATATAGAAGATAGGACTTCTTCATTGGCTGCTTCATAAATATCATGGAAAACATCATCTCCTTCCACTAATAAATCAGCTGGGGATCCACCCTCGTGCTTATATATCCACTCAAAACAGAGTACGAGTGATTTCAGTCCTAATAAGTAGCCATTATCTGGGCTTCTGTTCCTGGGAGGATATGTAAACTTCTGGTATCGATAATGTACATCATCTGATGTCACACAGTTGGCAAAGTCAATGATTCTCACGTCTATTTTCCTTTTACTCCCAGGATCTCCATCATAGATCATCAGGAGTGACGACGCATAAAGTCTATAGTCATCCATTGTCTTAATGATTCTTGCTAGGCAACGTAGTTTCCTTACTATAACTGGTATATGTTGGATCTGGCAACCATCTCCGTTGTCAAGGTATCTTTTGAGAGTATCCCGGAATGTGGAAGGTGTGAGTGTTCGACCATAGTACTTGTCTTGGAATATGAACTCTCTTTTATGTGTATCGTAGACCTATTTTTAATATTATTCAGCATGAGTTATTGAATGGTGTATTCCCCTTCTTATCTCAAATCTGTTTTACCTGCATACCACACACACGAGTACCCAATATCTTACTGGTTGATTTCTCACACTTACTGGACTGACTTCTCATCTTCTCCCTACTGGCATAGACACCATACTGGCGCGTTCCCATTTTCAGATCCAGTACACAAGGGTACTTTACTCCGTCTGTCAGATCTTCAATCAGAATGTACTTCTGAACAGACTGATCAGCAGATTGTTTCCTACTCCTCATCTTCAGCAGATCTCGATTGTATATCTGTAGTGACCATGGGTTGTTAGGCAAGAATTTATTGGATTTATCTCCTTGTTTACTGGTATTGTTCCTTCTGTTTAAGCAGGAGGAGTCTACCTGAAGAGTGGCCACTTTGGGATGTACCTGTCTCTTTTCCAGTAACTCCTGACGATGCAGTTTCTCCACTTCAATGTCATCCATAGTGAATATATCCTCATCTGCCATGACATCCTTCCTCTCTATGTTATATGAGACTGTGTTTGAGATATGGGGTCTTCGTGGTTCCAAATCAATATGGTCAATGGAGCTCAACAAGCTCTCTTCTGCAGCCATCTTCCCTTCCATGGGGAATGTCAGATGGGTCATCATCGGCGCAGATCGGCCTCCTTCCACAATTGGATTTTCGTCACTCCATAGTTTTCTATCTGGAAATCGATCCGAGTAACTATGCACTATCGAATCAGATTGAGAGGAATTCCATGATGTGCTGTGCTTAGACATGTTTATCATGGGCCTTGTCCCACGCTTCCAATCTTCTGCCTGAGCTATACGTTCCCTTAATGCTTTTGGAGTGAATACCTCCCTCAGTACTTGTTCCTGGAATAAGCGAGATCTTTCTCTTCCGTTGAATGAATTATGGGTTGAACCCGAAGTAGAATATCGCCTGCCTACTTCAGACTTATTGGCACATGCCTTCCAATTCCTCAGCAGGTGTTTGTTCTTCTCAAACTGTACTTCGGGGACTATAATGTCTGTTGTGTCAGCTGGACGATAAGTGACATTTAATACACCCATATACTGGGAAGTGAAAGGTAGCAGCTGATGGTGTTTGGTATCGATATCTTCATAGAATGACTGCTCTTTGTCAGTCACTGGTTTACATATGGCCTTCTTAGAGAATCGGAAGAATGACGCGTGTCCTCCTACTTGGTTATTGAAGGGTAATAAGGGTAATGAAGTGGTAATCTTGGTGGGATCAAAGTAGTGGATCCGGTGTTCATCTTCTGATTCCTTCTCACTCTCTGAACTACTCTCATACAAGTAGTTCCAGTCCTTGTCTTCATTATCTTCACAGTCTGATATATTGCATTTGATAGTCTTCATAGGAAGTAACAATAATAAAATAGATAGAAGAAGAAAGGAAAGAAAGGGGGGGGGGGGGAATTCAATACAGCCTATTTTATAAATAAATAAAATATTTAAATTTATAAAAACCCATAATAGTCACACGCAGACACAACAATAAAAAAAAAGAAAGGGGGAATGCATTGTCTCTTTTGTTTTGTTACTGTCATGTTTACCATTCATATCATGTAAAAGAAGAAGCGTGTTGAAGGGAGTGATCTCATAGGTTGAGTTTATTACTCTGGTTAAAGAGGAGATAGTGTGTGTATGTGTGTATGTGTGTGTGTGTATGTATGTGTGTGTGTGTGTGTCTGTGTATGTATCTCTATGATATTCTTTGAGTGGATGTCTATAGTCAGTTACACCATTTTATTCTCACACTGTCTCTTTGTTGTACATTCTATCACCGAATAAGATGATATCATTGGAGAATGACTTGTTATGTCCGTACCTCCACTTTCTGTCTCTCTATCGTATTCTCATTTCTGGAAGGAATCAACGGTTGACTTTATTCATAAGCATGATAAGAATCATTCTTATACACAGTGAGAGAGTTACAGGTCACTAATTTACTTGATGGTTGCATTTGAAGTTAACAGAAATGACATTGGAACATTCCTATACTCCGCTTGAATTCATCTCTGTACCTATTAAAAGGCATTGTTATTTTTTATTTTTATTTCTTTATTCTGATAAGGAAAGGGGGGTATTCATGGAATGGAAATAAGATAATTTATAGTTTCCATAACAAGACAAGTAATACGATATAAGTAGCCATGGTAACAATGGTAGTCAGGACAACCCAGTCACCACTCGTTTTATATGGAATTGATTGATCAAACACATCAAAGGATGTTCTTCTTCTCCATAAAGCAATACCCAACATAGCCAGACCAAATACAAAGAAGGTAATGCCTATCTTATAGAATTCTCGAGTGAATACTTTCAGAATGAGTAATCCAGAAGAAAAGGCTGCCAATGCTGTTCTCCAATAAGCACCCTCGAATGTCCTCTGATGTGCTTATGAAGTAAAGGTATAATTAAGTGTGTGTGTATGTGTGCTCATTCAGTTGTAAGTGTACCTCTTAGATCTTGTAATTCAGATAGTGTAAACAATGCTGATTCTCTTCTATGTCCTCGAATGAGTTTATCGTTCTTATCATGTTTATCTAATGAGATAGGGTTCATATGACTGTGGTTGATGGCTGAAGAGGAAATAAAGAGAGATGAATGAGAGAAATAAAAAAACGATATACAGAGATCATCTCATATACATTCTGAGTTTGAATACTGTTCATTTCACTTGACTCATGATTCGTATTTTCATGTTGAAATCGCATCATCATGAAAAAGAGAGAACAGAGATAAGGGTCATAAATGCATGTATATACAAGGTGAACAGTGGCAATTACCATAAAAGGCAATCCATACTCCATTGTTCAGATATATATTTATCACCCTATGAATGAGTAGTACCGGTTCATGGGAGTGCTAATGAGTGCCGATAAACTATAAAAAACAGTGCACCCAATTGCCTTTTATGTATGTTCTTATTCCATTGATTAACATGCGACCGTCACTATTTTCCTGGTGACATGTCCATCTCTAGACACCCAAAACGTGTCAAGTGGCGGATAATGATATTAGCCGCTGTCCCAATGTGGGTATCTATGGCGGTTATTGAATAATAATAAAGGTTGAAAGAATTATTTTTTTCCCTTTTCCCTTTCTTCCCCCCTTAATATTATTCCAAAAAAGAAGAGAAATGAAGAAGGACATGACTGTAGTAGATGAGAATATCTTTTTATTTATACCCAATCTTATTGGTAAAAACTATTAGCTTATTCAATATGGATGATCAGCTATTCATATGCTTAAAATTAGGATATACGCGAATTATATTGGCATCACTCTCCCTGTATTATATGCCATTTCACCCAAAAGTATGTGTGAGTCTATACTGTATATCTTGTCTATTAGATGCAGTAGATGGAAATGCAGCCAGATACTTCAACCAATGTAAGTAAATACTCATATTACGTAATATGATATGAGGATTGACACAGAAGATTAGGCAGTAAATTTGGTGCTGTATTAGATATGGTGACAGATAGGTAAAGAATAGATTATGGTATATACTCTATCATATACTCATATGCATGTAGATGCACTACTACCTGTCTATTATGTTTCCTCTCTCTCACCTATCCAGAATGGACTATACTCTTCCAATTTCTGATTTCACTCGACTTCAGTTCACATTATATGCACATGTACAGGTAAATAGAGGGAAAGAGTAGAGAGTGTACATTTTATATACTTATCTATCCTCCAGTTCAATGATATCAGGATCCTCTAGTCATAAGAAGATTGATAAGAAGCAGAGTTGGTTCCTTCAGATATATTACACTAATAATGTACAAGGAAGAATAGGAGATGCATATAGACAAGTGTCACTCATTCGCTTCTTCTGATAGATTGTCCTGTTCTTGATGTGTGGTGGTAATGAGCTGTTCTTTGTTCTGCTCTATGTACTCCACTTCTCGGGTACTCTGAATAGTAAGTAAGGGCAAATGGAGGGACTATTTGATATTTATTATTTCGTATAGTGTATTGGTACATTGCGTTGGCTATTACAGGCACTGTTTGTTTTGCCAAACAATTCATTAATATCATTCAGATTGTAAATGCCAGTAAGACACTAGCATCCATTGATAAAGAAGATAGAGCAAAGAGTTTGATAGAGAAGAAGAATTAAAGTGAGAGGGGATAAGACGGGAGAATACTTATTATAATATTGACATGTACAAAGCATTAAAGATTTGATAAAAATAAACACTATTTACTAATCAGTGTGTCTATATGATCCCACTGACAAATAGCATATACAGTCACGTCACATGGAATGTATCATCCATTACTGTGTCTATATTAGGGAATATTGAGGTGGTTGATAAACATCACACCAATCTATTATACTATTGCATCAAAACAGACCTATCTACATGATATACACTGGGTTCTTTGTTACTTGCTCATCCACAAACAATCAATACAACATCTCTCTCTATGAATGATAATTACACCAGTTATGGCAATGAATTCCAAGTCATAAATTTCAATCTCAGAATTAAGGAAAAAACAAAACATGGGGTTCACCGGTGACACTCTTTCTCTAATGGCCTTACAAACTTCTACAGTCAGTAAGGAGTCAATGCAGACAGTGAATGGGATAAACACCGACACACAGTATGTCATAAAGGCCGAGGAAGGAGTGTTTGAGGAGACAACTCGCCCTACAGCCAATACATCTCAGGACGATCAACGATTTAGTAATAAGACCAAGATGGCACTAGTGAGTGCAATGCATGTACTGGAAGAGAAGATCCAGGAAGCAGCAATGTCATATACAATTTCATTGACTCAAGACATGGATACAGAGATTGTGAAGCAGAAATACTCTCAAGTGAAAGAATATTCTGAACAACTACAAATGCTGTCTATTCAATTCACTACACTCTTCCCCACTGTATCTAATCAGAGTATGAAAGATCTGGCAAAAGAACTGCCAGGAAACACCACTACAGTCAACTCTACTCCTGTCATTCAGAGTCAGTCTGAAAGGACTGGTAGCGAGAATGAACCATCAACCATCTCTGATCCTGCCTCGAGCATTGTCACCTCACAAAATGGCTCAAACGATCCCACAAAGAATAACGAAAACAGCACTGATCCTGTTACCGGGGATATTCAAGAACCTGCATTACAGGATAACATAATCAAAACTATGCCCACACTACATAACACTGCGGCCAATTCACCCTTAACATTACAGAGTAATCCTAATAGCTTCATGACTGCTCTTCAGAATAATATAAACAGCCCAAAACCATCTACTTCTCCGAACTTCTCATCTTCTTTACTAGGTTCAAATAGTTCAAACAGTTTCCTTTCTATCTCAATGAATAATCCAAAGAAATCAATGAGCACCTCACCAAACAACTTTGATAGCCCAAAGTTTGGCTCTCACAACCCTACAAACAGTTCGATCCCTGCATCTTTCAATGGCTTTTCTGCCAGTCAGACCAGTTCAAGAAAATCTATATTAACTCCACAGAAAACAATCAGTTCCTTCAAGTATACTATCCCGAGTAGTAGCAGTCTAAATCCCACCATGGCTACATCGATACTGGCATCGAACAATGTAAACAGGCTTCTAGCTACTTCAGCAACCGATACAAACAATCCTGTGAGTAGCCCCCAGGAGAAATCACAGTCTTTGGGCCAACTCCCGTCTCTTTCTCAGGCCAGATGGAGCAAATCCTCGCATATTTCCAATATCTTCATGAATATTCACAAAGGCAAGGATGATCCGAAACCCATTACTCAATATAATTCAACTGCAATCACACCTGTTTCGAATAACTCAACCATCGGTCCGACTATTTCACTTTCTAACCCAAATAAACTCTCAAGTACTTCCCAGAATAACTTGAACGAGCCAAGGCATGGATCTCGGACGTCTTCAATGAATTGTAAGTCTATATCTGCTAGAGATCCTAGACTGGCCGGTTCAAGTAAGTCCGGGCCTACAACACAGAACATACCTTCCAATGTCTTCATGAAAACATCTTCACCCAGCATGGACAATCTAAGATCAACCACTCAGACTCCCCCAACTACAACTACACTAGTTTCCACTGACCCAAGCAGCTTTTTGGCTATCTCGCCTACTAACCCTAATAGACGTATGCCTGCTTCTCAGAACAGTATGAACAACACAAATCCTGTATCTCAAAATTCTTCAGGCAATTCGATACCTGCACTTCCAAGGTTTTCAGACCGCCCTGAAAACTCCCCAGCTAACCTTGAGACCACACCCAATAATGCTATACCACCCCAACCTCAAGCCACTACTCGCCCCTATCTAAAGGTCCCTATTTTCCAACTGACACCATCAAACCATGCACCATTACCCAATGAAATATGCTATGACAATGCACAACACTTCATAAAAACATTCGAGAATATAGTATCTGCCAGTGGATATGACATAGACAGTGTTTGGAAAAAAGCCATTCCTGTTGCATTCTCTGGTGAACTGAGAGACTGGGCTAAAAGAGTACTGATCACAATGCCATCATGGAAAGATGCGGCTGACATGATCAACAGGAAATTCGCTCGAACAGAAACAGCACAACTGAGAGCCAATGCATTAAGTATGGTGATGAAAGAAAATGACCGGTATGAAGATTACACCATTCGATACATACAAGCCATGAAGGATGCCAAGTTCAATATTCGTTCACCGGCAGTAGAAGAACATTTTCTCAAAACACTGAATCAGGCCACCAAGCAGACCCTATCTGAACGGGAACGAAGATTCTATGCTGACGTGGTTGATTCGATTGACACAGATCCCTTCCTTGACGATGTACAGACAAGCGAATCTAGCAAACCTGTGAGACATGTTGGGGATCACAAAAAAATAAACAGACACCATCCTTATAAAAAAGGAAAGAAACGGTATTACTGTAAACAACATGGTGTAAATAAAACACACGATGATGCAGATTGCTTCAGCAACAAACATCGGGCAAATAGCTTGCAGTCATCCAGTAGTAATGCCCCGGGTGTAGGAGACAGTGAGTAATTTAGTATAATCATTGATCGAGATATGTCCACTAAACAATCAGTGTAGTAGGAGGGCTATCCAGGTATTTCAATAGAGATAACAGAAACGATGAAAAGTTCTTTTAGATGATCGTGTTGTAAAATAGACATTTTTCTTCCCTTAAAAAAAATTTCCTTTTATATATATATGTGTATATCAACATGCGCCATAGATCCCCCCATCCCTTTTTTTTTGACTGTCACCTGTGAGAGTAAACAGTTATTTCGACCAAGCCATTTATTCATATATTCAGCCACAGTAAAGTAGGTGTTTCCTCAAATATACCCTGTTCATAGGGAGGTAACCCCTTCTCATTTGTAACTGGCCATTCCTATCTACCGTGTATGTGAAATGACCATTTATATAATCGAGATTTTCATTTCCCACCATGAATGTAACTATTGCAATGTAACACACTCTGTATATAAATAAACAGGAGACTCCTTATCAATACATACACATACATGTATATACATACAGCGATTGTATTTATTCCTCTGTCTATGTTTATTATATACGTGGAAGGAATACAGATTGATCATGGGGGATAGGGTTATGACTATCCGATCTCTTGTTGGGAGGAGAAGAAACAAAAGAATCAAGGTGAAATTGACTCTGAATGAGAGATTACACAAATTTAAAGGACTTTCTACCAGTGAGTCCAGTATAAGAATGGATGTACCAAACACTGATCTATGAATGGAATAGATATCTATTGATTCTATATCAAGAAGAGACCATCTTGGATGAAGTATACTGATCTGTAGTGCAGATTTAATGCATTAGAATACCCAAATGAACTTATATAAATATGCTTGTTATACAATCCCAAACTAAGCTATCTACTTACCTAATACACGACATCTCCCTTTTGTGTATAAATACAAGGGGGGTGGGTTGAGAACAACCGATCTTAGGTCAGAATTTCTCTCATTCTTTCTCTTTCACTCAATGTCAAAACTAATACCCTTATTTCTATTTTTCTGGCTAAGAATAAGCACTGTTTATTCTTCTGCTGTGTCCCTTCGATATTTATCATGTAACTCTATACATTGTAATATTTGAATCAACTGACTGACTGCTGTTCTTAGATTGTTCTTATCTCAAAGACAGAATTTACTGTTATTCGGGATTAGACAGTAACAATCACATTCTGACTGACATGGCTTCTTTGTATGTCCATAACACTACTCGTACATCTCTATCTGGTTTGTCTTCTTCATGGGAAACTGTCACTCCTACCAATCACCAAGGACAAGAGGGAAGATCGGATGCACAATTGTTTAAAGGTCCCGATAACAAGATGTACATTCAAGGGGGTTTTACTTCCGAACAGTATCCGTTGAATGACTCTTTCATTGTTTATGATGCTGATACCAATGCATGGACTACCTTACCTGACTTTAATCCCTACGGATTAAAGGGCCAAATGTATAAGTGATCATGTGTCTGTCTCATCTCTTATTGACAGTGTATTTCTATCTAGATATTATTCCAGTAGCAGTTATGTTCCTTCTATCAATAAGATCCTCTTTTATGGTGGTATCACTCAGTACGTATATTGTATAAAATAAACAGATTATGTGTATTTATATGTATATTGTTCATTCTATAGAGTGTATGAAAATACATCAATCATAGTAGACAATATCACTGTAAATTCATCCTCAGAATCATATAGTACTTACATGCCTTTTGGATTCACAAACCCCACTGCATATGACTTGAGTACTCAGGTAACAATACTACCCCCGAATACTCTACTCTATGTTAACTTCTTGATAGCAATGGACCGTGATCACCAATGCTACCAATCAAGACAAGGATAATTTTATTTATAGTACAACAGCCGTCCATGTTTCCGGCAATAACACCAATTACTACTTGGATGGTGGAATTTCAAGCAGGGCAAATCCTATGAATTCGCAATGGTTGAGTTTTTCTGAGATATATGGACTCACATTCCCTGGTTATTATTGGAGTAATCACACATGTACTGGCAATGTACCTTCAAGACGTGAATATCATAGTACTACCCTCTGTAAGTAACATAGGTATTTGATTTGAAAAAAAGGGGTATACTCATTGTATATACAGTACCTGACAATAAGACTGTCATGCTCTATGGAGGCAAATACATGGACTCAAAAGGTGAATATTGATAATAACCCATTCAACTAGCAAATAGTAATTATGCCTATCTATAGCCTTCTCTGATGCCTGCTATTTACTTGACCTGGATAAAAAGGTGTGGAAAGATTGTGGATTAACAATTCCACAGACTGTTCCGACAGCTAGATATGGTCATTCAGGTAACGTTATACAGTATATTGATTCTCCAATGTGACTAAATACATATTACTGTAGCTGTTCTTGTTGATAACAGAGTATTTATATTATTTGGTGTTGATGCAGAAGAAAATGCTCTCAATGATGTTATTATTCTGGATGTGAGTGACCCCAATAATATTTTTTATGTTCCTGAATACGCATATGGAGAGAAATCATCCCCTATAGAAGTAGGAGATGACTCAAAAGGACTGGGTGTAGGTGCCATTGTCGGAATTGTAGTCGGATGTGTTGCAGTGGTAAGTGACTTCTCAAAATACTATTCTATGCCACAACTAACCACTGTGTTTACAAGTTGGCTATCATTCTAGCTGCTTTCATTTTCTATAAGCATAGAAAGAATAAGGCATCTGATTCCATTCGTGATTTCCCTGTTGACTGGAATCAGATTGATCAAGAATTCAATCATAATCAACAACCCAAAATACCCATGGCATATCATAATCAGTACTCATTAGCTTCTCATAGTGCAGATAATAATGACACTGCTACTACAACCACTACACCACCTCCTTATCACTTAGTAAAGCCATCCGAAATGAGTACACCTATTATGTCTAAACCCCATAGTTAGACATGTGCTCAATCATACCTCATATAATAAATTTTAAAGGGAAGACCGGCCACTGAATATGGGCCATTTATTATTTGTGTGCCGCCGAAATTCACTCATAAAATACCTTAAGAGCATATCCTCCTTACCAAAGATGGATTTTATTAGAGGGTCTGGATTGGCTGGTATATTAAGATTCCCCAGTTAATTTTTTATAAAGAAGATATTTATAGATGTTCTACTATGAAGTGAATACGGTGGTACATTAATTCAATCAATAAGAAAACCCCATTCCTCCTCCCAACTGTTTAGCAGTAATAGATAGGATAGGCATTTTATGATCTGATTTGCTTCCTCAGTAGAACATTGTTCAATTGACAATCGACCATTCACATATGCTTAATATCTGTTAATTTCATTGTACTTCCCCAATGTAAACTAAGGTAGTACAATCTATGATAAACAAACAGCTTCTAAACTACATAAGTCTTGCCTGTTCATGTCAGATACCAAACAGGCAGTGTACTACCACACACTAATATAAATAACGCTTCTATTCAGGTACGAGTAAATAACTATCCACCGCCTTTTTTTAATTTATAGATTAATGAACAAATCACTACTGTTTACATGTACCTTTCTATTGAGTGTCAATACAATCCACACAATCAGTGTCTCTCCTCGATATTCACAGTGTTGGTAGCACTCTCATCCCCAAATCAATCATCACTCATACTGTTTATACAATAGATTGTTCTTATCTTAATGACAGCATCTATTGTTATGGTGGAGTAGATAGTCAGTCGACTGTTCTTAGTGACATGCACAGTGTGTATGTCCATGATACCCTTCCTTCTTCCACATCAGATCTATCTTCAGCCTGGAAAAAGATCACACCTAGCAATCGATATGGAGATACAGGTCGCTTAGATGCACAGATGGTAACCAGCCCTGATCGTAGTAGAATGTACATCCATGGAGGGTACAATCAACAGTCACTCATGAATCCCTTTCTTGTGTATGATGCAGCTTCAAATACATGGGAATCATTGCCTGATTATCGACAGTACTCTATAAATGGACAAATGTAAGAGTAAAATGCTTCATTTGGCGATATCACCAATTAACAGTTCTATTTTTAATGCACTATCAGCTATCATGCAACTGCTAATTATGTACCTGCAGTTGATAAATTCGTGTTCTATGGTGGACAAACACGGTAAATAGAGATATTTTGGCATAGAGGAAGAAGAGTGTGATCTAACAATATTTATATACAACAGTGTATTTGGAAATAGAACAGTTGTTGTGGACAGTGTTACAGTCGATGCATCTATGGTTGGTCAGACTGCCACCTTTCCATTCGGATTCCATAATCTTACTACATTTGATATGAGAACCAAGGTAAATGACTCTATATATATACAGCACACCAAGTTGACTCACACTGATCCCTATAGCAATGGATTCAAATACGTAATGCTACCAGGCAAGATAATGTTCATTTTTATTATGGAATGAAATCTGTCACTGTTCCTGTCTCGAATACTCAATACTTCTTTGGTGGTGTATCCATCATCAAAACAAATGTTGATATTGTAAGCACCACTTCATTCAATCAGATAGCAGGTGTCATGTACCCTGATTATCAATGGGAGACAGTGATATGTACAGGGGAGATACCCACAGAACGTAGTTTCTTTACAACTACTCTATGTAAGTGGAATTCATGGATAGATAGAGTGTATTCCTTGTTCTTATTTTATTTTAGTGCCTGATAATAACATAGTGTTACTGTATGGTGGATCCAGAGCAGATACAGGTACTGTACACACACACACACACACACACACACACACACACATCTCTCTCTCTCTCGTTCTTATGAAAGCCTATCTCATGCTTCAATATAGCTGTAGGTGATTATTGTTATACATTGAACTTGAAGAGAAGAATATGGAAGAAATGTTCACTAGAGATTCCTCCATCCACCAATGTTATTAGATTTAAGCATTCGGGTATTTATATGAATGACTGATCTCTTCACTGCCGGGAAAACTAATATAAATATATCTATTTACTATTAGCTGTACTCGTCAAGAATCATCTGTTTATATTATTTGGCAGGCAGAGTAATGAGGGTGGTCTGAGTGATATGATAGTCATTGATGTTACAGATACAAGCAACATAAAATATGCCCCACATTATGCCTATCACAGTGAAGAAAAGGTGATTCAAGAAAAAGAAAGTGATGGACTAGGCACTGGGGCCATTGTGGGTATTGTTATGGGTGTTCTTGCAATGGTAAAATAACAAGACACTCTACCTCTTTTTATTATTTATTAACCCTATCTACGCAGATAATTATCATCCTGGGTGTCTTATTCTATATGCATAGAAAAAGAACCAAGAGACCTGAATCTGTGCATGATTTACCTGCTGATTGGGATAAATCTGGCCTTGAACTAGATAATGTGCCCCAAACTCAGAATACACACAACACCTATAGCTCAGAATCCCATTTGACAGCTATCCCTCACCAGAGTGATACCAGTATTATCCACTTAAATTCCTCTCATGTCATGCACACCAGCAGCACAAGTGTTGTTCACCCAACTACTTCCGGTATTCATTACCCAGACAGTACAGATGTTGTCTATCCATCCACTTCTGGTATCAATCATCCTCATACTGCCACTATCATCAAACCAGTCGAGATAATCACCCAGAAACCTCATTCATAGATAAACCAAATTCAAGGAGCGTCCCAATACTTTTCTCTCAATAAAGTAAATTGAGTCATGCGTCCAAAACCAATTCAATATGCGCGAATGAGGTGTATTCTTGTGTATGTGTGTGTGTGTGTATGTGTGTGTGTTTGTGTGTGTGTGCGTGTGTGTGTTTACTTGGAATGAAAATAACCCTTTCACTCTTTATTTTCATTGTAATTTGGACCTGTTTCCTATTCTAATGATTGATGACGTCAAACATTAAATTTTTATATATATATTTATATTTATTTATTTCAAAAAGACCATTTTCCCTTTTTATTCTTCTCTCTATCTACACACTATGGCTACAGCAAAGAGTGCATCGTACGACTACCTTATTAAACTTCTGCTGATAGGAGATTCAGGTAAAAATGACCATACATACACATAGTAATCACTACATCTGACTGTTTGTGCAGGTGTAGGCAAGAGTTGTCTTTTGCTCCGGTTCTCTGATGACTCATTCACTCCCTCATTTATAACAACTATTGGCATTGACTTCAAGATTCGTACTATTGAGTTGGATGGAAAGCGTATCAAGCTACAGATATGGGATACAGCTGGACAAGAAAGATTCCGTACTATCACTACAGGTAACCTTATCTATTCCCATTGATTTCATTCTAAACTATCAGTGTTTATTTATAGCTTATTATCGTGGTGCTATGGGTATATTGTTAGTATACGATGTCACAGATGAGAGATCATTTGGCAGTAAGTGTGTGTATGTCTGCTGTATGGTATGATAGTAATCCATTATTCAGATGTCAGGAATTGGTTCTCTAATATCGAGCAACATGCAAGTGAGGGAGTGAATAAGATATTGATTGGTAATAAATGTGATATGGAAGAGAAGAGGGTAAGGATCATCTGTCACTGGCAATGTTCTGTCTACTCATTTATCTCTTTAGATCATATCTACAGAACAAGGACAGACATTGGCAAATGAGTTGGGCATTAGATTTATGGAGACAAGTGCAAAGGCGAATATAGGAGTAGAAGAGGCCTTTTTCGATTTGGCAAGGTAACCAATGACTCCTTTATTTATTATATTATTTTATTATCATAGTAACCATCACTATAGAGACATCAAAAAGAGATTGATTGATACACAGCAGACACAGCAGAGTCGCCAGAGAGAAGAAGTGAAGTTGGAGAGTAGTCCTTCCAAGAATAATTCAGGTGGTTGTTGTTAGACTGAATGAAATTATATGTTTGTTATGATGGATTTTACCACATAAGAAGTAAAATATTTAATATACACACACTCTTTTGATAATACCAAATCACAATCACCAGTTTACTGTTTTGTTTATTTTTTTTGGGGGCGGGCAAGTGTGTCTCTATGGGCTTGTATTTGATTTTTATTTGAAAAAGGCCAGTGATTAAAAACAAATATCCCCTTATCTCTTTTATAATTTAGTAATGACTACGAAGGAATGTGTTACTACTGTTGGTCATGATACTGTCAGTTCAAAGTGTGAACTACCTTATTTACGCCACTTATATCTATCAAAGGATCTGCAGAACAGAGACATCAATAACCATGATAAGACGGTTATTTACAACACGATAATATCATATCCACCTGTTAAACAACTGTCACCCTCAGAAAGAAAGCGTATACTGGTCACAGGTGGTGCTGGTTTTGTGGGTTCCCATCTTGTGGACCGCCTTATGTGGATGGGTCACGAAGTTATTGTGCTGGATAACTTTTTCACTGGTTCCAAGAGGAATGTACAGCATTGGATAGGTCATCCTCACTTTGAACTCATTCGTCATGACGTCGTGGATCCCTTTATGATTGAAGTATCACAGATATATCACCTGGCCTGTCCTGCCTCACCTCCTCATTACCAATACAATCCCACCAAGACCGTAAAGACGAGTGTGATGGGTACTATCAATATGCTAGGACTAGCCAAGAGAACAAAAGCCAGGTTCCTACTTACCTCGACTTCAGGTAATCAAAATAGATATATTAACTAGTCTGTGTGCTCATATGTGTTATCAACAGAGGTATATGGTGACCCCGAGGAACATCCTCAGAAGGAAACTTACTGGGGCAATGTCAACCCAATTGGCCCTAGAGCTTGTTATGATGAAGGAAAACGTATAGCAGAAACACTCACTTATGCCTACATGAGACAGAACGATGTTGATGTACGTGTGGCACGTATATTTAAGTAAGTAACCTAACTCTTGTTTCCCTCTTTTATCTAACCCCCCTTCTCTAGTACATTTGGTAAAAAGGAAAAATGAAATATACTTAGACTTCATGAAGTGCAATATAAATATGAATTGAAAATGAATTCTTATACTCTATGATGACTGTAGGTCCTCGTATGTCACCTGCTGATGGAAGAGTGGTAAGTAATTTCATAATGCAAGCCATTAAGGGTGAATCCTTAACACTGTATGGAGATGGAGAACAGACAAGATCATTTCAGTATGTGCATGATCTCGTAGATGGACTCATCCTATTGATGAATAAGAACTACTCACAGCCTGTCAACCTGGGAAATCCAGAGGAATACACAATCAGGGAATTCGCTGATATGATTAGAGAGATGGTATTGATTCCACCCTTATCACCTGATAGTGTGGATATAAAGATACTGCCAGCAGCATTAGATGATCCGAGAAAGCGTAAACCAGACATAGAGAGAGCAAAGAAGTATCTGAACTGGGAACCCAGTTTCTCAGTCAAACAAGGCTTACAAGAGACTGTCGATTGGTTTAAATTACAGAGACTAGAAGGGGCTATTTAATAAATAAGAAAGTAACTATTGATTCTCCACTAGTTTGCCCACCATCATATACTTGTTACTAAACAAGGCTTCCTGCAGATACAAAAACATAATAATAGTTCCAATGTCAGTAGTCATTTCTCATTGAACACTATACTATTTTACCCATTCTCTTAATGTCTCCCAATCATCTGCCTCTAGATCCTCTAGTTTATCAATAGGCCCATGAGGATCTACCATCATATTCAGATCAAACGAGTTCTTGGCCAATCCACGAGATGCATCATGTCCAGCAAAATTAGCATAAGGGCCACCTAGATGAAAACACAAAAGGAATAAGAATGACATTTACACTTTGATCTATCCTCATTCCTACCTGGTCCATAGAAGCTCTTTCCCTTTGTCACATCATAGACAGACCCATTCACACCCATCAATATTCGCTCATCATCTACTCCATTATAAGGAAGTAGATCAAGTGGTGTGTAGTTCTTAAATACCATAACTGAGGCATGTTTAGGCGGATTAATGAATGCTTTATAGGGTGTTATTATATGCTTTATTAGATAGAATAAGATCTAATTTTGATTATCATTAATGGGGGGAATTCAAGAAAATGATATCATATTTACAGCTACTAAGGCCCAATTGATGGGGTTATCTATGTACACATATTCTATTAGCATGCAAAACCCAAGGGAATTCATATAAGCATATTAACCTCTCAGTTGTAGGGTCAGGTCATGCCATGAAATCATCGTTCCTATTGCTTTGTGTTATTAAGTTACCGGGAAAAATAAAGGGAGAATAGGAAAAAGAAAAAAAGAACTTTTTATCAATGTTTATAATTCTGCAATTCAATGGCCGAACATGTTCTCTTAGCATTATATCACATGATGTATTGACATTGGACCAGGGACAAAGAATTTACCCCCGAGAACATGAAGATGAAGTATTGACAGTTTACTGAACATTGTAGATTCCTTAGTTACAATCTTAATCGATGGTAATACAAGTAGACACGGTTGACATGGCAGATAACAATTTTTTTTTAAATCAGATAATAATCCCAATTAAAAGGAACTAAAGATTGGACGGGGGTGTAAGGGGTGGGGGCACTTCGGAGATTAGATGTTTGTAGAATGGTTCGATCTGATAAGTTCCTTTGCTCAATCATTATTATCGTTTAGACGGACTGTTCTTCCCCGATAATATATATATATATATATAACTTCTTTGGAAAATCTTTATTAGTCATCTTCTCCCTTTCCCCCTCCCCCCTCCTCTTCTCTCTCTCTATTTTTTTTGTTATTTTACATTTTCTCTTTAAACCAATATGATGAGTGCCCGAGGCTTATCCTGTATGAGAACATATCATTCATTGATTTCCCCTGTCATTCTTTCCAAACCACATTCATCCCGTAGTTTGGTTATGTCTGCTGTCAGTCAACGAATCCTTATCTCTCATCAATATCCTATTCATAAAAGGCCACTCAATACCAAACATAATCAGATCTCCCATTCAAATGAGTTTACTTCTCTGTTGGAACAAACAGGTATATATCCAAGGTTGATATCGAGATAGAGAGGGGAAAAATAAATAAATAAACCTTTAGGTAAGAAAGGAATGCGAGTGATCTGGATTGGATTGGTAGCCAATATAGGTTTAACCTTGAGTAAAGGAGTGGCAGGATGGTAAGGCAAAGAAAAGAGAAAAGAATAGGATTTCAGAGTGTCTTAAATGTTTCTCTCAACAGGATCATGAACTCGGCATCTTTATTGGCTGATGCAACTCATTCATTCAGTGGTAATTATTATACAATACAATAGAATAGAGAGAGAGAGAGCGCGAGAGAGAGATGAAAAGAGAAAGATGGAGAGGTGAATAAAAAAAGATAAGATCTTGTATCGGGGCTCCATTAAATACTTTTTTTTTTATCAGATCTTCTGAGTGATTTTGTTACCTTGTACACATTTAAAATGTCACGGAAACCTGCAGATCCATCCTATCCCTATGGTTACGGTAACTCATTTATTTTAATTATTTTTGTATTGATATAAATCTTAATATGGGGATTTAATTATTTGCAGGAAAGTTTGAAACCATTGGCTCTTTATCGGTATCGGCCCTGTTGATAGCTGCTGGTGTCGGAATAGGTGCTCATTCATGTGATCTCTTGTTCAGTGTATTCAATGAATCTCATTTCATGACCTTATCAGATACGGCTTCTGCCGCTGTGAATTCATCTATTGAAAACACTACATCACAATCGTCTTTGGTGGATAATAAGTTGTTTGATTTTCACAGTAACAATGAACTGGATCCAAATGCCGCATGGTTTGCATTAGGAAGTGTATTTGTGAAGGAATGGCTTTATCGGATAAGTAATGTTGATGATGTCCTGCCCCTTTTACTAGAGACTCTTTTAAATGACACTATGCCACCCCCCCTTTTTTTTTCTCTTTCTTATTTGTACCATGTAAACTGATGATTCTAATTTATTATAGCGCTCAAGGCAGGAAAGACTGAAAGGAGTGATGTGCTGATTGCCAATGCATGGTAAGGATATATCAAGTTAAGACAGTGATGCAAACAATAAACAAAATTTATCGATGGAAGGCATCATAGATCAGATGCGTATACCAGTATAGTCGCATTGATTGCTATTGGTGGATCCCATATGGGATTATCTCTGCTGGACCCATTAGGAGGTGTCATCGTATCTGGAATGATCTTGAAGAGTGGAATGAATATCATGACACAGTCTACCCGAGAATTAATGGATAAGAGTATCAGCGAATCTGATCTAGATAACATCAGGAGTATTTTGGTTGATATCAAGGTAAAAGAGAAGAGATGATCTTCAAATAACCATCTAATATTCATAATAGAACAAGCAACAAGGCAACCTTATGCAATTCCACTCATTAAGAGGAAGGAAATTTGGACCCTTTCATCATATTGATCTAGTACTGGAACTGAATGGAGAAATAGCTCTATCAGAAGTAAAGAAAGTAGAAGACTCAATACGCAGAACGATTAAAGAACAATGTGATTATGTTCAAGAAGTCACAGTGTTTGTTCAAATTCAACAGCCTCACTAAATTTTTACCCTTTCTTCCTATCCTTTATTATGCCCCCCCCCTCCTTCTTATGAATATGTAAATAAACAAGCCTCACGTATTTATTCTATATATCAACTTATGCATTCAGTTGAAACCAAGTAAACAATGACAGATAGAAAATAGTGGCTGTGTTGTGTCATTCATTTCTATTTAATTGTAATGCATGAATATTTAATATATCTAAAATATTGATGTATTCTAAATATACAGGTAGCTGTATTTATCATAAATAACTGTATTGATTTATACTCACTAGTTGAATCGAAAAATGTTGTCAATAAAACACAAGAACCTGCTCCTGTTCCTGTTCATCAGAAGATGTATATATCATTGACTATATATAGTAATGTTGCTAGATTGATAGTTGTTATGGGAACAATACATTGTGAAACAGATGTTGATTGAACATTGATAATGGTTGTTGTTATTATTATTATTATTTAAAGATAAAGCATAGGATGTTGAGTGGCTATTTTGGAGAGTGTGGATGATAAAGAGGTATTTGTTTATAATTAAGATAAGAAATGCAGGCATAGAAATGAAGATAATAATACTACTATAGAATAACTTATTCTATATATAAATAATATATATTATAGTTGTTATGCAATAGATTGGAAGTTGATTTTTTGTGTGGATACTTTTTGGAATAAATCATGTGGGAAGGGATAAGTACATAATGGCAATAGAAATAATAAGCAATAAGTTTAGAAAGAGGCAATAGTGATGGCAGAGAGAGATAGAGAGAGAATAGTTTTAGGTGTCAAGAGTAGAAGGTGGTAAGGATTTTAACCTTGATTGAAGTTCAGACATGGTGAAATCCCATTCCTGCTTGAACCTGTATGCTTTCTTTGGGTTTAGAGTTTTCATGACCTGTTCGAACAGGTTGAAACAGATATCGATTGCCTCAGTAGCTGTATCGTAATCGCCATTGTAGTAAATTGAACCCTGAGACTCAATAGCATAAGCCATCTAGAGTGAAGATGTTGTTAATAATTTGTATACAGACTATTTACTCATGGTTTACCTCATCCACTGCATATTGATATGAACGTACAAATTTCTTTACCAGTGCACGCTCTATTTCACATACTGATGATTGACGCTTTATGTTGTATGATGTCTGGGAGGAATTGGAAGTGGTGGAAGTGGTGGATGATCGACGGAAGAGCTTCCTGTAGAAACTGGTGGGCTCTATTTCTGTATGACAGTCGTAACATCTCTTGGGTTCTGCTTGTTTATAGGGAAGTATGAGTGTTAATATGTATTTCATATACATTCTTTATAAAGATAAAAGAGGGGGGAGGCGATGAAGAAGAAAAGAGGGAAGGAGAGACGAGAAATAATCAAGTATGGTTTAAATAGCCCAGATTAAAGTTGTTTAATGCTCTAATTCATTTTAAATATCCCATTACAGAGTTCAATCTCCTCACTCACTCCTTATATCACCCCTCTTCTTCTTTGTCTCTCATTAAACAACTCCCTTGATAAATAATATATATCATTTATGTACATGTGTATCTGATAGACTGTATAGAGTGATCGACACCTCGTAATAACACTATTGTTATGTAACATGTGATTGGGACTAGCTTAACCTTATTGTCCTATACACTTTAATACTACCATATAAAGTAGACTGTACGAAGACTTTATTTCAATTGAAACAATATAATAAGATACTCTATTTATTTATATATTTACTCTAATTGTATTGACAGATACTGTATTACTTTACCCGTTACAGACGTATTAATTAAAATATCAATTATAAACAAATATGTATTATCTCCTATTTCAACTATCTACTTAATACATATTAACAATCATTCAGATGGAATATATGCAGATGATCGTGTTACCATCATCCACATATCAAAACAACCTACCTTCATATTATGGCTGAATTCAAGGTATCATTTAGAAATTGACAACAATTTACTGATCTGTTATGAAAGTTATAGTCAGAGATGGACTAGGTGTGTATATATATATTCTATGGGTTAGTACCTTTTATTTTTAATGTTCATTCATATTCAGGATCATTATCTTGACCTACATCCTCTAAGTATTTTAGTAGAGCTTATCTTATAACACATCGACAAACATTACCTCATCTACTTCAACTGAGACACTGGCACTTAAATCAGAATAGTGTCGGCAGAGTGGGCATGAGAAGGCAGGATGATTCACCAATAGTGGGCGTAGACAGATATAATGAAATTTATGTGAACATGGGGCAATAAACAGTGCCTGAAGAGGTGCTATTGCAAATAAACAGATACAGCATTCATCAACATGGATATCATCCACATTATTCTTAATGTCATCGGCCGATAATGATTTATTGATAACAGCATTTGTTGTTGTCAGTTGTTGAAGTGATCTATAAGAGTTTAGGCTATAAAGTATAATAAAAGAGAGAGAAAGGGAGAGAAAGAGATAGATAGATAGAAAGTAAGTTAGTAAATGTAAACAATGTATACCAAATAAAGACATATACACACACACTCTTTCTAGTTCTCTCTTTCTAGCCTTTTCTCTCTCTACCCCCCCCTCCCCCCTAATGACTTACTAGAATATGTTGTTATTTGTCGCATTGTTGTCTTTGATTTCTAGGCGCATTCTAACACATCTGAATATTTCTAATAGTGACAAATTTATCAGTTAGTATTGTATTACTCCCTGTCCCTCTACCTATCTTTACCTTCTGTTCCTCCCTTATAGTCTACACCCAGTTGAATGATGTCGTTTGACTTCAGTTTGAATGGATTGGATTCTTCATTGGGTGGACACAGTCTTCTGTTGTTGAGAAAAGTACCGGATGAGGATTGTGTGTCACGAATAAATAACTATATATAGAGATTAGTTACTTATTCCTATTCTCTATTACTATCAGTCTACTTTTTGTTGTATTTAGTGTGTATTTACATTCCCCTTCTCAATAAATATAACAGCATGGCCTCTGCTGACCACTTTACTTCTAAAGGTCATTTGGGAGGGTGAACATCTTTTGTCAGCAGTGGTTCTACCTATCTTGATACTGGCATTTCCCTTTAATTCATACTCCATTACAGGAAATATGAGTGAGTTCCCAGTGTCTACATGTGGTAGGAAGCGTATATGGATGCTTTCTTTAGTCATATTAACTGAAGAGGTATGTTTATTTAAGAGAAAGAAGTGGGAAATGAATAGGGTAAGAAAACGGGGGAATAGAGGGAAGAAAAAGGAAGACGATATAAATACCTAAATTCATTAATTACCATATTCAATCTGGATTAAATATTGGTTCATATTAATGGCACATTATAGACTGATAGGATCATCCGCTGGAAGGCTTAGTATCACTGGTGGAACATACTACTATGGAAGTGCTGTTTCGACCTCAAGAACCATTACCTTACACAGAATACAAAAGCCACCATTCGCCCTGAAAAAGCGGGTATGAGTGGCTAAATATAGTATATACTGTTATTGGGATTCAGCCAATGGGTGTAATGGGAAAATAAAGCCTTATGACCCCTTATTAATTGACAGGAAATTAGAGCCCCGGTTATTGAATGATGACACAGAGAGGATAAGAAATATTGTTTTCTCTCAGTTCCTTCCACTAAAGTAATAAGAGATTATTGCTTTTAAGAACATTGTAATAAACAGAGTATTATGGGATTGACTTGATATCATTTTGACTGATGTACAACCATGTCCAATGTACATAAACATGTATTTACTGGTGATTATTGTTGCCCAACAAGACCAATATGGACCTTAGAGAGATAAGTTATTTTATCAAAAGGATCGTAGAATCCTATAAGCAATGTCAAAGTCTGTTCTCGAACAATTAACTGTTGCCAATAAAAGCACTTCTTCCAGCTGATACCTGATTCGATACTTTGATGTAGCTCTGGTTATATTCTTCCCATTGAGATCAACAGGAGTTTGTGTTCGTGTTGTTGAAATAGACCAAGGGAGCTTCTTCAATCGGTGTTGTTTCTATAGCTTCTCAGTACTTTATAGATTTATACTAGATCAACTCTCTCCTTCTGTTGAGTCCCGTCTTCCTACTGCTCCCCTCTATTTATAAAGCTCTTTTTATCAATCTTTTTGTTTCTTTGGATCACCTTTATTATAGGTTTATCAGAAGCAGGCGTGATCCCAGTTGGTTTTGGGAGTAAACCGTTCTTCTACCTTGTTTGGATCAGATCTTATGCTATGCAGAACTGACAGAGGCAGAACCCATTGGATAGAATTGTGTGTGTTTACATGCAGTTTACTTGTTCACTTAAGATCCTTCTGCTTCACCCTTGGAAATCATTACCAGAGTCGACAAAACTATAACCTTTACTCTCTTATCTTGAGTGGGCATAGTCTCGCTTCATTCGTTCTATTCACTTTCAATATTATAAGATATCACAGGATACAACATGAAGGGCCACTGACATTGCACTAAACAGGAGTTGAAGTTACAAAGAAATCTCCAATCATTGATAACTGTGAGACCGATCATCTTCATGTAACTGCTTCACTGTCCAAGGTGTGACTCTTACCAGGGTCGGATATTGAATTGATAAGCACTCCCAATTAGTTTTCCTCAATTTTTTTTTGTTGTTGTTGTTATTATTGTTGATAACTTCCCCCCTACTTATTGACCACCCACCCACAACAACAATAGAAAGAGTGTCATTAGACTAGGAACACCCCTCGATAAATATGTCAACATCATTTGCAAGGTTATTACGTGATTCTAGACTAGCCAGTTATGATAGAACAATAAGTCAAGTGTATACTACTCCACTGAAGAACAAGAAGATAGGGGACTGGGGATTAAAGAGGAATCTACCTACTGTTATACGCACACGATATGCTACTATTGAACAACTAGACACAGCAGAACATCAGACACCATGGAATTCAGCCAATGATAAAGTATTATTTGTTAAGAGATGGAAGGAGAACTTCCCTCATTCCAAGAAACCTATGCCTCGTTCTGACAGAGTCACTGTCAATGTGATGAATATGACTCCAGGTGAATTCGATAAGTTTCTGAAGTCTATCAGCGAGAAATCAGATGCATTCAATGAGTTGATGAAGCAGAAAGAAGTGACAGGAGACCAAGTATTTGACTATCTGAATGTCAGATTCAATGACACTGTGGATGATACTCCAGTTGGACCCACTTATTCAGAATACACAGTCACGGATCAGCAGATATCAGTGGAAGGACGTATATTGAATTCAGAGAAGTATGGTCATGCTGTTGGTGTGGCTGGTATTGTCGCCTTCTTACCCAAGAGAAACTCCATGAATTTGAGACATTTGGGTAATAAGCGTGTGCGTACATTCTATGTCGAGAGTGCCGAGATTGATGATGAGGGCAAACCCCGGGTTGTGTTGAATACAGTCCCCCCAGGAACAGCCAGTCTGCCATTTATGATTGCATTTGAAGAAGAGGACACCAATGATACCATGTCAGCCAGAGATATGTTCTTGATTAAGAACAAGTCAATAGGAAGGATTAAGGAAGACACTGAAGCAATAAAGCCTAATCCTGATCATGAACAATTGATGAATAGAATAACCAGCTTAATACAGAAGAGTAAATAATCCACCCCCTTTTCTTTTATTTATAGAGGCATTCATCTGTAGTGGTAATAAAGGTGTTCCAATTACCTGTATAGCAATCAATTGCCTTGTATTTACTATCACATTGTCGAAAATAAGGATCATAGTCATCTTCAGTGTGTCTGCCTAATTGCCCATATTTATCTATTGTTATTGTGTGAGCATATTATCCCTTTTTATCTCTCTATTCCAACTTACTGCTGCCACATGACCATAGAGTATTACTATCTATGGTAGGAAGCATCAATCAATCAACTCATCTGATTATAATAATACAACTTTGTTACCATCGATTGCTATGGTGTGATTGATACCACAACTCACTTTGATCACATGTACATCCATGGGCTTATTGTTACCATCCATAAATATTCCCATGGAAATGATATCATCATTATCGTCACCATGGATACCCCATCCCAATCTCCCATCTTTGGACCATCCAAATGTATAGACATCTCCTCCTATCACTACTGCTGAATGGAATTGATGGCATGATCCATGTGTGGGTAGTCCTATTCCACAGAAATATTCTATGGAGACAGGCTCTGTCACTTCTTGCTGTTGATAATCTAGTCCTAACTGGGACAGTCTGTTGTATCCCATGCCATAGACAGGATAGAGTGAGGAATTAGTAAAGAATAACACGTGATTATTGGATCCAGTCATTTGTCGTATCTTGGGTAATGCCCATACTCTTTCTTCTGACATATCCACATTGTATTGATACACTGCACCCTCCATATTGAGTATAAACAGTGAGTCATATCCACCCAGATAGACCGCTTCTTTGATACCAACCATGCAGTCACTCTTATTCTGTGTGGGTGAATACAGTGATAGATGATGGTGTGTATCAATAACACACATCAATCTATTGGGATCACCCACTATGCTCAGGATATCTCTATTACTGTAGTCTGTGGTGATGTTACTAAACCAACTGGCCTGGTATCCCCATATATGAGGATGATTGTTATCTGTTTAGATCAATGAGTATGCTGGGGTAAGATAAATCCCCGTATACTCACTATCTAATAATATAGTGGTTTCCCATGAAGTGAACAACACTCTCTTGTAGTTGGGTGTTTCTTTACTGGTGACAATAATAGAATCAGTGCTGACATCAGTTTGTTGGAAGGCATTATATCCAAATGAATACAGAACAGTCATATTCATGGGAGAGATGGACAATGTAAACTCAGTCTATACGCGTCTTTAGAGGAGTGATACTTCTATTCTTATTTTTAGAGTGTGAGCATAGCAATAGAGTCACTTACCTTTCCTTGTACTTACCTTGATGTAGATAAGGAGAGAGAAAGAAAGGATAGTCTCTCTATTTTAAGCAAATAAACAAATAATTGAAAAAACAAAAATAAAATAATTAAAAAGGGGTGTTTATTTTGGCTATGATCACGTGATATCATACTCAATCCTCAGTCCCAAACTTCTTCCATACTGCATCCTTATCATCCTCCTCTTGATCTAATGCTCCTCCTCTCTCTTCTTTATCAAACTGAGATATGTCCACTGATATATCACCATCATCCATATAAGATGCATCAGACATAGCCAGTGTTTTATCTTGTTCAAATAGCTGTCGACCTAGATCAATAGTCAGTACAGGTATCCCCTTTTAGAGTCTATTTTCTGTACCTGATAATTTGCCCTTCAGTTCTTTAATTCTCTGTGCAGTGGCCACAGCATCCTTCTTTGCCATTTCAGCATCAAACTTCTTTTTCCAATCCATAAAACTCTCTACTGTCACTTTGGTGCCCATGAACTTCGCCTGTTCTGCTTCTTCTTCTTTTCTTCTGGCTTCTTTGATTATTTCCTCTTCTGCTCTCTTCACATCCAGTACTATATTATCTAATTCTTCCTTCATCACCATCACCATTGAGAATATCATGGCCATTCCAATGGATTCCTCAGCCTGAATAAGGTGAGTGCATATTCTTTCAATACCCACAATGTACTTACCACATTCTTCACTGCTTCAATAATCTTATTCAAATAACTAGAGCTCACTTGTCCCTCTAGTTGTTCAATATCGTATTCTGGTAGTGTATCTGGATAGGTGGGAGTATATGTGACATGTAAAGACAGAGCACCTAAATAAACAGAGATGAATAAACAGTTTTTCTGTCATTTAAACAAGATATCCTACGTGGATGTTCTTCATCTTGTTCTTCAGGATAAACAGCTATTCTAAATTCTTTATCATTAATAGCTTATAAATAAGAAATGAAGGGGGGTTAATTACACTATCCACTTTTAAGTATTTGGATTATTTTCATACGTTCGAACTCATCCGGGTAAATAGAAGCAAGGGCTTCGAGTTCATTCTGTTGTTCTTCAATGTAGTCTAACAGTAGTGTTTATGAATCTATTTGTTTATGTATTTCACTTCTATGACCCCTTTTTACCTGTCATTCAGTGTATATTCTAAATCCCAAAAAAGAATATAAATAAAAATAAAAAAAAATCTTCCTCCCCTCTCTTACCTATCCACTCCGCCTTGCTGAGTATATCACGTGATGTGAATATTATCTAGTGGTACTTATCATTGTGTGACTAACATATACAGTGGTACTTGACATAGACGCTCTTCAGGACAGATGATATCTACTTGTAATACTATCATGGGAGTGTGGGGATCATATATCCACTCGTGGTGAAACAATTTATAGGGGTTTGCAATGATCTTGAGGGAAAAGAATGAAGAATATGCATCAATAATATTGGCACTCTGTTCATCTGGTACAGTTTATTCATATTTATACTACATACTTTGTATACATACTAGCCAATATCTTGGTTTATAGGCGCATCAGATGATCTTGGGAATGGTCTCTCTCTCTTTCTCTCTCACGCTTAAACTCTGATATGCCGGTTCAATCAGCGCAGTTATCCACCCTTCTTCTCCAACTGAATCAGCTGAACCAGGCGCCCCATTACCCATATCCAGAAAGAAGAAGGAAACCTCTGAAACATAAGGACAATAAAAGAGGAAAGCCCAAAGACTGTAGTAAAGAAGGTCATACCTCCAAGGCAAACAAACTAGGCACAAGTCATCATATGTATGAAAACCAACTGCAAGACACACACTCACTATAAAAACATCTCTAAAAAAACATGGTTAACTTCTTTACCCCTGATATCAACACTTCTTTCTGTAATAAAGTGAAGAATCTCGTATATGTCAGAGATGTTTCCTATGCCACCAGTCTCTTTGTAGATTTCTTTTGTCTTGATTTTCTTGAATCAAGAAGGCCCCTAACTGTCCTCAACCAGTCTTTTTGTTTCTAGTTTCTTTTCTCTTATTATGGGATTAGGCACGAAGGCCTCGAATAATACCACTGCTGGCTTCAACAGGTTCAAATGCTCTCTTGGACATTCCATCAATATGAATAGATTTAAAACCAATAAGTATGCATCTGACTTCACTGATCTCTCTCGTTCTTTCCTCCCCTTGATCGGAAACGGGAACACCGAGATCCTTTACCCGCCGTCACCTCAAGACCCTTTTTTTACATCAACTGCTCTGTTACACTCAGAAAAACACTATCTGATCTTATTTATACGAGAATATCCAGCAATACATCACTCTCTATCCCTGACTCCACCGTTCTCACTGGTAGACAACTTCTACTAATAAATCAATCAAAAAGAGTTCTTCACCGTTGATGGGGTCCTTTTACCTCTGATCGAAATGTGTACTGTCCCTAGAAGTGCTCATCCTTTTTCCATTACACCTAATTACAGTTTATACTTGAGACATGCCCCCAATAACCAACAAACACTTTCAAATCTGCCAAGGGGATTATCGTATTATCTGAAGAACGAGACAATGGTCAATATGTGCTGGGATGCATTTGACATGACAAAGACTAGTTTGTCTAGCTTTACTAGTATGAAAGATGAAGAGAGAAATGTGATATTCACTTGACCTTTGCGTTCTTGATGGTTTTGACTTGAGGCTTATTTGCAGTAGAAGAATCAACCACTTGCCAAATCCCTGTCCACTGTTGAAGTTGCTGCCCAAGTTGATCTGGATTCTGCTGTTGTGTGGGGTTTAGACCCGGGATTAATATATATATATATATATGTAGCTACAGACAATGATACTAATACGAGGCATAGAATCAGAAAGACCTCTACTTCTGAATATTATCATCTTGCTGGTTATCATGCTGCCAATCTTTCACGTGCCAAAATCAGTAGAGCTCGTCGGACTTACAGAAACATTATTGCTGCCACTCCCTCGTTCAGGACAAGATCCACTGCTCAGTTCCTCAATGCTTCCACCTATGTCTTCAACCATTTCAATCTAATTACCAGATTTCTATAACCAGGAACTCAAATTCAATAAGCTAAGGTGTTTTTATGAGAAACAAAAGGCCATAGATGAGATGTGTAAGAGACTTTGGCACGGTAGTCACAAGTATGTTCCCCCTGATGGCCTTATTAAACCAAGTGTGGAAGAAGAGTAGCCCTGTTGACAAACCAGATGAAAGGAATAGGCCCGCTGTTGTTGCTTTTGGTGCTGTTAGAATCCATCAAGGACGCAGATGCAGTGTAATACTCGATGGCAACGCGACCCTATGATTCCTCAACATGCTCCCTCCACCATTCAAAAGGCAAAATACCATATAATAATCTTAGCACATAATATCCAACACAAATGGAGTTTCATAGCTCTATCTTTAACCCATATTGGACTGCGGTTCAAGTTATTCTGAATACGAATCTCTACCAATAGCAACCCTTTCTTACTCTTCTCATTGGATGGTCTCTTCGCCACTCATAGCGAATCTAATCTTGTGTATCTTGTGTACATTTCCTATAGTATTTCCATGTATAACCACTTCATTAGTTCATATTTTCTGAATCCCAATAAATATTGCGAGAATAAATAGTGGAGCGGAGAACCAAATAAGCTGGGTCCACACCCCACCCTTATTACCTTGCCCTTTATTCCTCCCCCTTTTTCTTATTATATTTGTAATATTTATAAAAGGTCAGGAACAATGGCACAATCTAGGCCTTTTATCATTAATGACTATCCAGTGATTATTGGTATCGATTTTGGTGAGTGACAATAGTAAACTACATATTTAATATGCTTAGAAGCTTTGTATTAAAGGATCCATTTAATATAGGTACCACTTTCTCGGGTTGCTCATATGCTTTTATACAGAATGATGAAGTAGTAGATATAGTCAGATGGTAGAGTGTATATAGGGTATATACAGAATGTATATAGAGTGTACATAGAGTGTACATAGAGTGAACATAGAGTGTATATAGAGTGTATATAAAGTATAGAGCATGGAGAGCACTAACACATACGTTACTGAAATAGGCCCAAGCAGAATAACAACGTTTATCCAAAAGTAATTCATATCATTCTCACTGAATGAACACTGAATGTCTAATTTGCTATTACCCTATATTAGACACCCACACTCAACTTCTATCAAGGAAATACCAAGGAAATGACACAATGGGGTAATGCTGCTCGTTTAGAGATGCAACGTCCCACAGCCAGATTTTCAGTCTTGCTTAAACAATACAAACTCTACTTGGATGAGAATATAGCCAAGGATTTACCCCCTTTACCCAATGGTCTGACTATAGTCGAGGCTATTGCCGATTACCTTCGCTCATTCCATGAACATGTAGTCAGTGAACTCAGAAAGGGGTTTGCCAAAAACTACAGTCAACATCAGTTCAGATATGTGGGTATTCATGGTATTCAGGAGATAATAGCCGCCTAAACACTTTTTCTGCTTCTCCTTTTTTCTTTAGTGTCTGACCGTTCCTGCTATGTGGTCTGATAAGGCCAAGAGTACAATGAGAGAAGCAGCCATCAAGGCAGGCATGATCAATGAATACGATCACCGAGATCGATTGATGTTGATTTCTGAACCTGAAGCTGCTGCTCTTTACTGTGAGAAGAAATGTGAACAGTTCAATCTGAGGCATGGTGATAAATTCATGATTTGTGATGCTGGAGGTAACTTCAGAGCAAAAAGAAAGAGGAAAAAGGAATCCTTGTCTGTTACTTACAGTGTATTCTACTAGGTGGTACTGTCGATTTGATTGTATTCGAGATTGATGAGCGTGGTGGACGTAAATTAAGAGAGAGTACCAAGGGTCATGGCCAGTCCTGTGGTTCAGTCTTCCTCGATCGCCGTATGAGGAAACTTCTGAAGAGGAGATTCAAGGAGTATTTGTCTTCCATTCCCGCCTCAGCATTCGAGACCATGATGGACACCTTTGTTGATCTGATTAAACCACAGTTTGATGGTATTGATGACCAGTTCATCACATTACCTGCATCCATGAACCTGGCCTCATTGAATAACCCTGCTATTGGGTTGGAAGATGGAATGCTCTGTTTAACAGCCGCTGAGCTGAAGAGAGATGTGTTTGAACCTGTCATTAAGGAAGTATTGAATCTGTGTGAAGAACAACTCCAGAAAGCACAGACATTACAGGCTATCTTTTTGGTAGGTGGATTCGGCTCATCCAACTATTTGTTCGAGAGAGTGCAAGAAGAACTAGGACCCCGTGTAGGTCTGGTGGCTGTTCCCCCTCGTTGTGAACTGGCTGTTGTTCGTGGTGCTGTCTATTTTGGTCTTAATCCTAGAGTAGTGACTACTCGTATACCAAGATATTGGTATGGTATTGACACGACCACTACTTTTGAAGAGGGTGTCGATCCTCCTAGTTATAAAATTATTAGAGCAGATGGAAGTGTGCGTTGTGATAACAAGTTCTCTGTTTATGTCAGGAGAGGACAACCATTAGGTAAGCTATCCATGTTTATAGGATGATCTCTTTACTGATATTCTAATTCATAGATATCGATAACTGTGTGTCCAAAGACTTCTTTGCTTATTATCCTCATCATACAACCTGTACTCTCTATTCATCTGATGCTGAGGAACAGCCTATCTATACCACCAGTCCCAGTGTTAATAAAGTAGCCAACTTTACTATTCCCATGCCTGCACTCACTGGAGTAAAAGATGGAGAGAAAGTGGATCTGACTATTAAGATGTACTTTGGTGAAGTTGAGTTAAAAGTAGAAGGTAAAGAGAAAGGGGGGGAGTTCACTTTGGAATAGATCCACTCACTGTTTATCTTTCTTCTGTAGCTGTTATCCGTGGTAAGACATACGGTACCACATGTACCTTTGATACCGATTAAATCATCTCAAGGCCCTTCTTTTCTTCTCAATGCATATGACTGAGTAATTCACTATGGAATAATTTTATTTATATATAAATATAATAAAAAAAAGATATAAGCACACCCCACCCTCCCTTACCTAATCTTCATACTATTTTCTTCTCTCTTTCCCCCCCCATTATAAGCACTTATGATAAAGATCACTCACTATGGTCTTTTCCTGGTGTTTACACTACTCTATTTAACACAATCAGCTGTATCAATATATCAGTCAGAAGTGGGTTTATATGACTGGTAAATTTAATGTATATGATACACGTAGAACGATATTCACCTTCTATTACAGGCACCATACTTGGGTAGGACACCCTAATGAAGCTTTTGTGATAGATGATAAACACTTACTGCTATCTACTCAACTGAACACAATAGCCTCTGTCTCATCTGAAACAGGCACTCTAGGTAAATAACAACTCACTTTCTTTTCTCGTCACATCATCTGACACTGTCTATTAGAATGGAGACAATCCTTGGATAATGAGTTAGTATCTGTTCTAATCTCGGATCAAGGTAGATAGTAACAACAGGTGGGGGGGTAACTGTATATTGACTTGTCTCTATAGGAATATTGACTGTCACCAATAACCCTGAACGCGCTCAACTGTGGAACAAAATAACAGGTCAATTGGTATGGGAATACAACCTGGGTGGTAAAGACTTCTATGAGAGCAATACACCTGTCTTCTGGGATAATGGATATATATTGGTATTAAATGATAACAGACTACTCATGTTATCAAAGGAAGGTAAAGAAGTATGGACAAAGACGATTGCACCTGAGTAAGTGAAACAAGAGAACATAAAAATGAAGACACGTGTCATTAACGACTTCTACTCTTCCAGTCAGTCACTACATAAGATGAAGTTATATAAGAGAGAGGGTGTGGTTTATGCTGTTATTGGACCTGAGGATGAACCTGAGACGTGTGTGTTCACTATACACACCATAGATCGTGCTACAGGTGACAGTTCAAAGACACTCTCCATCCCCTGTGATTTTGATAATAATGATGTCGCCTATATTGGTGATCATTTACTATGGACAGAGGATGAAGAATTAAAATGGGCATCCATCCATACTGAAGAGGTCAAGAGTGTGTCATTACAGGTAATATAAACATCTTTGATTCGATTCAACTGCTGTTAAAACACTTGTTTACTTTAGTCTCTTATTGAATCCCTTCCTAATGCTGAAGAATATGCACCCAACACCATCAGTATTGTTGGAGACAATAGCGCCAATTCCAATTCATTTGTTATACTAGTTGAATATGAGGCTGATAATAAGATAGAGTACACATCAGCATTGTTTAGGATCAGTGATGATGGATCAACAATTCATTTGATTAAGGATTTTGATATTCATGTAAGTGATAAGAAATTGAATGCATCATTCATGTACTAATCATTTAACAGCTTTCTCCTGGTGGTATTGACTTCTCAGGAACCACTGCTATTCGTGCATTGGGTACTCAGGATGAGTTAACTGTCCATCTCTCAGACACTCAAGAGGTGAAAAAGATTCCCCTTAACTTTGCTGTAACAGGAAACATCAATTACATCAAATTAATCAACAGGAATCCATTCCAGATATTTGTGGTGACTGATGGATCATCTGTGTTCTACATCAATGAAACGGATATAGTCTGGTCGCGTGAAGAGGCCTTGAGCAGTGTAGCTGCAACTGAGTTCCTCGATCTCCCCGAACAGAAGTTATGGACTCAAATGTCTGATGAGCTGAATGAAACAAAGAAACAGAAAGAGAGTGAGAATCTGATTACTCGATACATTCATCGATTGAGTACTCATGTTATTGAATTACGTGGATTGCCTGCTTGGTTGGTATCTTATTTTGTTGGATTGACTGGTTCCAGTATGGATAAAGATCATAATGGAGATATCTCTATTGCTGAAGCACAATCATGTTGGTTGAACCAAACCCGTCCAGAGATCTTATACCGTGATAACTTTGGATTACGTAAACTGCTTATATCTGTCAGTAAAAGTGGAAAGGTGATTGCTCAAGATACTACTCGTAAAGGAAAGATCGTATGGACTCGGTATTTGGAGACATTCTCATTCACTAACATTTACGTTGTACGCCCTCCCTCTGTCAAACTACCACCTGTGATTGTGGCTGTAGGATCTACCTATGACGAGGTGGGGGGAGCAGCTACGGGGTTCCTGCGACTTAATGCATTGACAGGAGAAGATTACGTGGCCACTTCACCACTTGCAGAACAATTCTTTGAAGCTAATGTGGTGACCAATGTGGGTGTTGATAAGATCATGAAACTGCCTATTGAAGACCCAGAAGAGAGAACCCAAATACTTGCTATTTATGAAGCAGGATCTGGTCGTGTATTTATCTATCCTGACACCTATGAAACACAAAAGAAGTTTGTATCTGAATTCTTACCTGATTTCTATTTCACTTATACAAGTCCTATGGGCCATATTCAGGGTTTCAAAGTCGTGGAAGGATATAGAGGTAGCTTGAAAGTAATGCCTTTGTGGAGGTTGAATATACCCTCGGGGGAAACAATCGTGGCAACTACTCAGCCCCGTTCTGATGAGAAAGTTGCTTTATTGGGTAGAGCATTGGGCAATCGTAATGTACTCTATAAATACTTGAACCCTCATCTCTTTGCTGTGGTTACCAAGAATATCGACAAGAAATCAATCAAGGTTCGCTTGATGGATTCAGTCAAGGGATCGATCTTGTATGAAAATATTCATGAGAATGTGGATGTTGATACAAATGAAGTCCATATCACCCAATCTGAAAATTGGTTTGTCTATCATTTCTGGAGTAATGACAACAAGGTCAAGGGCTATCAAGCTGTTGTATTAGAACTGTATGAAGGAGAATACGAGAATGAAAGAGTAGACAGGTAATAGAATACTATAAAAAGGTATAACAATGACTCATTCTTTCTGTTTCCATCAGCTCCAACTTCTCTTCTTTTGAGAACATTCAACCCCATGTTATTTCCTCTGCATTTTCATTCCCTTTCCCTGTATCTGCAATGGGTGTCACATCTACTCGCAATGGCATCTCTACCAAAGACGTGTTATGTAAGTATTAATACAAATCCATAACGGCACATTGTCTAATTCTACATTAGTTGGATTACCCACTCATCAGATAATGGGCATCAGTAAACGATTACTCGACCCTCGTCGCCCTCGTGATACTCCCAGTAAAGACGATAAAGAGGAATTACTCTATCCTTATGGCCCTATTCCGGATGATAGACGATTCTCATTAACTTATAATTTGGATGTGGTAGGCATTAAATCAATCATCACCAGTCCCTCTTTATTAGAATCCACTTCATTGGTATTTGCATATGGTGTAGACACCTTTTTTACACGTGTGTCACCCAGTAAACAGTTTGATGTACTCTCACCAGATTTCTCAAAGATCCAATTGTTACTGACACTGACAGGTCTTGTGGTTGCTATACGTATTACAGGTCCAATGGTACGCCGTAAGCGTGTGAATGCATTATGGAAATAAAAAGAGAAGATGTTCAATACTTGAATGAAAAAGTCATCCATTTCATGCCTTTTGTTTACTTTTTATTTCAATATTTTTGGTGTTTTATGGGAGCAACTCATAAAAGTGTTAGTGTAGGAATGTATATATTTAGGAAACAAAAAAGAATAAAAAATAAAAAAGAGGTTTGTGTGTATTGTTGTACAATTAAAGTCTAGCACCGAGAGGGAATTGCTTCATGGCCTGACGAATACCAAGATCAGCCATGATTTCCTCTGAACCACCCAAGATAGCACCGAACTAGAGAGTGGATTGGGGGTTAATTTCATTCAACAAAAATATATGTCTCTATGCTAAACTTACCTTGTACGTTCTTTGGAATGCTTCGACAGTACGACCCATACCAGTCTTGGTGATGGCACGACCACCGAAGATCTGACAGGCATCATCAGCAATATTGTGGGAGACACGGGTACATTGGAATTTCAAGAGAGCAATAGGTCCAGCTAACTTGGTAGATTGTTCAAGATAAGACATATTGCACATTTGGAATGTGATATTCTCCAACCAGTTCTCAACAGCTTCAAGTTGAGCAACCATAGAGGCCAATTTGTTACGAATGACAGGTTGATCGATCAGACGCTTACCAAAGACCTTACGTTGGTTAGCCCACTTGAAACATTCTTCAACGACAGCACGAGCAGCACCAAGAACAGCACCACAGATATACCAACGTTCATGATTGAAGTTGTACATGATGACTTGGAAACCCTTTCCTTCCTTACCAAGGATGTTTTCAGCGGGAACCTTGACATTCTCAAGGGTGATGTAAGCAGTACCAGCAGAAGGAGCATAGGAGGTCTTGATTTGCTTAGTTTCAAGGTTATCATCTCTCTCAACAAAGAACATGGTGATGCCCTTCTCAGTGACAGCGGCAACAGTGAAGTAATCACAGAAAGCACCATTAGTGATCCACTTCTTGACACCGTTCAGGATGAAATGCTTTCCATCAGCGGTTCTCTTGGCAGTGGTACGGATACGAGCCACATCAGAACCAGCATAAGGTTCAGTGATAGCTAAACAGATACGCTTCTTACCCAAAAGTACTTCAGGAACCACCTTAGCCTTGAGAGCAGGACTACCAAAGTTAAAGATGGGAGGAAGTCCGATACTGTACCCAGAAGAGATACCATCAGTGTAACCAGGTGCACCTAATCTAGCTGTTTCCTCATGGGCAATCAATTCATGGAAGTAATCAAACTTCTCAGGTTCGATACCACCAGGAAGCTTCATACCCTTCAACCATGGTCCAGGGCCAATTTGAGTGGCCAATACACCTGCCTCACCCAGTTTAGCATACATTTCCTTGGTGGGATAAGCACCGGCATCCTCAGCAGCAATAGCTTCTGGTCTGATTTCATCGTAGATAGCACGAATAGCTTTACGGAATTGAGTGTGACTCTCACTATTTGACAGTTTGATAAATAATTTATTTTTTTATCATTAGTCATTGTAATACTCAAAATTTACACACGTATTGATATCTCTATTTATATATTTACTTACTTGAAATAAGGGCTCTTGAATCCCATCCAATAACTGGGTTCAGCATAAGGTACTTCGGATAAGTCACCAAGAGCAGGTAAAGTGGCCACTTCTACTTCTCCCTCAATAGTACCAATCTTAAGACGAGGGGCGTATTTGGCGAGAACCTCCTGACGATGAAGACCATAGAAGTCCTCTGGAGAAGAAGCGTGAGTGTTCAGTATGTGTGTGTGATAGGCTCAGTCCTTTCTTACCAGTGCAGTCCTTTCCACCAAACTCCAATAACACATCAGTTCCACCTGGATGGAATTGAGCAAAGGAAGATACGTTATAGACGCCACCATCAATAATGATCCAACAGTCTTTTTCACTGTTGTGCTTAGCAACCTCGTCTCTAGTGAAGATCTTTAATTCGGGCATTGTTATATAAGAGTAGGGAGTTAAGGAAGAAAAAATAAGAAAGAAAGAAGAAAGGAGGAGTCAAGTGAATAGGTGGGAATATAAATAAAAAAACGATACTGTAAAATGCGTGTGTGTTGGAGTGGGATAATAGCATGTGATTATGCTTTGATTGCTTATTAAATAGTGACAGTCAGTGTACCCCTTTTTATTTTATAATCAGTGCTATAGAGGACCAGGCTCTTGATGGCTTTTGTTTATATCTCCAGGTGCTATTGTTTATATCTCTTGTTTTTATTCTTATTTATCTTATTTTGCAGGGTAGTCATGGATACCTCCATGGCATTTATTATATCTGTCCAAGGGGATAATATGACAGGGGGTTTGGCAAAGATCAATATATCATATCCTATATATATATATATATATACATATCAACTCATCAACTATCTTAACACTGATTATCAACAAGTACATAATACCTCTTATTTGTGTCTGTGGGTAAATATACTGTAGTGCACCTCGAAGACGTCTTTCTGCTCTGTTTCTAATGACAGCAGATTTACTCAATGCCTTTTTGGCAGTTATGATGGTTATCTTGGGTGATTCAGTTGTGTTATTAGGAACTGCCTTTATAGAGAAACAGTTGTTTGTATGTACCAAAGCTGTTTTCCTTCTGAATACGTTAGTCAGTTGTTCTGTTGTTAATCCTGGTATTCTCATGTTGAAAAAAAGAGAGTAAAGAAATGAAAGGATAAACAACTGTGACTTTCTTTAACGGATTGATACGTATAATTGGGATAACAAATATATTGGGATAAACATACACATATATTAGATATACTAGTAATGACTATACTGCTATTAAGAGTGGGGCTTCGATATTACGGGCTCACTTATTTCAGATGGCCTCACCAAATGATAAGGAGGAGGACCAGAGGATATGGGGGAATGAGAGATTTCTGACTCACCCATATGGGGCACTGCGGTGTTTACATTCATTTTAGGTATATTGTTGTTCCCTTGCTGTCCATGACTGAACACTTGGTCAATGGCATTCCAGTCAACAGGGAAGTCCTCTTGAGATTCATTCTTCTTGTCGGCCTTCTTCTTGCGGATAAAGAATAGGACTCCAAAGATGATGATCAACTAGTCATCAGATAGGTTAGTTACACATTGACATGCATATTATGCTGTAACTTACCAATGCAAGAATACCAACAACAATACCAACAATTGCCCCTGTGCCTAGGCCCCCACCACTCTTATTATCGGGGACACTTGGTGTTGGTTCTATTGGTATCTCTCCATAAGCATATTCTGCAATATGTTCAATTTTATCTGGATTGGATACATCAAGTACAATCATATCATTGAGTGTAGATGTCTGGGTGGGTCTACCAAACAATATAAACAATCGATTCTCTACCAAGACAGCTATAATTGGGGACGATTAGATATCAGTAGATAATAACAGGTTTATTAGCTTACCTGAATGACTCCATCTAGCACCTACTACACCTGCAGGAAGCATGAGCCCACAGTCCTTCCATTCTTTCTTCTCCAGATTGAGTAGGTAACAGTGATCAGAAATAGCTAATATTGGTAGGTGGTTAGTTATGAATAATCAATAGTTCACCTGATATGTTACCTGTCTCATAGTTGTATGTTCCACCATAAATCAAAACAGTCTTCTCATCAGGCACTGATAACTCATTATTAGTAATTTATCCATATAAACATCTATTAATATAGAGATAAGTACTTACAGAGTGTAAGGGTATGCTTATCACGTCTTGAAGGAATATTTCCAGTGCAGGTATGAGTTTCCCAGGTATATTCAGGGAATCTCACACTTGATATCTCACTAAATGGCAGCCAAAAGGTTTCACTGTTGTTTGCACGACTGATGGTACTGCCTCCAATGTAATAGTTTGTATTACTCTTGGGTACTAATACGGAGAGTATTGTGTAAAAGAATTCGTCTTTATTTTGGTTAGTAGCATTACTGATGGTAGTCCATGTCTATATAGAAAGAGCATGTTAATGGGATGTCTAGTTACATTCTTGTATATGAATAGATACCCTTGTATTAGGATCGAATGCAGTCAAATTGTTGAACCCGAATGGTAGATAGGGTTCAGTTGATCCAGGAATAGCAGCAATTTCTGTATCATCCACGGTAACATTGATTGTAGAGTTTATTCTGTTGGTATGTTAATAAGTGATATGATTACTGCTTGCATTAAGCAGTACTTACTGAGTCAATCCACCAAAGTACACTATCTTATTGATGCTGGGCACATAAGAAGATGCAGCATATCGACTGTAATGATTAATAGATAAGTTAATGACTAATTTATACATGGCATTTTTCCATCCATTTTTTTACATTAAACCATTCTGTATGTTATAGTGCTGATAATCATCGTATCTAATCCATGAATTGGTGTCTGCATTGAATGCAATAAATGAGTTGAAAGAGGGTCGTGATTCTGGGTCATATCCTCCTTGGACATACATGATTTTACGGTCAGGACTAGTTACAACCTGTGCATCGGAACGACCTTCATTTCCAAGCTGATTATTGGGATTCACAGTCTCCCATAAATTTGATAACGTACTTGTGGAGATACGACTTGTATTATGGACATACAATGCAGCCATATCTGTCAAAGTATGCTTATTATTATCTAATCCTGAATAACAGTATATCCTCTGATTGAGATAAGAACAATCTATGGTGGAATCAAAATGTCAACTAATGTCAGCATTTATAATTCATTCTACATTACATGACAGATATCTCAGAGTGAGTGCTGTAGGGTATACAGCTGTTATTCTCAACAGAAATAGGAATATATAAGGCAGTAGTTTTTTCATGTTAGAAGGAAGCAGTAAACACCCGTGTAAATACAATAAACCGAACTACCCAAGTATTTATACCGATCTGCCACAGGAACACATGCAAAATATCCCATATTGATAGGACTTAATAAATGTAGGAAACGTCCGGTAACACACAGACACTGTCTGTGTTATTGATCTTTACACAGAACCACATTTAAGTACCCACCCGTATCTGTGTTATGTTGAACGACAAACTATAAATATACTGTTACTATTTGCAGTCATAATAGTAACCTGGTTCAATCTATTAATTGATTATCATTTAATTAACACAGTCATTTGCACTCCATTCAATTGTGTACCCCTTTACTCATTGACTGGTATTTATCCATTTGTTTATCAACTACGTCCACCTATGTAAATATGTACAGTGCTTGAATGTTAAGATCAAACAGAAGTAGTGATAAGATGCACTTGTAGAGGCTACTGTATGAACATTGTAAAATCTGTAGTTATCTTGTTGGTTGTGACATTGAGATCAATAATGGGAATTGAATGGAAGTAGAATGATGATTGATGATTCACTATTGATAAGAAGTCAAGGCAAGAGTGAATCTGGTATTAGTCCACTTGTCTACTATTCATACATTTTTACTCTTAACGTATCCTTGATACATGTCTCTTCTATAAGACAGGATGTATGGGATAGGGCGGGATTATGATTGATAATACACATTATGACTTCTAAGGAAGGATGGTTGTACCAAGTATTGTACCTCATTGAAGATGGTCACTACAGATATCTCTAACACCAATGTGTATTAGTAAGTAGTGAGATATAGCTACGGATACCACAATGGGCTAAATATATCTCCATCAATGTAAGCATCTGATGATGGGTGGTTATTATTCGTGTTTAGAAGACATTTTCATATGCATTCTTACATGAGTGAAAAGGTAAATATCATACTTGATGGACTGACTAGATATCTGACCAGATCTACCCAATGAATCAGATAAGATAATATAGTCAGCAAGAGGCCATATAAGCCACACTCAAAGACCTGTAGTTAAGATTTGATAGGAGATCAGAAGAATATCTGATTGATATAACACAAGTATATATGCTCTAAACTATAATATCCTATTACATGATCTTTTGCATAATCTCAAACACTTTGACTGACATTCATTCAAGGTATAAGTAAGGGTATACTTCTGTATTCTTTTCTTCTTCCTTTCTTTCTTGTCTAAACAACCAGGGTAAGTACGACTGAAGGTGAGTAATTATGACTGTAGTTTCCCTAGGGCATTCACTATCAAAACACACTGCTCCCTTTTTACCTCCCACATATCAATTGGAATACAGCAATCACTGGTTATTCGGTACTACTCTCATTATCTTTTCCCACACTTTATAGATTTCACATATACATGTAATAACAATACAAAATGTTGTATATCTATACATCAACTATACTCATTCTTTTATTAACATGATTATCTTCATATTCAGTAATAGATCTCAGCGAAGCATAACTGCCCAAGTTGGTTAATTAGACCCATCTTACCACCGACAAAGACTAGTGTACATCTACTAACATGCAGAAGCCATTACTAGGTCTATGTTCTTACATAAACAAGTAGCAGACATCCTCATCAGAGGATGGACATAATTATTTTGCAACTTTTAGATCTATGCAATATTTTATACATCATTCTTGCAATTTTTTTATTCCTAATATCATCCACCTGTATTTTGTTATCCCACCTATATTTTTTGTGGGGTGAGAGGATACTGCCCTCTCCTTATGCCCGAGAAATACTTACAATAAATGAGCATGAAGGAAATAATTCATAAATTGATAAAGTGTATATCAAATGAAAAGGAGTTTACATCTATTCTAACATCATGTAATGCCTGTTTAGTCAATGAGATAGTTAAGTATAGAGATAAACACGGTGATTCACTCCTTCATTTTGCTGCACGCGTACCATCCATAAACATAATGAGGCTATTGATACACTATGGAGCTGATCCGGAATCCATCAATGAGCATGGTAATCCCATTTATTCCATGAGTGATTCAGTCATATTGAAAAAATAAAGCACAGGACGTAGGCCTATTCATGAGGCAATAGACTCTTATGACTGTTTATCCTATTTGATACATGAATGCCATGTTGATATGGATGCCATAAAGAGAGGTGACTGGACTCCCTTGATGATAGCGGGTATGGATGTATATTCATTCCTAATGTGATCTCTTTTTTCCCTGATATGACTTCTCTATTGCTTCTAGCCATGAAAGGAAATTTAGATACTGTGAAGTTATTGGTTGAAGCAGGTGCTCTCTTGGACAGGACCACAAAGGATGGGAGAACTGCACTGTATTTAGCTGTCCAAGAAGGTTGTGTTATTATTGGAAGATAGCATCTTATGTCATGTCATTGATCCTAATGAGGAGTATTTCTAAATAGGACATATCCTGGTGTCAAAGTATTTGACAAACCAATGTCCGGAGGCTATATTAATTCCCACAAAATCTGGTAGATTGCCTATACATGCAGCTGCCTCCCTTGTTTTTGATGGGGTAAACAACAATAAAGAACCAACATCATCTGCTTATATCATTACAACCTATTTACTCTCTCATTCAACTACACCGATCACCACACTGTTAAACTGCCGTGATCATTCTGGCAGAACTATTCTATTGGATTCAGCTGTCTCACACAACCTTAGTCTTCTGCAGTACTTACTCAATCAGGGAGCAAATCCTAATGATGTTGATTCACTAGGCAGGAACATGATTCATCATGCATCTATGTTGAACCAGTTGGATGTTCTACAGTTACTCCATAACATGGGCAGTATGATCAATTGGGATATGTCTGATGGTTGGGACAACTGGACACCTTTGATGCACGCAGCACGACAAGGGCATCTCCCTATTGTCATGTACCTTGTAGAGGAAGTCAAGGTGGATGTGGCTCTGAAGGATAAGCATGGAAGAACAGCATATGATATAGGTATTGTTTGATATGTAGTAAACATAACAGAAATGCACCTCAAATAACCCCTCCTTCTCTTTAGCCTGTTTATGGAAGCACACACATATTGTAGATTATTTGACTGAAAAGTGTGGGGTGATATCATGTGATGTCTAGTATTCATATGGGAAGACCAAGAAATGTATTGTGCAAATTAAAAGAATAAATAGGTCTACTCTACATACAACCATTTAGAACCATACTCTTTTCCCTTCATCTTACTTTCTACCATAATATGACTGCTATAGTTGCCACCTGTACTGTTCAAGGCTGTTGTATAGCACATGAACATAAGGATTTGAATGAGTTGAAGAAAGAGGCTGCTTTGGTGATAACTTCTGCTACAGCCACTGTGATCAACGAATTATGTCAAAATGTCTACCAGTTGCCCAACAGTTTACTTAGACTCTCTACTGATGTCTGGAAACATATCAAGAGAGAACCCAAAAAGCCTACCTGGAACATTCAGACCACTGTTGTTATGGGCTTCTTGCAAGCATTTAGAGATCAGAACTTAACTAACAGCTTAGAATTCTGGAGACTGGTATTGATTGCTCCTACCTTCTTGACGCCTATTACTTGTAGAATAGTACCAGAGAGTATTCCAATCATCAGAAGAGATTTACCTGGCATTGTAAAGAAATTAGATGACCAAGAAAACGGCTTGAGAACATTGGACGCTGAATGGGTTTCGGCTATATCCGCCTGGGAGAAAATATATGGTGGACATACTCAATCCAATATCATCTTTGGTAAAAAGGCGCCTCTGTTGCTTGATGTAGCGCCTTCATGTGAAAAGATTATCATGTACCTGCATGGTGGCGCCTACTGTTCTATGAGTGCACAAACACATCGTACTCTGACCCATAAAATCAGTAAATCAACCAAAAGAAGAGTATTAGGTACATAAGCGTTTGACTGAATGTATGGAAACACAATGAATTAATTTCTTTTGTTTGTTTTAATCTAAACTTTGCATACATCTTTAATTGCATCAGCTGTCAATTACCGCTTAGCACCAGAGACAAGATTTCCAGGGGCATTATACGATGTAGTCCAAACATTCCTCCATTTGATAGATTCCAATGGAAAGCACCACTATGACCCTAAGAACATCATCATCATGGGTGATTCCGCTGGCGGTGGACTCTGTTTATCTATGCTGCTCTACTTGAGAGATCATCAACTACCACTTCCTGAAGGCTCTATTTTGATATCTGTAAGGTCTACATATTCTACAACAAAAAGATAGCATTACTTACTTAATTTTTTTTAGCCCTGGGTTGATCTGACCTTCTCCTATCCAAGTTGGAAGGAGGCCTCTTTATATGATTATCTGCCCGCTGATCCCAATGAGCTCAAGGCAATGAACCCAGCTCTTCTTTATCTGGAAAACATCGATATGGTGCGTCACCCTTATGTGTCTCCCGTATTCGCTGATAATTTCGATCATCTTCCACCTATTATGATTCAATCCGGTGGTTGTGAATGTTTACGAGATGAGATAGCAGACATCACAAGTAAGATCCAGAGCTCTAAAACGAGCGTGGTACACCATGAAATATATGAGGTATAAATTATGACAAGTTGATTTTATCTGTAATACGATAGCCCATACTTGCTATATCTGAACAAAAAGCATGCTGGACAATAAGGTTTATTGTTATTAATTGGTTCTTCTATTTGCATTTAGGACATGGTGCATGTGTTCCAAGCATTTCCATTTGTAAAATCTGCTGAAGCTATAGACAGTATAGGTTGGTGGGCAAAAATTGGCATCCCGTTCATTAATCAGTGGCAGACAAAACAAAAGGTGCATGAGCAATGTGGTGTAGATTGTCAAGAAACGGAATTAAGGAAGCTCCGTCCTGTATCTCAACACTAATGCCCACTTTTTATATTCAATAAAGTCATTTATACTATATTTATTTGGGTGAAAGTGATATATTCTCTTTTTATTTTCTGGTGGCTTCTATAATGGCACTCTCATGGTCATAATAGATCTGATTTCTATGAATGTCTTCTGCATGATAGAGTATTTCAAACTGACCCTCCGATAAAAAATAGAGTGGAATCGAGTGGGAAACCACACCATTAGCTGGGATCTATATTTTTGTACACATAGATGTTAGTGTTAGACAGGTAATAACTTATATCACAAAAACAGAACCTCTGGTAACACGATCTGATGGAGACCTTCCACCAATAATTTGTTGCTCAAGTCATACTCCTTTATTCTATCATTATAGTTCTGGACAGGCTGTACTCGGAGCATAACCTTAACAGGATAAACTAAATAAAATCATATGAAGTTTCAGTAAATTGGCTTTTCCCATAGTATGATGAATACTCACTAAATCTATTCAGGATGGATATAGTAATGATCGAGTATTCATTACAAGTACATATGAACTTCTTATGGCCTAATTTACGGACAGTCTTGCCTTTCATTTCAACCAGAAATTCGATGTTTCCTTTTTTTAATATAGTTAGCTGTAGGAATGACAATCTTAATGAGGAACGAAGATTGAGAATCCCTGATCGACCTGTTGATTTACACACCCATTTGGCATGGACACACCGAAGTAGCTCCTCTCGGTACCAAAACTTCTGAAGTAATAACTGTCGCTGTTCTTCCGGTACCGAGGGTGCCTGGGACAAAACAAATTGCTTGTTTAATTCAAATGAAGGTATTGGCTTATTACACTGATCTAAACCTAAAAACAGTCTTCTAAATGGTAATGTCACTCTATAAAGGAGAAAATAGAAGTCAAGTGGTTGTCATAGACTTATATGAATTGGAATGTGTATACCTTGCTGTTGATAAAGGTAGTACAGTAATGCAGACTTCAATTGGGTATTCAACACTATTCTTGTCTTTCAATAATGATTGGTCTATTTTAAATAGTATATCAATGGGAGTTGTCCATATATTTCGAATGTCTACAGTAATCAAGCAGTATTCATCAATCTCCTTGTCTTCAATGTTTATGTTCCTTGTGATTAACAATAAGTCCTCAATAGGTCTTCCATTCAAAGTGCTAGAGTATGATGTGTTCCTGATATTTTTAAGTGCCTTTTTAAATGCTATTTCATTCACGGGAACAACATGACCCAGATACAACACATCCCAGTTATAAGACTCCAGGTTTCTGTAAACTGTAATCAGGAGATTGAGGTATATTTGTCGAGTGTAAAACACAGCCGATGAATTAGTATTTTGAGTTCTATTCAGGTATCCATAATCAATTTGAATAGACCCTCTTTGGCTACACTCAATAAGGGGTTTAGCATTGTGGATCTCTAAATTTCTCAAGATTTTTTACCAATTCCTTTTTCCGTATACATTCACTTTCAGACTATGTCGGTCACCCGGTGAGATGAATATTCTTCTTCCAATAGAGGCATGTGAAGCTGTATCATATGCTTCCTCCCATGCAAATACTGGGGTTCCTTTAGTATACAACTCAATCTCATATCTCTCTTCGGCTGATATTTCAGGGTTGATCTGAGGAAACTGCTCCGAAGTAGAATCTGAGAATGACAATGCAATGAAATCAACAGGAATTTTACTGATATTCTCGAGCTCAATATGGATAGATACTCTTTTTAGAGAGTATATGTCAGTTCAAGTCAATATCCCACTTAACTCCTTGTTTACCTTTCTCCTTCAAACAACATCACTGCACCATGCATGGCTGATGTACTTTTGATTTTTAACAGTGGCTGGTCAGGGATCACCGTCAATTCATAGAATTTGACCGTATGAACTTTATCTGCTAAAATAAAGCCGGTTGATTAAGCCTATACATCTCATCATAAGAACTTACCTTTGTTTCTACTGTATTTGATAGCATTCATGCCACTAGTTCAAACAGAACAATTATTGTTGATTTCAAATCCAAATATATTATATGACTTACTGATGTTTGATTCTTGCTTTGGGTATGTGTGAAGCATAATCATCCTTTTCTTGTTTATTGACTAGAAACTCTTGTTCTGCAAACCCAAGTATTTGAATAAAGCAGCCTCTTATAGTAAGTATGCCACTTCCATAGGGTGTGCCTGTCAAAAGAATAGTTACTGTTGTATTAGCAGGTATAATGGCTGTCGTAGAGACCGCATGAAACCTGATTCCTGAAGTACTAGAATATGTAAAGAAATAAGTAACTATTCACTACTTTTTTTTGTTATAGTCAACCTGAGGATAATGTTTTGTAAATGAAGATCAAACCCAAACGGATTAGCCAAGGTAATTCTGAATTCACATAACTCATTCTCAACAACCAATTCTTGACACTATAGTAGTAGGAGCTTATGTTTATGTTCATTGGATCGGATACCACATGGTGTATAATTTACCTTCATATCTTTCTTCTGTGAGAACGGGTTATAGATAAATGGATCAGCAGGGTCTCTGGTTTTTTTGATTTTATCCAGTAGACCAGTCTCTGCATTAATTGGATAAGCATAGACCGCTTTTCTGGGAATAGCCTTTACCAGTTCAATGGAAGCTATGATATTGACTCCCCAATAATTGATGGAATCAATATGGCTTTGGACTTCTTTGATATGAGCAGAGTTGGCTACCATCCCTTGAATGCTAGTGGCCAATTTGATTTGCTCATGATGAGGAAGGCAATGATAGAAGTTCTTGAGTAATACCGTGGTATAGTATAAACGAGATTGATTATCGGATAGTATCTCGGATACGGATATGCATTGCTTTAACACTTCTATTTGAAGGTCTGGCCATCCAAATTGATAGACTGATGATTGCGATTCTGCCATTATCTTGTCTTTGTTGAGGTTAGTGCCTTTAGTTGAAGACTGGTTGCTCTGCTTCATGGCATCTAATATACCTCCATCGTTTACTTCTTTTTCACCTATTCCGTACACCACGCAAATGTACCTCAGTAGTTCAGGAACATCACTCCCATTAGATAGGAAATGATGACCCAGAGTGCTTTTTTTGCTTAGACCTGATCTACGGTACTGTATTAATAAAGGGGTCATGTTCTTAATACTCTCATGCAATGCCCATGATGCCTTTCTGTGACATCCGACAGAAGAGTATAGGGTTGACATATTTGTGGTGATATAGATCTATGACAAATAAAATTAGTTGTATAAAGACCAGCAAAATGAGTACTCACATTATCTAATAGACTGATATCGTTCATTTCAATTTTCCAGCTTCTATTGACATATTGCACTATTTCATGTCTATATGTGATGCCCTTCTTTTGTTGACCGAATTGCCTATTAGTGAACCTCTGTTTCAACTCATTCATGTAGGTCTCTGACATCATCTTTCCTTGCATGAGTAGATCAACAGCATCATGGTTCCACCCTTTACACGAATAAATAGCTACCATAAATCTAGAAATACGCAGACATGCTTCTGAAAATATAATATCTGGAGTTGGAAAAGCAGAGGTTGTTGATACCATAGTGTAATTATGTATTAGAACTTTATAATAATCTATCAATAGGATTGATGCAGTTCTAGGCACTCTTGGCTCAGAAGAAGGATTGGATTCATCTGTCACTAAATCATCCGTAAATATAACAGGTGTTCTAGCTAAGGCGTGCTAAAAAGAAAACAACATCTGGAAATCAATATAATAACACCCCATTATAACCATAGACATTTACCCCTATCTCTGATTGTAAATGCTCTAGTAATATGACAGTACATAGGTAACCTTCCTTTGCACTTGCTAGCCATAAAAAGTCACTCGTCACTTTCAACATCTCTATTGCTTCCTCATAACTAATGTAATCAACAGTGAGTGAAAAATAATATTCATCATTCTCATTCTTCCGTTGATACATTACTGGGTCAAGGCATCAGGTAATCTACCAGCTAGCAAATAATAATCTGCCAACATCTTTTTGATTCTTCCTAGTGATCTCTTCTTTGTTCTGATGATATCCCCTGTACTGCTGTTATTCTGAACAATAGAGGATGTGTGGGGTGAATCAGACGTATGTAATGATGTACTTCGGGATAACTCGAATGAGCGTGAACTGGATGGCGGTGGTTGTGAATATCTGTGCTGTGATCGAGAGGGTACATGTGAACGAGATGATACAGGTGATTCCACTATATCCATTCTTTTGATCTGATTTGCCTATAGATATATACAAATGTACATACTTAGCCATCCTATTTGTTGCAAATAGAGGTGTATTTACCAGTACTGAGAACTGACCCAGTATCTCACTAGCAAAATCACAGATCATAGTACTCATATAGAATGCCATGTTCCCCACATTGGGTATCATAATCATTCCCTGCGTATTATCTTCCTGATGCTCAATGGGATCAAAAGCATAACATCTACTGGCCACAGCAGATGGATACTATAATCAACAGATATTAACTACCCATAATGACTCTCTATAAGAGTAAAACATTTACTTTCTCTAGTTCTGTGATAAATGCAGAATATCCATCTGACAAATGCTTACTCTTCCATTCTTGACAATCCATGATACCTATCACCTGTTCACATACCGTCAGATAAACCAGAATGCATAATCTATCTACTTACTCCATAGAGACGCCTATAAGGCTGATACTCTTCATACTGACTGTGTTCACCACTCCAGTGAGTCATGAAATCAAAGTGTAATTGACCGTCCTGAAAGAGCTGGCTATTAAAAATAGCTGGGTTCGTGGTGAATACCCAATATATGATAACTGTTCCAATGTCTATTTACCATTTGTTCCTGCCTTCAGATTAGGTGTGACATCTCCTAATCGTATTATGCTGAATGACTTTATGAGATCAACATAATGTAGGAATGTTGACCTTTTGATGGGTGTTACTGGTACTATCAGAACACGTATTCTGCAACAGGCGACAATGTCAATCAATAGATCCATTCCCTCCCCCTCTTGTTTCTCTATAAAATAATAAAGAGAGGGGAAAAAAAGAGGGAATGAATGAGAAAACACAGAATATAATCATCGTGATCACTCATGTGACATCAGCCTAAGGGGACACTTTATTCAATGAATATGATTATTAGGATTATTTTGCATGAATGTCGTACTATCTACTGTTATGCTTCATATCATCGTTGTTCTGTAGTGAATAAGAGAACGAGGTACTCAAGACAGATGCCACAGTTGCAGTAACTCCAATTGTGGCATATGTGATCTGCTCGCTTGTACCAGCTAGTATCTTGGCCAACATCCTCTTGAATGTGTGTTCTACTGGTCCTCTTAGGAAGATGTAGAGCATGACCCAGTAAATTGCTCCTTTGTATGCGAATGACAGACGGAATAGACGCCTTGTGACTCTGACTATCTTTTGTTCTGCCCTCAATAGATGGTGTTTGACTGGAGATGTCACCCATATGCTCTGAGGATGGGTGTCAGGTAACAGATGGGGAAAGTGGGCTAGGGGTAGATGGTTCATGAAGATATGTTCACTGTTGAATTCATCATGAAAGGGTTCGAATGGATCTATGTATTCAGCATTAAAAAGGTCTGATGCGTCTATGAGTTGGTTCAGTCTACTGGATAATGCATCCCCATCAATGCCCTTGTTGAGAGATAATTGTCTAGAGTTATTTTGGAAGATGGAAGTCATGAATGCATCTCCCATGTGGAATCCAGTCAGAAAATATCTGGGTTCTGATGTTCTGATGAGTTGGTGTCTTCTGTGTGATTCGATAGGCGTTAATGAACCTGGTGTGCCATAGACACTGGGTGATGCAGATGTGAATGTAGAGCGAATGGTGTCATGATAGTGTTGGTGAGTGAGTGAGTCTGATGCATCAAAGAAGAGACTGGAGGATGTGGATGAAATAGAACTAATGGATGATCTACGGCGTGGTGGGGTAAGTGGTATAGGGGGAAATCTGTTCATAGATGCATATGTCTGAAGGATGATATCATTCTCTATTGACCATTCATACATATCAGTACCACCTAAATCTATTGTGGTGTGTTAAATGACAGCCCCATTGACATGTGTATATATATATATATATATACACATCGATATATTCTGTTTTTTACCTCTCAAGAGATCATCAGTGGGAATCACTTGATCCATCTCTTTGCTGCTGGTGAAACTTATCCGGGATTTAGCATGTTCACTTAGTAATAACTTTGCTACCTGCCATAATCCCTGATACATCCAACCAAAATTCATGATATAAACAGACCCAATACAACCAGGGAATCGGGTGTTTGTAATACTCTTCAGTGTCTGCATTAAATTAGAATCAATAGGTACAAATGGTGCTTTGGCTATATCGATAATCACTGTAATCTGTGATATCAATGTGAATGTGTTATTATTAGCATTGTTTTCATTCTTTCTGGTGTTATCTCTTGTTAATTGCCGTGCTATTTCCATAATGAGACACACAAACGGTTGCATGAAATCTGATAAACTCTTGGTCTTATCCGAGAATTGGGGGAAATAACGCATCTGTACTATTGCTACTGGTCTACCAAGTAAGTCATGCTTGTGGAAGAAAGAGAAAGCATTCTGAAAGAACTCAGGAGCAACCGACTGGTATGTGATTCTGTTGATGTTGTTCTCTATTCTCCACATAATGGTATCTATCAGTCGTTCTATCGCTCTATCCTCCGAGAAATCAACGTCTTTAAGAAATCTAAATACAGTAACTGCTCATAGTGGTTAGTTCTCTTGTTTCTTTCAACTGGGCTCAGTCTCTTCTCACCTCTATCTCCAATGTATTCTAATGTGTCTTGGTAGTCAATGGGGTCTAATGACAGTAACTCAATATCCTTCCCCAGTCTGTGTTGTATACTCTCCATTGTGTCCTTGTGTGCCAGGTATTCGTCATTGAGTATTACAGTTGTTTGTCTTGCTGCTGATAACATATCATAAATGATCAAGTGGAGTGAACAATAAACAATAAAATAGAGCTTGGGGTTGATTGAATTCGAAGAAAGAGTGCGGTGATTAAAAATAAGGATTATCGTAAATTCCACTTGCGGTAATAATGAAGTTCTCGGGCATGTGAGTTCAATAAATTGGTTGAATAATGAGAAAGTCATTCTCCTCTAATTTGCTCATTGTTTCTGGCTGTAAACAATAAAAACAAGGAATATCAAGAGATCCTTTTCTCTATTCTTCCACCCCAGGCAAGTTCTGGCTCAATCTGAATGAACGAGAAATACACATTTCCCCCAAATGGGGCGGAGAGAGAACAGAAAATTTTCAAAATGTGGGTGGCTTATTCTGGCCAGAAGATAAAGATGAAGTCCATTCTTTTTTTTGACAGTTTGATAGACAACATCATTATTTTATTATTATGCCACCCAAAAAGACAGCCAGAAAGCCCGGACAGAAGAATGGTGTAAATAAGAAAACAAATACCAAGGGTACTTCAGCCAAGGGTACTCCAACTAAGGGTGCTCCAACTAAGGGTGCTCCAGCTAAGGGTGCTAAACCACAAAAGAAGAAGGAACAAAAGGTAAAAACGAGGATCTACTTCATTCACTACTGTATAAACTCACTCTATTTCTTGTATAGAGATCTATCCCTGAGTATGTTGATGTGCCTACCCACGATGACGAAGATGTGAAGATTTCTCAAGATGATCTCGAGTTCTTCAACTACAATCACTCATTCCTTACAGAACTGGATTCTAAAGCACTATCAAGGTAATAACTACAGACAGAATAAAAGTTTTTCTTATTGACCTTCTTATAATAGAAACACTGCTAAAGACAAGAAGAAGAAAAAAAATGCAGCCAAGAAGGTTGTTCAGAAGGCCAATAGAGATGAATCTTCAGAAGATGACTTGGATAATTTCGAGGAAATGGATCAAAGTGAGATATTAGCCAATTTGGACATGGAGGACGAGGTAGACTCTGAGATGGAGGAAGACGAGGAGGAAGGATTTAAGGAAGAGGAAGAGAAGTTTGGGGATTCTGATGAAGAAATGGATTATGAAATGAAGCCTAGAAAAGTAGCCAAGGCATGGACTGCCAAGGACTATCATACTAAATTACCAATCAAATTACCCAGTGGAAAATTCACACAGGCAGAGGAAGCCCCTGTTGTTGAGGAGAAGGATTCAGATGATGAGGATGAGAATACTGAGGATGTTGTGAGCGAGAATAAAGAAGAAGTGGAGGAAGTAGAAGAGCCTAAGATATCCAAAAAGCAGTATATTATGAATAAGAAGGAGGAACTGGCACTGATTGCTAGTAATCTACAAGGAGATCCCGAGGAGTTTATTGGACAGTTGAGAACTCTTCGCTCCATTTATAAGGAAGATAATCCTATTGTCAAGAAACTAGCTATTCTCACTCAATTGGCCGTTTATAAGGATATTATTCCTGGTTATCGTATCAGACCCTTGACTGCTGCAGAGGAAAGTGTACAGGTATCAAAGGATGTTAAGAAGGTGAGAGAGTTTGAGAAGTCCTTGTTATCCAATTATGAAGCCTATTTGAAGGACCTCAATACTCTGTTGACTAGTAAGTGTGTGAATGCATGGATTCAATACTTAAGATACTTATTTAAGTAATTATTTGTCAATAGAGAAGAACGCAGAAGTCGATCCATCCATGGCTTTAATAGCTGCACGTTGTTTGTGTGAACTATTGACCAGTAAGACGCACTTCAATTTCCGTTTAGAAATCATGGCATCAGTTGTCACGCATATGAGCAGTGTTCAATGGGATGAGATTGCAGAACTCTGTAGAAAAGCACTCATTGAGGTATTTGAGAATGATGAATCTGGACGTTATTCCTTGGATGCTGTCAAGATGATTACTCGTATGATTAGATCAAAAGGTTATGTTGTCTCAGAAAATGCCATCAGTACATTCCTTCATCTTCGTCTGAGGGATGAAATGGCCAGTCGCCGATCTGGTAATGAAGACGATGATAAAGTAGGCAAGAAAAGAAAGAGTAAGAGTAAGGCATTCTTGACAAAGAAGGCACGTAAGACACTGAAAGAGACCAAGGAGATTGAAAAGGAATTCCAGGAAGCAGAAGCAGTTGTTAGTAAAGAAGAAAAGGATCGAAATGTAAGTTACAACATCGTATAGAAAGTATTTCGCTCAATTGACATTTATTATCTATCAAATAGCATACAGAAACACTGAAATTACTGTTCGCTTTCTACTTCAGAATATTAAAGAAACAGACATCATCACCGTTATTACCTGCCGTATTAGAAGGATTATCCAAGTTTGCCCATTTAATCAGTGTTGACTTCTTTGATGATCTCTTAAATGCCCTCCGAGATGTGATGCGCAGTTTTGCCGATTCAGATGACATTTCACGTACAAGTTCAGGCACAAGAAAAAGATTACTTTGTATCATCACAGCATTCGAGTTATTATCAGGACAAGGAGAGTCTCTCAATTATGATCTGAAGGATTTCTATGCCGAGATCTACAGTATCCTCCTGAAGAGTACTTTCCATACTAAGATTGAAGAGAAGCCTCCATCTCAGCTAGAAACAGAGAGTGATATGATAATGAAGGCACTCGAATTGATGTTCCTGAAGAAGCGCCAGATTCCCATTAACCGACTTGCTTCTTTCATCAAACGATTTGCAATGGTTGCACTAAACATGCCAGATAAAACTGCATTACAATGCCTTGCTTTAATCAATAGATTATTCCATGTGAGTATCGATATGTTCTATCTAGATACAAGCATGTATTAACCATAGTTATTCTCATTGAATAGAAAGATAATCGTTTAGACGCACTTCTGCAGTCAGAAGACAGAACATCAGATGGTGTTTATTTACCATTATTGGATGATCCAGAACTCTGTAATCCATTCGGAGCCAGTCTGTATGAACTATTCCTTTATCAGGTATGGAAAATATACATTTTCTCTTACATATAAACACTAGTAAGCTAATGCACTCTTATTAGAACCATTACAATCCCAACATCAGGAAGTTATCAAAGAGTATTCAAGTTTTAAATAACACGAGTAAATAGACTAGAGTGAAACAAAATTAAAGTGAAGTACCTCGGTTCTTTTTTTTTTTCATCAATGATAATAGTATGATTGAATGACACTTATGTGTAACTGTTAAGGTTATTGAACTGTATTCATTTGACCATTTCAGCCTCTTTTTCCTTCATAATCGCCCGATATTCTGCTCTTCTTCCATCATGTTCAGGTGAAAGAGGGTGACACCAGTCACTGAACTGTCCATTCTGCTTCTGTGGGGTCAGACTGGATGAATAGATTGAGATGAAAGAGTAATACAGTGATGGATAAGGTGTTTGACTGACATGTGAATGTCTTTTCTGTGTCCACTCTGATTATAAATAAAGAGATGTGACAAGAGGGGTACATTATATATACTTATATATCCTGCCAAGCCATAAATACCGCACGCATGGCACTGTTGTTGTGAAATAGCCATCAGTAGACTCCATTACTAGTAATGTTACATCTAATTGAAATAGAGAGCAATCAATGGCGGATAGAATAGGTTCAGTCAACACGTGGAAATTAAACATGATTGAATGAGTGGGACAAATTAAGGGAACAGGTCCTTCATCCTCCCCGTCATCTCCGTCAGTAACCATCTCCTCATTTTTACTGTCTGATATCATTTGTTCATAAACACCAATATAAACATTCTTCATAGGATCATCCTATTGGTAGCCACCGTCATGAAAAGTAGTGTCATTCTTTCTATATCAAATGAACAATACGTGGTAGATTCAGTCACACAGAATGTCATAGGGGATCAGTCATTGATAAGAACATGATTCACATACCTTTCACAATGGTTCCACTATTCACTGAGTGATAACTCACCCTATTCTTAGATAGATAGTGAATTGCGCATGAAATTACAATGTCAAACTATGAGTATTTCTCATTAGAAGACTCCTCGTTTGGTGTCTCGATTAGTCTTCGTATTCCCATTGTTTCTACTGTTACATAACTACATAATCATCAATAGCGCGTTCAATTAATCTAGTATAGTGAAACAGGATGAAATAGAATGACTACTCATTCTCTTGTCATCTACACTTGTTATTAACCGGCCGATATGTTCTAATGAATCGTACGACTACCTGTATTACTTGTCAAGACCCAAATTGGGGGAAATATATTGGAGTAGAAAAAAAGGGGGGAGGGAGAATGAAAGGGAATGGATGTGATACAGACTAGATGAATTAGATATTACTTTATTTATCACCTAGGAAACATGAATTCGTTGTTATATAATCGTTAATGACTAGCAACCAAGCACTCGAGATACTTATTATAGTTGAAGACTGACACTCCCCTTATTAAGATATTTGAATTGCATCATACACAATCTAATCGGAATACGAGTTTAAAATGTAGAAAAGCGTGGGACTTGGGAAGGGATCCGCTTTCCGAATACACATTAATGAGCATTCATTCAAGCTCCATTATTCAATATTAGAGTTAAAGATCATTTTATTTACTATTTAGAGTAATTCTGGTATGGAGATCATGATAGTTTTTATTGTTCATATAATTATTATATTTTGTGAGGGGACATATTCATGCATAAGATCATAAGTTAAGATATGGTGATGATGTTCCTTGTTTCTTCTAAAGGGAGTGATTATTAGGTGTGTGTTTAATGTACTATGAAAAGATGGGGGGTATCGAATGTGGGTCGGTTTAAGACAGGTAACCTTGGATGAGTGAATTCAATTTGCATAAAATATAAAAATGGGTGTTTGAATGGTGATAGATGCTTGTTATCTTCTAGGAGATACTGGGCAATTCTATAGAGAGAATGAGTATAAGGCATTCATAATATCCTGTTGAATTTTACCCTAGTCTGATGGACTCGTGAGCCACATATAAGACACTGACAGCCTTTGTTGACATATTCTGTTGCAGTTATATATTCAGATGACTTCATGGCCTGAATAACAGTATAGGATATCATGGTTAGATTATAGACAAGTAGGGTGTTGATTGAAGTGGTTGTATCTAATGAGAGAGAAAGTGGAAAGAGACCCTTATAAAATTAATGGCCTTTTATCATTGTCATGGTTACACTAATCAAAGCGATCGTCATTGGACAGAAGTAACAACGAATGCATGTGAAAATAAACATTTCCATAACAACCTTCTTATTATTTACTGAGTAACCATGGCAAGAAATAGTCAGTTTAATTGTATTTTTTTAATTATTACTATTATTATTACTTGAAATGAATAAATAAAGAAAGCTATGGGCTAGTAAGAAGGTGGCTCAGGTAAATTCTCTTCTTTGAGTGATAATAAGTGTTGTTTCGTGTGTGTGTTTGTAAGTATGTGTATGTTTTAGACTGTCTATAAATGAGGAGATATTATAAGATATACATTATTACATATTTATGAAGGGAGAGGGTTGGATTATGAGAAAGAGAGAAAGAGAGAAGAGTCTATTCTAACCGAAGTGAAAGTTAAATCCAGAGGGATGTCCCCTTCTTCCTCCTCCATGGCTATGACCTCCATGACCAAAACCTGATTGTGGGAATCCACCACCCATACCTCCCATGCCTCCCATGCCACCACCACCAAACATCTGAGCAAATATATCGTTGACATCTACATTGGCTCCACCAGGGAATCCACCACCCATGCCTCCCATGCCTCCTTCCAGATCAACACCTGAATCAAATCGAGATTTCTTTTCGGGATCACTCAGAATAGCATAGGCTTCTCCTACTTCCTTGAATCTTGCCTCGGCTGTTTCATCGCCTGCGTTCTTATCGGGATGGTATTGAAGGGCCAGTTTACGATAGGCCTTTTTGATTTCGACTTCACTAGCAGACTTCTCCACACCTAAAATCTTGTAGTAGTCTTTACGGAGTGATTTCTTCAACTCAAGTTCAGCCTTGCGATGTAAGTTGTGATATTCTGAGAAAGACAAATACTTATCAGTGTATTTATTCACCATCTCTCCCCTTTAATACCTACCCCTATTGCTTGATTCTGCTTCTGTCAACTTCTTATAATCTCTAACAGCTTCTTCAAACTGCTCAGTCTCCATATAACATCCAGCACGGCGACTATAAGCCTTTAAGAATTCATTATCTAATTCAATCGCTTTGTCACAATCAACCAAGGCTTCCTTAAATTTCTTTTGCTGTAGATTGAAAATAACCATGATTAGTATTACAGAATTGACAATGATGACTAGCACACATACCTTCTGTAAGACAGCAGCACGATTAGAGTATAATCGAGAATTCATATGGGCATTATCAGGGTCGATTTCCAATGCGGCTGTATAGGCAGCATAGGCCTCATCTAACTCATTTGCTTTGAATGCATTATTACCTTCCTCCTTCTGTCTCTCAACAGCACGGGCCTTCTTCAACAAATCACGGGCTTTTGAGAAATCAGGGTCACAACGGAGTGCTTCAGTACAGTGGGCCACAGTCTTTTGGTTATCACCTTGACTGTAGAAGACACGGGCTCGAAGATATAAAGCATCTGGGTTCTGAGAATCCATTCTCACAAGAGAACTAGGTTTATAATTGGTCAACGCATCCTGATGTGATACAAACGATGTGATCTACTTACTTCACAATACGACTTGCCTCAGAGTAGTTCTTTTCACCCAAAGCACACTCGGCCTGCATTGTTCTCCATTTAATAGGGAGCTGATCACTGTCAACAAAGGAGATGGCACGACCCAAGCTGTTACGGGCAAGTCCCCACTGGTTGTTTGATATGAATGTATTGGCTTGATTGATATAATTATAGACATGTTGTAGGTTATTGTATTCACGTTGGGCTTGAATATTCGAGGGATCCACCTGTAGAGCACAAGTGTATTGACGGGCAGCTTCTTCTAAATGACCCATATTCAAATGACATTTTCCTCCACGCAAATAGGCCTTCACATTCTCAGGGTCTAATTCAGTAGCCATACGACAGTCATTAGCAGCATCCTTGTACTTCTTCAACATGACTAAAGCAGCAGCTCTGTTATTATAGTAGGTTGCCATCTTGGGTGCACCCTCTAACAGATAGTCGGTATGAGTATATTGTATGTAAGATAGGGTTAATGCTCTTTACCAATAGCTTGGGTATATAATTTGACAGCTTCAACATAATTTCCCAGTTTATATTGCTCGTTGGCTTGATTTTTAATATCCTCAGGGGTTCTATATAAGAAGGGAACTCATTAATACACTACTCTGGTGGTACATGCTATAGTGATAATTACAAACTGGGTGTGTCTATGTTCATAGGAGAGCTTTCTGACATCGTATTGGTCTGAAATATCCGAAATATAAGTGAAGCAAAGAGAAAGAAAGGTTCAAATAAAAGAAAGATAGAAAATGGATGATTTTAAATTACAGTGGGTGATTACAACTCCACTCTTGACCTAACTCACATATTTCTTACAACCCCCTTCTCTTGTTGCTATGGTTTCATTCCCCAGGTTGTCTAGGTAACTCGATAGTATGGCAGTCTACTTATCTTCTTCATCAACCTGCCTTCAGTCAGCAGCTTACTAGGGCTGAAACAAGGAGGCAAAAAAAAAATTCCCAAGCCACTTGAGTGATGGAATTTGCCAGAAACATAACAAGATAACATTTTTTCTTGACCCAAGCATATTATATCAGCGGACTTTTCAATAAAGGAAAAACGAGTAGATCATCTGTCTCCCCTCTCACCCTTCTTCCCTTCTTTACCATGGAGTATAGTTACCATGGAAACCAAGCTAAACGTCAAAAGACAGATCAAGAGGTAGTGTCAGGTGATACACTCCCTGACTCCAATTCAGTATTCAATACGGACAGCACATCATTCAATGCTATTACCGATATACCCGATGATTTCTTCCTCTTCGTAGATAATAACGATGCAAATATCACTCAAGCCAGCAATGACTCTCTTCAACCCCCTATCAAGGCTGAACGTCCTAATACTGTATTCACACTTGTGGTAGGAGGGAGAGTATTCCGACTCAGCTGGAGTTCCCTCAAGAGTGATGGACCCAACAATTTCTTCTTGAAGTACTTCAGAAATAACAGTACCAAAGTAATGCATATTGACCGTGATCCCGATGTATTTAACTCAATTGTACTTCACTTAAGAGGATATCATATTCAACCAAAAAACGACCTTGATAACCAATGTCTATTGGCAGATGCTCATTATTATGGATTAGAGAGACTGAAGAAGATACTTCAAGAATACCTCTTTGTGAATGTAGGTGGAAGAACGTTCAGACTTCCCTGGGACCTATTTCAAAAAGGTGAGTGTCTGATTGAGTGTTTGATTCAATAAGACCATCAATAGGACCCTTCTTCTTCATTCTATCGACTTTGTGGATGGTTATTGTGAGGATGAGGGAAATATTCAGTATATTAAGATCTCCTTCTTTTTATTTTTATTCCATGGCTCTTCTCTTCTTCAAAGATGGCTCCCGTAACTTCTTCACAGGACCTCTGATGTTTTCACTCTTTTCTCCCCACGTGGATAATGCCATTGCTCCTCCTATTTATATTGATCGGGACCCTGATATATTTGAGGACATCATCAACCACCTGAGAGGCTATACAATCTCTATTAAGAACGAAATACACAGGAAGAATCTATTGAAAGATGCCAAGTATTATGTGTTTAAGCAGTTGATAGATAAATTGTTATCAGCACATCAATCAGTAGCAGGATTTGGTGAAGGAGGGCATTCCGAAGTGTTATTATTGTTGCAGGATATCCGTATCATCCATGTGTTAGAACCCAAATGTGTACAGCTGGGTATTAAGGTGGACAAACCTATAAAAGAGATGACACATGAAGATTGGAGTGTTACTCAGCTACAATACAGAAGAGTATCAGATGATCCACCGCATGTACTTTTAATACAAATATCAAATACGCGTGTTCAACTTCATAAGTATGACAATGGGTGCATCAAATTGACTTACGAAATGAATGCAATGGATATGAACATATTGGACAAAATAGCAAATATCACAAAGGCCACAAATGGAGTGAGTAAGGAGATCTGTATTGACATTGATTGTGCTATTATACTCGATGATAATGAAGTGAGATCGTTGGAGGAAAACTTTGCTTCAGGAGATAATGACCTTATTGATACAACATTCTACTCGGAGTGCTGTGAAAAATGTGATAGGCAGTGTAATATTTCACAACTTGTTCTACAGCGATCTATCTGCAGTATTCATTTGTTAGATAACAGAATTGTATTGAATGCCCTGAGATTAGATGCTATCAGCTCACGGTATAAACTGAACAAGAAGCGGCAGTTTCTGCCTACCTAGTGCGCTGAATAATAAACTCATGTGTATATAGGATGTCTTTACTACAATATAGAGAACTCCTTTTATTAAATATATAGTTATTCGTACCATGATAAAATAGTAAGTGGGATAACCATACTATTTGGAAGAGGAAGGTCAGAGGTTGATAGTGGCTGAAGAGTACAAGTTCTTCTTGGCAATAGTATCACACAGGATAATTCAGAAAGAATCAAAAATAGCATCATTCTGGTTAGTAGATGGTTTAACAATAATGACTGCAAATGTGTGGATCAATTGATTGCCCTGCGGTATAGATAATAGAAGTCACCTTTGACTTGTTGGTTGAATGTTAACAAAGAGCCGTTTTGTTTTTATGTAGCACACTTATTTCCATTTTGTGTCTTACCATTCATATTCCAATTATTGAACCCGATTAAGAGAATGTCTTTACCCTGTAAAAAATACTAAATCAATGATTGTCGCATAATTAAAGAAGAAAGCATGCATAAAAAATACTTAATAAGCAAGGAAAGACAAGTTTCATTCTTAATCGCGTGTAATAATCAGCAAGAGACTTGTTTCTCTACTCAGTTCTCGACAAGATAAGTGTTGTACTCTCATATGCCATTATTCAGAAGTTATTGATGTTTCTGATACTAATTATTGGAACTCTAGTCAACTCGAATACTGGATTATCTCCTCGTGAAACAGATGTAATGGCAAATATCCTTTTTTTAGTTGACTAAAATACGGCTCATTGTTACTCTATTCAATATAGAGAGTTCTTTCCTTCTTAAATTATCAACTCATCAAGCCCTCAATTTATCATGAAGTCCTCATTTGATGTCCTTGCTCACATTGCTCCCTTACCTGATATGCATATAGAAGCCCAAAGCGTTCCCAAGAAGCAGGTGAAGACTTCTAAGAAACAGATAACCATGAAGAAGCAGTTGGTATCCTGCAACAGACAAACTACTAGGTTAAAGGTGATGGGCCTAGAGAGATGCCAAAGAGCTTCAAAAAAGGGGCAACAACTAGTTTGGAAGAAAAGCTTGCAGCACCCAAGTTAAAGTCTGTCAATTGTCCGATCCTCTCCATACTGAAGGGACAAAGGTTCCAGCACAGAATAGCACATCAAACAGTATCAATGATTAGAATACTTACCATATTGAAGTAAGTAATAAATTATTTTTTGTTCATAAGTATTTATATTCCATAGGTTATACATAATCGATTTAGATATATAGTGAAGACTGCAGATATACAAACCCATGAAGCATTTATTTAGTATAGACATACGGGAAAGAGTCTAGAGATTATTGACATTTATATGACTGGGCATACCAGACAGTGATAGATACCAGATATAAGTATTTCATCCTCTTCATCATGATAACATTGCCTGTTAATGATTGACTGTACTCTTTGATGGCTGTGGGATTCATATATTTCCATATATGGTAATAGAGATACACTGGATACTCATTAATGCTTTGTTCATGATGGAAGAATGATATTGAAATGGTTCGACTTGGGTGAGTATCACTTATGTTATCAAGTATGGATGGAGTGTATTCTATAACATAAAGTAAAGTAACAAGAAATACATAACATGTAAGAATATCAATCACGTATTGTTTGTTACACATACTCTTAATAAACATACATACACAAACACGCTGTCCTCTCTCCTTCTCTTTCTTTCCCTCTCTCTTCATCCAATATGCTCACACTGGAACATGAAGCTCAAAAACAACCAACACTCTTATAGTAAGATGCAATAATGATCACCACAAAGTACTTCAATACAAGAAAACACTCTCCATATTCATATACACACTCTTCATATACTTATCAAGAAAGAAGAATAACAAGAATAAATACACAGGATAGACTGAAGAGTAAGTAACTACTGGCACAATCAACAGAAGACTATAATAATCAATATTCTGATTGACACTCCTCTCCAATCCAAGGAAAGCAAGTCTCTGATATACAACACACTGCCTATTCCCTTCAAGTCAGATACACACTCTATTCTTATTTATCCTCTATATCTTTATCCCCTTTATGTATGATACACTTGTTTATACCTCTATGGCTGTCTAGACTGATGATCTGAAGGTGTATGTAAGTTCTATTGACAATATGAATCCATATTACTTGTTGGTCTGTCCCCTGGGCTGTGAATGAGCGTGTTGAATACTTTATTGTATTGGGTGCACGTTAAAGGATGGCTGTATGACTCTTTTGCTGCAGACCACTCATGTACAGACGTGGGCACAAGGCAGCCAATACTGTAGTATGGAAGGTTGGGTATTCTGCGCTGTCAGGAATCCTTCCGCTGATTATTGAAGGTAGACGGTGTGCTGGAGAGTGAACAGAAGTGCCTTAGTTGGACCCTCTAACTGCCATAGAAAATAAGCATAACGTATAGTACATAGGATATGGATTCATTGTAGTCTATCCATCTTATCGCATAACATACTCTACTCTACCTATGTCATACTATTTCACTTATAATTATATTACGCACACATAATGCCCATAACACATATAATGCTATAACTCATCTAGCCTCATAACATACTATATTATAGACACATAATGCCATAGCACATCAATCTTAATCCAATCCCTCAATATAATCCATACACACATAATATCAAAGCACTGTAGAAATAAAGATGGACTTCATCTTATTAGTGATATTTGCAGCATAGCCATTCTTAATACTGGGTAAGTATGCTAAAAATGACCTCCCTTACAATCATTCATATAGTCTGATATAAGCTGGTTATTTTGATATCAAGCCTGTGATAACAAGGAAGAAGTATGCTACCTAGCAGAGTAAAGGTAATTACTGTCACCATCTCATAGCTCCTGACAGTAAAGAGAACAGTTAGCATATGCTATACAACAAGACACAATTCCCAGTTGGTGCAGTGGGTAAGGATAGTACTGATATCTCTTTATTTTTTATCCATCCTATGAAGATTCATTTTATATACATGGATATGCACCTCATGTTTATGATAGGGTAAAGGAGCTCTTGACTTGAGATATACACATTTCTCATTAAGTGAATGAACTCCAATCAGCTTAAACACGGTTGATCTATTCTCAACGAACACCAGGTAAATATCTCCATTTTCCTAACACTTCTTATCAATCTTCAACTGGCGTCTTTGTGCGTACAACGATATATTATCTGGACACACAGGTCAATATATAAAACCATCACATTTAACCAACATCACAATAAACAGATCTACTATTTTCATTTTTATTTTATGTTGCTTTGAGTCATTCACTATTTCTTGCTTTGATGAAGGCGAACTCTTTCGAGATAAGCCTCCCAACCAGCTCTACGGTAACGTTGAGCCTGTTTATGGACCTCAGCGGGATTTCCATAAATGCCACGACCTACAATAATGATATCACTACCACTTTCAACAATCACTTCCCGGGGAGTTCTGTATTGCTGGCCCAATGTATCACCCTTGATATCAAGGCCAACACCGGGAGACATGACAAGAAAGTCCTCATTATCATAATGATTCATTTTATGTTGAGCAATGAATCCAAATACGAAATCTTTGTTACGACGAGCCATCTCGACTGATTCAGCAGTATAGGATCCTTTAGTGAGTGCACCTTTAGATGACATCTCTGCCAATAAAAGTAAACCACGGCCAAGAGGAAGACCTATTTCACCGAGACCCTTGATGATACCTTCACCAGGTACAGTATGTGCATTTGTGATATGAGACCAAGATGCAATCTTATAAATACCATTGGCATATTGATGTTTAACAGTGTTCCCTTTTGAATGTTACGTTAATATATTTAGCCTGGATCAATAATGAGTGATAGCATACCAATATCTGCAAATTTACGATCCTCGAATATCAGGAAATCATGCTTTGCTGATAACTCTGTCAGTTGTTTAACCAAGTCAGCGTCAAAATCATCCACAATATCAATATGGGTCTATGCATAGTACATATGTAAAGTTCTATCTACAAATAAAATTATTTTTCTTGGAGCTAACCTTGATAATACACACATAGGGGCCAACAGCATCAGCAATAGCCAGAAGCTCCTTCTTAGTTGAGACATCAACAGCAACGGACAAGTTTGTTTGCTTACGTTCCATAAGTTCAAGTAAGTTTCTGGCGCAGGCATTGGGATGCTGTTTAGCACGTTCAGAGTATGTCTTATAAGTATTCATTTTGTGTTAGGGGGCCATTGAAAATTAAGAGATTTATTTTATGTATTTTAACAAACAGAAGGCAGTCACGCTTCCTCCTCTTCAATGGGGGATAGTAAGCCTGATGTTTTGTGATCTAATAAGCCCATTCTAAATGTATCATGCCCTGATGCAGTTGGTAGTGAGTTATACACTCTTCTAACACCCTCACTTTCCATTCTAAATATAGTCCATACACATCTTCGCGTAATCTCCATGAATTGAAGCATAAATATGTTACTGTCTAGTTGTTTCAAGTACATGTATGAGCTCAGCTTCAGACACCAGGATATTCGAAGCAGAAAATCAAAAATGACAGCACCAATGTACCAAATAGACCGAGAGAAGTATAATTGTCGCCTGATGTAGATAGAGGGTAGTAATCGCTTTCTACGTGGTGTGTTTTGATGTCGCTTATCATCCTCTGTTTCTGGTGTGTTGTAGGTGATTGTGATTAGATTCCAATCCATTGATATATCCCACCAGAAGGAATAGAGTGAGTTGGAGAACACAAAGAATATCCTATAATCCATAGTCAGTCTAACAGTCAGCTATATTCTGCAATCAGACATTACCATAGTCTAAATATAACAATTTCGTCCAAATACCATGTAATGGGTGTAGAGCCTGTTTCAGTAATGTACATCGAGGCTTTTCTCTGTGCAGCAGCAAATATGATGACTGGGATAGATGACGCATATTTTAGAGCATTATACAAGTGTCTGCTGTATTTGGATTCGATATACTCGGATATACACTGCTTTAATCGAACCAAATAAGGAACACTAAGTGGGTGGTTAATATCATTTCGCTAGTCATGCAGATCAACCTCAACTACGGACTGACCTTATTATCAGTGGAATGATGATATCATGGTAACAAACATTGTCCACACTCCCCAGAAAGGTTGAGGGATCTTTGCCCCCAATAATAACACAGCCCACCACAAACAGATCACCCATTACACCAGAGACACTTGTCAGCATGTCAGCCAATAAAATATCAGAGAAGAAAACTGTAGCAAACAGATTGAAAGAAAACACTCTTCTTAACATCCTAGAGCCATAGAAAAATAATTAGTAAATGAGATATGCATCAGCCACAGTCTGTGAAAATACCTCATAAACCGTAGACGCTCCTTACTATACATTGCCTTCCCGGGCCATAGTAAGAAGACAAGAATTGTGATGTATGGAACAATAGCAATGACGGTTGATTGCCAGTACCAATATAACCAGAGATTAAACAAGACAATGAAGGATACAACAGTTGCTATTGAAAATACAGTCTTGTGAAATGGAATGTGTTTGTCTACTTGATGAAGTTGCAGTAAAGACACTGGATCTAGCCCTGAATGGGATAAGATGAATAGATCAAGTGCCCATCCCCATATACCTAGTGTCAATAGGATAATGGGCTTGAATGTAACTGGTATAAAAGTATTGTCTATATCCATGAGACTGTATTAGCTGTTGTGTGTAGCTGTCTATGGTGCTTAGGATGTATAATATCTTTGTAGAGGACTTCCTCTATGTTGTATGGCCTCTTGTGTGTGTATATATGTTTACTCTGTATATCTGTCTATCAACAGTAAATATCGATTGTATGTATAGATGGCTGTTTATGTAGACAGATAGACAGATAAGATACAAGTCAAATAAAATAAAAAAGAAGAGTAGGACAAACCAATGTAGTGAAATTACAAAAAGGAATAATAGGAAATGGGGGGCTGCTGTCCGCCTATTTTCCATATTTGTAATACATCGATATTATAAAATACACACAGAAAACACATAGCAAGCACAGGGCGCATATGGAATATCCATCAGAGTAAAGTAGTTTAGACACACTCGATACACTTGATAAATCTGAAGCTTTATTTAATCTCGGGTCAATCCATTACTGAACTCCAATATCTTCTCTCATGAATGCATCAGAGGAAGGTTCTCTTCCGAGGAAAGCCTTCAAGAGATCCATTCCATCTCTATTATAAACCCTTAAATATAAACTCTTCTCATAGATCACACATCAACATACCTGCTACTGCCCTTCTCTAGGATATTGGTACGATAAGAATAACCAACTTCAGAGGATAATGTGTCCTTTTCGAATTTACTGAAGAACATGTCACTCGAGAATACCTTGGACCACATGTAACCATAGTAACCTAAATATTTTTATCAGATCAACATACACATATCCATAGTTACCCAATACGAACCAGCATCATATCCACCCATCAGATGTCTAGGAGTAACATTACATTTAGTTCATTGTACTATATTATTCATAGTTATATTCACTCACCCAAATGCAGATTGACCATGAGTACCCTATATCGTCTGTTAGTACAGTAATATAACTGATCTATCAATCATTACCTTGGGAGCAGCAACCAATGATATCTTTTCACGGAGATCATTATAGATCTTGGTTGTATCCATGTTCTCCTCTACACAGAAGTATTAACGCACTGAGATAATAGTATATAATAATACACTTATTTACCATCTGATGTATGAATAGTCATATCATAGATACCAAAGAACAGTTGACGGAGATTGAGTATGGCAGCATCAGCATTCTTTGCCTTTACTATGCGATGAATGATCTCATCAGAAATGGGTTCGCCAGACTGGAAATGAGAAGTCAGATACTTCAATGATTTGGGATCATAACACCAGTTCTCTAGCATCTATCAGCAACAAGTAGTTAGATCATGAGTTTCTTCATGAATAATATCACTTCATACCTGAGATGGTGCTTCAACAAAATCACCTTCAACAGAAGTACCATGGAAGCGAGCATACTTGGTTCTGCTACATAAATGATGCATGACATGTCCCTATTTCATAGTATATTAGATTACCCATGTATAAACATATTGGTATGCCTCATACCAATTCATGGAATAAAGTAACAACATCATCATGTTTCAATAAGGAAGGCTTTTCAGCAGTTCTAATTCATAAATAGTTAGTCTCCTGTATATGTTAAATGATTGTTACTTACGGTTTAGTAAAGTTGGCAACCATAGCCGCAATAGGGGCTACTCGTTCACCATTGGCAGCAATGTAGGATGGTTGGAGAGGGAAACAGGCAGCGTGGGGATCTATTATATGTGTGAACCAGCCGTGATTGATATAGATACAAAATACATACATTTGTTTTCACGAGGGAACAAGTCCAGATACATGTATCCAGAAAATGCCTTGTCTGTCTTATCATCCCAGCATTCAAACAATTGAACATCGGGATGCCATACAACAGCCTTGTCCTTGGGAACCTTCACAAACTTCAATCCCAATACCTTCTCATAAATATCCAACATTTCTAGAATATGTTAATTAGATACATAAACTGGTTATATTGATGCATAGACATACTTTGAATGGTAGTTTCCAGACTGAAGAACTTCTTGATCTCTTCTTGATCAACAGAATATTCATTCTCAAGTAAGATTCGTTCATAATAACCGGTATCCCAAGCATTGAGTTGGCCGTCATAGGGCTCTTTACGAGAAGCTATAAAGCAGGGTTATATCGCTGTTAAGCAGACTATATCGATTCATTGACACTACCTTTATCTGACTGTTGTATATAATAAATAAGACAAGTCAGTTATTTGATCCAAGACAAATATTAATGAGCATACCTTCTTCAGTTCCTTAAGATGCTCAATTTCCTTCAAGGCAGGGGCATGTAACTTGTCAGTCAAGTCATTCAAAAACTAATAATTATGAAGATAAGAACAATGACCCTCTTGAATGACGAGCACTTACCTTGTTGACAGCATCAACTGTCTTGGCCATCTTCACATCCAGTACAAAGGCAGCATGTGACTTGAATCCCAAAATCTAACAGACGTGTGAGCAGCCATTCTATAATGAGGCACATTCAAATCATTACCTTGGCAGCCCTGCGGCGAAGTTTGATAGCCTATTTATACAAATCATCAATACACATTGATATGGCGTATTCACACCCTTACATACCTCCTCCAATAAAGGAATATTCTCTTTATTACGAGACTCATAAGCAGTGGAGTGTAATTTACGAGTATTCTCGTTCTTACATAGCTTCAAAACTGTGTATACATGTGTTAATAGATACTTTATGATAGATCTCAGTAGAGAAACCTACCTGGTCTGATATCTATTTAATCAGATAGTGGATATAAATAATCAATTAGAGTGAGATAATTACTCTATCAGATGATCAATACCTGGATACCTGTGCGATAGCAAAGAAAAGTCATTAGTATACATGCATCTGGTATTGTCATTGGTACTTACTTCATGGTGAGGATATACTTGGTTACACCTTTGTCATTTCTGGTCTTCAACCCACCTATAAACCACATTCTAAGTACGTGCAGAATGGCCTCTGTACATGCTCACTTACCAAGGAAATCATCATCTAATCCTTCTAATTCCTCCTATAAACAGAAGCCTATTTAGTACTCACACATATAATCATTAGAATAAGACCATACTTTGGTGAATTCAATGGCTGCATAATAATAAAAAGGGTCAATATCCACTGAATTATCTAATTCCAAGTGTACTTACTGCTATTCTCACGTGCCCAATTCTTATTGAACTCAATGCAGACCTCACTCAATCGCTTACGGAGCTCCTTCAATTCATTACGCTTCTCTTCAGGAAGATGAAGACCATTTCTAAGAAAACTACGCTGTAACTTACGTAATAAGCGAGCATCCTCAGCCTCCAAACTATCGAGGTCTGTCTTCTCAATGTAACTCTGAATAACAGTATACAGATCATGACGCATAACCTGTTCAATACTGAATTGATCATATTTGGTTTCAGCAGCAACAGATGCCTCACGAACAGCTGCATCAGGAGAAATCTGACTCAAGGAACTGACCAATTGAGCCTTGCCTAAACAATAATCTATTGTCAGTAATCACTTTTTATGCCACACTAGATAGTCTCTACCTGCGAGTTCATTCTCCATACGTGCCAAACGTACTACAACATTCTCATAAGTGATCTGTTCAGGTTTCAAGGAGGCCACTTCGTTGTTAATAGCCAGTTCTTCTGCTATTATCTCATCAGTGAGTTGTTCAACTTGTTCAGCCGTGATACTGAAGTCTAAAGAGGGAGCAGGGGCTACTTTTGACATAATAAAAACGATAAGTTAATAAAGAAAGATACGAGAAAATAATGAATACGTCTGGTAACACGTATTTTTATATCTACGCGCCTCTAATAAATTGGGACACTATTTGACTGGACAATAAGACAGCAGTGATAATTTTATGTTTGTGCTCCTAACAGTAAACTCTTTACTGCTTGAGCATAATCATTTTTATTCATATTATTGAGCCACTGTGCCATTTATAGTCAACTGTTCCATATTATGCTTTAAGAACTCTTCATTCTCTTGAAGATAACGCTCTCTCTCAGTTTCCTCACGATCAAATTCAGCGAAATCAATAGCCTCTTCCTCATCATCGTAGTCCTGAGCAAGATTGGGATTGAAATCAAACAAGTCTCTGCCTGACATGCCCTGAGATCTACCTGCCTTCAGGCGATTCTCCTTTGATTTACGGGCAGCTGATTCATCAGCATATTTCTTATCGACACGGTTCTTCTTCCACAGTTGGAAAGATTCCAGTGTGACAGGCGTTAAGTTGGGACCGAGTTTATGACGCTAAACAAAAGGATAGAAGTAAGTATAGGGTCCTATTTCTTATCTGTATTCTCTACCCACCTCACTCTCCAAGAATTCCTCAAGAGAAATTTCTTCCTTCTCCTCTGCCTTGGAGTTCTTTGACTTCAATATGAATCCCGGTGGAAGAGCATGTCTGTATTTACATGCATTTCCTCCATTAGGACACTCCCAGAACCAACCATATTTACTTGATTCAATAGCCTCAAGGAAATATTTACAAACAATGTCTGTGGGTGGTTGTTTGCCTTCTTTGCTCTCAACAACTTCTTCGAGCTTCTTTTGATCCCAAGTGTCCATGGTATCTAAGGGCAGATAAACGTATAAATACACCAACCATACAACAACAATAATACTTTACCATCTGATCTTTCATCAGTGTACAGATTCTTCTTCTCCACCTTACGTCCCACATTCAAGTCATGAGAGAATTTACACTTGGCACCTCTGTCACATTTTCCCTCCTTGAAGTACATACAGAGAACAGTCTTGGGATCAGTGCCAAAAGGTACTTTCTGAGGTGTCTGTACAGGATTGAATAACGCAGCCAACTCTTCCTTCTTCTGTTGTTCGAGTAACTTCTTCTCCGCAGCTGTTTGCTTGGGCTAATAAACAGTCATTAGAGTGATGTCTATTCAAATAAGAGCTACTTACTCCATTCTTTAAATCGGCATTATGCTTTGATTGACTTTGAACTTGCTGAATAAAACGCTGAACCTTGGCTGATTTGTTTTTATTTTTCATACCAAAGGTCTTGTCTTCAACCTTCTTATCGGCCTTTGCCTTCTCCTTTTTGGGCTGCTTCTTGGGTGGCATAGTTTGCTTATAAGTAAAGTCTCTTTAAGTGGGGGGGGAAGAAAAAAAAAATAGTGGGTAAACAAATAGTATTTATTCTGGGTTTTCAGTGACTGTCATTCATTTCCCACCCCTCTCAAAGAGTGGTAAAACATTGTATTGTTTCTATGTAAAAGCTTATTCTGGTTTTCCTATTAAACCCTTTCCCCAGTTCTGAATGACACGGGCACATTGGTTCTTTATATGAGTTGCTTTGGGTGTTGACCAGAGACCCAATCCGTCTAATTGTCTAGCATGATGAACACACTGTTCCCAATAAAACTTTGCATATATTCTACTCTCTACCACATTCTATAGAAGAGTATTAATATGCATTCATAGTCATAAGATGGGCTAACTTACATCGAAGTCTGATACTACTTTCTCATCTGAAATAGGTGATTGTATCATATAATCATGAGGAAGAACCCATATTTCATTACCCTGTAAATAGCTAGAGAATATACAGGCTGCTCTATTATCTAAAAACCTCTCTGAACACCTAGAATATACTACATTAATACCCTCTTTTCCCGATCCCTGTTTATTCATACTCTACCAAGGTTGAATCGTTTTACTCTCAATCACAACAGGTTCATAGTGTATCTCGTACTTCTCAACAGCATAAAGAGACTGTGCCTCGATCCATCTTTCCAGATCAGTAGGTCCCTCATTCTCCTTCCAGTGCTTATCATCCAGAATCACCTTATCATCATCCAGATACTTGAGTAGTTGTGCCTTATCATAAGGATATTCATCTGTATCTGTGTTACTCTTAAAAGAGAAGGTGGGAATAGCCAATAGATCACCCTTGCTGAGCAAATTCTCTATTCTCTGTCTATTTGAATCTATTGTGAAACGGATATCTGAAGCAGGGATCACACCAGGAGGTAAATCCATCACATAATCAGTCTCTGCTAATAATCTGGCCAGATTGCGCTCAGCATTACGAGGGAAGAGAACAGAGAGCTGTTTGCCGGGGATTTGTATTAAATGTAAATTGACGTATTTAAACAGATTGGGTGTGGTTACATATGCTTGCTTCACTTTCTCCATGGTGGTATCATCATCAGCCTCAAGATGAAGTAAAGCAGAGATAGGACCTAATTAAGGAAGATGAATCCTAGTGGAAAATAGAGCAAACATGATACCACCTATTTACCTTCCCAGTACACAGTCAATTTGACTAATTCATCCCAAGTATCAGCAGTGACTGTAGTGATAATCGACACCTCATTCTTCTCGGGTGTGTTGGTGGATTTTAACCAGAACGGTTTGATCTTTTTGGCTGCATCATAGTGGCTCTTGGAGAACAGTTTATGCATCTTCACACCATGTGTCATTGAATCCAATAAAGAATAATCCTTATCTAATAGATAAAAAAAAGTATGAGAGAAAGACTGAATGAAGACTCTTCTATTATTACCTGCATCATAAGTTCTTTGAGGAATCCAGTCATTCACAAGCACATCTTCCGAGATGACGGGAGATACCACGGGTTGAGTTCTGGTGAGATATCTCCATGTGTGGTTCAGGGTTAAGAATACAGAGAATATAATATAGAAGAAAGCAAAGAAACGAGTGAATCTATGGTGTAAGAGAGTTGATATGAGAGTGGGCTTTGCAGTACCCCCAAAAGCAGCACCTTGTTTGGAATGAGGTAATAGAGGTCCAGTTGGATTCAAAAAGGAATACAGTCTTAATGACAGTGAATTGAATAACCTGGGTACTGACTGTCTACTCAGTACGCTGTTACTGGATAGATTGTTGTTACTGGTGAGATGAGATCTATGCCGCTTTATGTTTTCAGAAGAGGCCATCTTCTGTAATGTGGGTGTCTGTGGCTGTTGTTGTTGTTGCTGTTGGAGGAGCTGTTGCTGTTGCTGTATGACATTGAGAGAAGCCTTTCTCTGGTGAGAGGTTGTTTTCTTCGTTGTGACAGAAGTTGATCGAGAGTGTTTTGGTCTCACAGAGGGGAGTTTAGCGTCAGACATCTTATATATACAATATATCTATTTATCTATCTGTAATATACAGTGATATATATATATGTGTGTGTGTGTGTGCGTGTGTAATATTACAGTGATATATATATATATATATGTGTGTGTGCGTGTGTGTGTCTGTGGGTGTATGCAGCCAATTTATACTGATAATAATGATAGGATTAGAAGAAGGGGGAGAAAGAGAGGAAACACTTAATAAGAGGGAGTCTCAAAAAAATCTTACCCGGCAAAAGCGGTTAATCAAATATAAAAATGGGGGGGATTAAGCCAGCCATCCTCATGGCTATTAAGGCATTGGGAGGTCAATGTCAGTTTTTTTTATTTCTACTCATTCAAGGCAATTATGGTCCATTTGTCGATTAATTTTTACCTGTTCTTCTTTCAGAGTAGACTTGTATTATTTCCTTTCTAAGTAAGTACTCTAATTGACATGTATATACACTGTTTATCTGTCTGCATACAATAGAGTATGAAGAGCATTTTTCTTTTAATACTACAAATATCTATATATTTCAGTTTCCGTCTATATGTTGATTGATTGCCTACATCAAAGGTAATCGATATGGGAAGTGTACTGCCATCAACCACTCTATTAAGCGGTGGCTGTCTACTTATCTATTACTAGTGATTGTTCACTCTAATGAACAGTGATTATTGTACGAAGGAGCAGTATATTGTAGTACTCATCGTCTCCTTATTTACAATTCCGTCTTCCCCCACATGTTCCTTGTATTTTCATCCTACAGAAAAATAAATTGAGTTATTCCCACATCTATCTCTTCTCTTTCTCTCTTCTTTCCTTTACATCCAAATGGGATATCCTGAACAACATCAGAATCAACAATATTACGGTGCTCCCCCACAGGATGGTGGCTATTATCCACCACCCCCAGGAGGCCCTGGCGGTTATTATCCACCTCAACAAGCAGGCAACGGTTATTATGCTCCTCCACCACCAGGAAATGGGTATTATCAGCCTGCGTAAGTAATAATAAACATGGTGGATGACAGTGTAGTAATATAGTCTATGATAGACCTGCCCCACAGACTGTGATCATTCAACAACAAGCTCATAAGAAGGATGACAGTGATTGTTGTACTGCTTGGTAGGAATAATAATGGATATTTAATATAAATACGATAATATTATTGGATAATAGATGGCTGACCCATTATTATGACTATATATAGTATGGCCACTTTATTCTGTTGTTGCTTGTTAGATGCTTGTACCTAAAGATGAAGGAGGAAAGGGATAGAAATAAGCATATAATAACAGTTAACAATAATACCATATTAATAAGTAATAAAATAGTACTGTATACCATCAACAAATAGATCTTTGATATGTCTCTTTCTACTATTCATTCTAAATAAACTACTCACTCTATAAATGATCTACCCCTCTGCTGCTATTTACACATTATCACTGACACAACAATAAAGAGATTGTAAGTGATTAACATGTGTATTGATCAGTGAGAACTCTATTGGTTGAGAATAGAGTGGAGATATACAACCTTTAGCTACAAGCTATTTGACAGGTTAGCTTTATATAGTTTATATAGAGTGTGTTAAGAGCCTTCTTCTTCCCAAACAGCCTAACTAAGTTCTTTTTCTCTTCGGATGATATCGGTTGAAGATTGATAAGAAATGTTAGGAAAATGGAGATATTTACCTGGTGTTCGTTGAGAATAGATCAACCGTGTTTAAGCTGATTGGAGTTCATTCACTTAATGAGAAATGTGTATATCTCAAGTCAAGAGCTCCTTTACCCTATCATAAACATGAGGTGCATATCCATGTATATAAAATGAATCTTCATAGGATGGATAAAAAATAAAGAGATATCAGTACTATCCTTACCCACTGCACCAACTGGGAATTGTGTCTTGTTGTATAGCATATGCTAACTGTTCTCTTTACTGTCAGGAGCTATGAGATGGTGACAGTAATTACCTTTACTCTGCTAGGTAGCATACTTCTTCCTTGTTATCACAGGCTTGATATCAAAATAACCAGCTTATATCAGACTATATGAATGATTGTAAGGGAGGTCATTTTTAGCATACTTACCCAGTATTAAGAATGGCTATGCTGCAAATATCACTAATAAGATGAAGTCCATCTTTATTTCTACAGTGTTTTGATATGATATAGTATGACATTATGTGTGTATGGATTATATAGAGGGATTGGATTAAGATTGATGTGCTATGGCATTATGTGTCTATAATATAGTATGTTATGAGGCTAGATGAGTTATAGCATTATATGTGTTATGGGCATTATGTGTGCGTAATATAATTATAAGTGAAATAGTATGACATAGGTAGAGTAGAGTATGTTATGCGATAAGATGGATAGACTACAATGAATCCATATCCTATGTACTATACGTTATGCTTATTTTCTATGGCAGTTAGAGGGTCCAACTAAGGCACTTCTGTTCACTCTCCAGCACACCGTCTACCTTCAATAATCAGCGGAAGGATTCCTGACAGCGCAGAATACCCAACCTTCCATACTACAGTATTGGCTGCCTTGTGCCCACGTCTGTACATGAGTGGTCTGCAGCAAAAGAGTCATACAGCCATCCTTTAACGTGCACCCAATACAATAAAGTATTCAACACGCTCATTCACAGCCCAGGGGACAGACCAACAAGTAATATGGATTCATATTGTCAATAGAACTTACATACACCTTCAGATCATCAGTCTAGACAGCCATAGAGGTATAAACAAGTGTATCATACATAAAGGGGATAAAGATATAGAGGATAAATAAGAATAGAGTGTGTATCTGACTTGAAGGGAATAGGCAGTGTGTTGTATATCAGAGACTTGCTTTCCTTGGATTGGAGAGGAGTGTCAATCAGAATATTGATTATTATAGTCTTCTGTTGATTGTGCCAGTAGTTACTTACTCTTCAGTCTATCCTGTGTATTTATTCTTGTTATTCTTCTTTCTTGATAAGTATATGAAGAGTGTGTATATGAATATGGAGAGTGTTTTCTTGTATTGAAGTACTTTGTGGTGATCATTATTGCATCTTACTATAAGAGTGTTGGTTGTTTTTGAGCTTCATGTTCCAGTGTGAGCATATTGGATGAAGAGAGAGGGAAAGAAAGAGAAGGAGAGAGGACAGCGTGTTTGTGTATGTATGTTTATTAAGAGTATGTGTAACAAACAATACGTGATTGATATTCTTACATGTTATGTATTTCTTGTTACTTTACTTTATGTTATAGAATACACTCCATCCATACTTGATAACATAAGTGATACTCACCCAAGTCGAACCATTTCAATATCATTCTTCCATCATGAACAAAGCATTAATGAGTATCCAGTGTATCTCTATTACCATATATGGAAATATATGAATCCCACAGCCATCAAAGAGTACAGTCAATCATTAACAGGCAATGTTATCATGATGAAGAGGATGAAATACTTATATCTGGTATCTATCACTGTCTGGTATGCCCAATGCCATCGCTCATCCTAGTGGGGGCCCTATCTTTAACGTCCGACTTGGTACCATGTAGGTAGTAGGACAAGCAACCACGCGTAGTCGAGCCATCAATGACAGCAAGACTATGGAATTACCACTCTTGACCTCTACGAACATTTATACGGACAACGATGAACTTTCACACCAAAAAGAACATTGTTATATATGGATCATTGGAAATACAGACCAGTTGGAACCAGATATTGAATGAAGCAGATAAGAGAACCACGAGAGAGCAGTTAAGTACAGAGAAGAACCATCGGAGAGAAAAGAAACAGTTCACATTTGATAGTAACAATAACTAGATAGCAAGATAATCAGAATGTGTAACCATATGTAGAAGAATATATCAATTACCCTTTGATTGAATGCAGAGGAAAGAAAAGAGATGTGAACATAAGGCGTAATAGAGGCTAGGGATATTTATACCATATGACCCACTAAATTTAGCAAACTCTACTAGGTGAAAATCTTTGATCCTATCCTGCCTTAATGTACCCATTATTTTACCACTTTATACTAGACATTGTCTACTTTCAAGCCGCTGTCAAAATCCATCAGCCTAAGTAGAAGTTGCATTTACTTAAGCAGTATAGACCTCACACTGATTTCTTATCACCCAAAGACATTGGTGAATACAGTATATGCAATACCCATCACAGTCTATATCAAGAAGCATAAGTAATTCCTGATTGGGTATTATTAGCTTGTATCATAATTTATATGAACTCTTGATGATCAAATACTAAATTAGCTTGAAGCAAGTAATAACTTAAACAAGTTATATAGATCAAGACTTGGTTTCAATTACGCCATGAAGAATAATAAGGGTGTTTATGCCAAAAATATGCTTTTCGGTAATCTTAATTCGCACACTACCATATTTGAAAGATCGTTTTCCTTGGCCCTTTTACCAGCATCATCTTAATATACACACTCACAAAATCATATTTCACTCACCAACAATGGCATCCTAAATCTGAATATTTGTGCTGATTTAGATGAAACAAGTAATTTGGCACAAAAGTATATTATTTATTATGCCATAGAATTTGCTGTTTATCTGGAAGTACTTATTTTTGGCCGAGACTTACTCACCTATGACAAAAGTGTACCAATGAATATGTACTACTTCTGTGGTGGAGAAGAACTGCAATTCTTTCTATTTCAACGCATATACCAACATGATAGATACAATCAATGAAGTTGAATAACACAGAGTTGGTGCAGGGGATGTTTCTTCATACCCAAAGAACGGGATGTAATGAATGTTTCTCCATTTGGGAATAAAAAGACGAAAAGCAGTCAGAAAAAGCAAATAAGTGAAAAGGGAAATTTGACAGACAGCCTTTTATTTGTTTATTTTCCCCTACTATCTATTACTAATTTATCATGTCAAACTGGACACCCCATGACTGGAAGACAAAGCCTATTGTACAGGATGTCGAATATGAGGATAAAGAGCAATTGGATAAAGTACTCAATAAACTGAACCGCCTGCCACCCATGGTGTCCCCTTCTGAGGTAAAATAAGTATCATTTCAGTACAGTAATCAGTATTCACCTTGTTATTATGACAGATTGAGAAGTTGAGAGAGCAGCTGAAACAAGTAGCCTTGGGTAACTCATTCCTGTTACAGGGCGGCGACTGTGCTGAATTATTTGATTATTGTTCAAGTGTAAGTATGCTTTTATTTCTTCACAGCTTATTTTTAAGACTTCCATAGGATCCCATTGAAGCCAAGCTGAAGGTGTTGCTACAGATGTCACTTGTACTCACTTGGGGTGCCCGTACTTCTGTTGTACGTATTGCCCGTATGGCTGGACAATATGCTAAACCACGTTCTAACCCCATGGAAATGCATGAAGGAAAGGAAATACACTCATTCAGGTAAATTTAACAGGTATCAGCATCTGCTTAGGTTTATTGATTCTGTAATTTATTTAGAGGTGATAATGTGAATGGATTTGACCCCAAAGACCGTAAGCCTGATCCCGAGAGATTGTTAGGGTAAGCCAGTGATTACAATTGAGTGTAGAAGGGTTTTTGAGTATGTCTGACATGATAGAAATGATATTCAGGGCCTATTTCCATTCTGCAGCGACCCTTAATTATGTGCGTACCTTACTTGACTCTGGATTTGCTGATTTACATGAACCCTCCAACTGGGATTTGAATCATGTGCGCTCAGATCATGTCAGAAGAGAGTACCAGAATATTGTCACACAGTTGACAGATGCATTTGACTTCATGAAGACGATTGGTGCTGACAATGCCAGTTCCAATGCCCTCAATTCCGTTGACTTCTTCGTGTCTCACGAGGCACTCCTATTAGACTATGAGGCATCACTCACTCGTGAGTTAATATCACCCTCTACCAAGAAGAAGAAGTGGTATAATACAGGATCCCATTTCTTGTGGATTGGAGATCGTACTCGTCAACCTGATGGAGCACATGTCAACTATATGAAGGGAATTGAAAACCCTATTGGAGTCAAAGTGGGCCCCTCTACTAAACCCTTGGAGTTGGTTGAATTGATGAACACACTGAATCCATTGAAGGAGATAGGAAAGGTGACCTTGATTACCCGTTTCGGTGCTTCCAACGTAGAGAAGTATCTGCCACAACATATTATTGCTGTTCGTAATTCTGGTCATATTCCTGTTTGGGTGTGTGATCCTATGCATGGCAATACAAAAACTGCCAGCGGTAATCTGAAGACCCGCCACTTCATTGATATCATTCAGGAATTATCACAGACATTCCGAGTACACCAATGCCATGAAAGTAAATTGAATGGCGTTCACTTTGAACTGACAGGAGATTCAGTCACAGGTAAAAAAGAGGATGATAGACCCATAACATGAAATAATGTCACTCACACTCTACTTCTTATAGAATGTATTGGCGGTTCAATGGACTTACGTGACTCTGATCTGTCTACCAATTACCAGACATACTGTGATCCTCGTCTGAACTATGAACAGTCATTAGATGTCGCTTTCTTGATAGCCAAATACTATGAAAATGAGAGAAAGAACAAGGAATTCCTTAACTTATAAAAATAGAGAGTAAATATAATATAAAATTCTGATCCCATAAACTGGAATGACAAGTATCTAGATATACGGGGATTCAATATTGACAAGTGTGTTATGGATATCTGCATATTAGCGTACCCACGATGGTATCATTCTACACTACATGCAATCACACACCATTCTATAATTTCCTCGGTGTTCATTGGCTGAATTGATCATTTATTTCAAATGACTCTTTGTTCAGTGGAAGTATACTGTCCTTCATGCATGGTTTTTTATGGAAATAGGTGTATATAACATCGGACAATGATATTGTTTCTATACATAACAAGGGACTACTCATCCATTGTGTCATGTTCTATTCATAGTTCATTAGTGTATACATATGTACAGACAGAACCCACTATGGCCTGGGGCCAAAAAAAGGGTCATATGTATGACAAATGAGATTGAGAGATGAGTAGGTGTCACAGAAGCTAATTATCCCAACAATCCGACGTATGGGATTCAGTTTGATGCCACTTCTAAAGCATAGACACACTTCTTACACGTAGAATCACATACTTTGTTTTTTGACAGCCCCTATCTACTGTTCCCATGGTATTGTCATGGAAACAACAGAAATCAAACAAGCCCTGATATCCCCATGCTTCCCTTATAAGCACTTTCATTATTGTACTTCATTATTTATTTCCTTTTAACCATCCCCTTTTCTTTGCCACCTCATGTTGGGTGGTCTAATTGGCTGGGTATTAAACCGATTAATTTAAGAACCCTATCTATTTATTTTATTTTTCCCTTCCCTTCTCTTTTTTCTTGATAGACAATATAAGTGGAGAAAAGGGTTAGACACAATGGGACAGAATGTGAAGACTGTGGGTTTGATATTTACCAAGAAGAAGATTTTACGTTCAGGGTTCACTGGACTAGAGGATTATGCCATGTAACAAGTAGATCTGACAAAGAAGTGTGTCTATTGGATGTACTAACCTCTGTCGTAGTAAACATAATATTCGTGTAGTTTATATAGACCTCTCTATACCCATAGAAGAACAGGGTCCCCTCGATGTTATTGTTCATAAGTTGACAGATGTCGTGGCTAAGGTGAAGAGAGGAGATCCCGAAGCAAAGATACTCTATGAGAGATTCATAGTAAAGATAACCAATAAGATGAACAGAATAAGCCATTGATTGTTCTCTATATAGAAATACAGTAAAGACCATCCAGATGTGATTATTATTGACACATGGGCCAATATAGAGAAGGTGTTGGATAGAATGGAGTTGTATAATCATTTACATATATGTGCAGCACAAGGAACGAAGAGTTAGTATTATATGAATAGAAATAGACATGTGTGTATATGTGTATCTATGTGTGTGTATATAGATACACACACACAAACATATATATATATATACATATTATTTGTATGTATGAATATTGATTTGCTCATATATTATATTCCATATTAAATATCATTGATAGATGGTAAACCTCTTTTCTACATACCAAAGAGTATAGTACTCGACAAGAACAAGAAGATAGACATCAAGTTTCCGGTAAATATATCAACTGCATGCACTTGTTTATCACTTCTAATAGAGATGATATAGACACTGTGTAAGAGAATAACTGCATGTTCATCAAGGGAGGCTCATCAGATGATATTGATACCCTCTGTCAAGGATATATCACTTATACGCAAATATATCAAAGACGATCCAGTGATGTTACAGGAGTTTATACAACATGATGGCGTGATTGTGAAGGTCTATGTGGCTGATGGAGAGATCAGTGCAACAACCCGACCCTCCTTCAAGAACCTGGATCATAATGCAGGTGAGTGGCTAGTTAAGGAGAAGAAACAAATCAATTGACTGGCATCAAAGATATTGTTTATTTTGATAGTCAGAGGATACCAAAGAGCTTTGAAGACATAGAGGCAACAGAGGACATAGACAGAATATTCTTGAGATCAGATCCAGGAGGCATTCATGGACATAAAGAGGCTTTATTGGATAAAGGGAAACTACAGGCTATAGCCAACAGCTTATATAATCAACTGGTAAATAGGATAATGGAATGAATGATAAGATAACTCATTCTTTGCATACAGGGTTTAACCTTCTTTGGATTTGATGTATTACTGCAGTCGGATACCAATGCTTATTTTGTAGTGGATGTTAATTATTTCCCAAGTAAGTTACTCAAGTTAATTACACTACACAGTCTAACCACTCTTCTATAAGGTTATAAAGATGTTGATAACTTCCATTCCATGTTGGTCCGTATTCTCAAGAAGAGATTATCATTATAAGCGACTTAGACTGTTATTATTAAAGTGTATATTACAAAAAAACAATAGCTATTATCTTTAGCACACATATCCTTGTATACACACCTATGTAAATAGATATATACATATATATATATACACACAATAAGTGAAGAGATGTTCTTTCGGGGGGTTTTTTTCTTATTTTTTATTTATTTATATTCAATGGATTGAAATATATATAGATGGAGGTTGCATTTAGTTGGCAGCAGCTCTACGACGATCACGTTCTTCGGTGATAGAGAGCTTAATACCCTTACCCTTAGGAAGAGAGATCCAAGGCTTAGTACCTTGACCAATGGTGAAGACGTTGGAGATACGGGTGGCGAAGACACGATCAAGAGAATCCTTGATGTGAACAATTTCGAAACCACCAATGTGACGTTCACGGTGAACAATTTGACCAACACGGCCAATATTACGACCACCGGTGATCATGACAATGTTACCAACTTCGAACTTGACAAACTCTTCAATCTTGCTAGTCTCAAGGTTGAAACGGATGGTGTCGTTGGTCTTGATCAAAGGATCGGGATAACGAATGGTACGACCATCATGGGTGGTGATGTATGGGACACCCTTGGTACCGATCATGACCTTCTTGACCTTACATAACTTGTACTTGGCCTCTTCATCAGTGATACGGTGGACAGCGAAACGACCCTTGACATCATAGACAAGACGGAAGTTCTCACCAGTCTTTTCAATGGAGATAACATCCATGAAACCAGCAGGGAAGGTAGAGTCGGTACGGACCTTACCATCAACCTTGACCAAACGTTGCATAAGAATAGATTGGACTTCACGACCATTAAGAGCATACTTAAGACGGTTACGGATGAAAACAATCAAAGGCAAACATTCACGAGTCTTATGGGGACCAGAGCTAGGCTTGGGGGCATAAGAACCTGAATAAGAAGTTAGTATGTGTGTTGAATGGACTCAATCAGTCCACTTACCGAGAAGTTTGTCAAGCATCCAGTGCTTAGGAGCTGCCAAACGCTTCATATGTTTCTTAGGACCACGACCCTAAATAACAGATATATCGTTAACACTTCATCCATCCATCCATCCATCCATCCATCTATCCAACATCAAACAGTATATGGTTTGATCATTGTATAGATTGTTGAGTGTATTTGCTTACCATTGTGAGATAATTATCAAGGGGATAAAAAAGGAGGATTCACTCAGTGTGTTCTTCCTGTGGATGTTATTTCCCTTTCCCTCCTTAATTTTTTTTTATTCTTCCGCACTTCCCCCCGACTTGAAACTAGATCACGTGACCAATCTTAAACCCCTAACACTTGCTTTTCTTTAAAAAGTGACCCATTCCATGTCTACCTTTTTTTTATTTGCTTTGGAGCCACAACAATAGATACCCTTTGTGATGAGATAAAAGAAAGTGGTGATAAGTGGGATGTAAGCACTGATTATATCAACTAGTGTCTGTCTGTCTGACTTTGAATATATACAACCTATGATGGAATAACAAAGAGGGTGGAGGGGGGGGGGGGTGATCATCCCTCTTCACTTTTCCCAGCCATCATGTCCAGATTGCAAGACAACCAATACATGCGGTCCTTTGTCAAGAAGGAATCAAAGAAAGAATCCAAAGAAGAAACGCATGGTGTCGATAAACTAAAGGTATATCTCTATTTACAAACTACTGAAGAAGTACTCAACCCTACACAGTCACTCTTCTGTCCTCCTCTTGACACTCAGTTAGTAGAAGATATATGGACTGACTCTCATAACTACAATATCTGCTTTGAACTATTAGCTTCTATTGCAAAGGAAGCAGAAACACAACAAGCACTGGAAGAGTGGACACTGACTGAAACAGAAGACGACAGAGATGATATGCAGCAGAGTACCAGCCATATGCATCAAGACAGCAGTGATACAGAGCAGAGTTACAGCGATATAGACCAGAATAACAGTGATATAGACCAGAATAACAGTGATATAGACCAGAACAGTGAAGTAGACAATATCCAATTCCTGTCTACTTGTTTCCCCGGTCTGTCACCTGCATACCTAAAGAACACACTTCAACTCCTGAACAATGACATAGAAAAGGCAACAGATGTATTACTGAATAAGACATTCATTGATGGTGATGATGAATCGGACATAATGGAAGAGAAAGTACAGGAGAACGAGTTTCAGTTCAGGAAAAAGAAGCAGTCCAAGAAGAAGATGTTATGGGCATCAGGAAGACTGCCTGAAGGAAACAGGAATGAGACATTCAATGAACTGGCCACTGTTCCTTTCAATTACTGGCACCAATACGATGTATCTGTCAGAGACATACAAAGATATTTCCCTCAATTGACTGAATCTGCAGTGGCTAATTACGTACAACGATGCAGAGGCAATGTGACAGCCTCAGTTAAGACGATCATGGAGAGTATACCCGATGCAAAACCTGAGCATGAATTACCATGGAAGCAGACCAAGAATCTCGAGACGTTGGAACAGCAGTTAAATATGATTATGGTTGACAGATCAAGTGAGGAAATACATAGGGTATCAGTGGGTACTCTGATTGAATATGATGGACAGAACAAGGATGTCGATCAACTAGTGAATGCAGCAGTGGAATTTATGTTGACCTATAATATGACACAGTTGGCATTGGAGGAGAGATTGAATAATATGGCACAACAGTCTGAGGAGATCAGAAGGAGAGTAAAGGCAAAGAGTATTCCTGTTATACCCGAGTATCTGCATATGAGGAATGGAAAGGATTATGTGGAAGATGACCCGAATGACTGCAGAGATATTGCTATGCAGTATATCATGAAGAGAAACGAATTGTTTCATAAGGCAGCAGAGTCATACAGAAGATCAAAGAATAAAGGACCGGGTGCAGGAGGTGTTGCATTCTATTATTCGGATTCAGCCAGGGAATTTGATACGAAGGCGAAAGAATGGAATATCAGAGCTGCTAGGGCAGCAGTCAGAAAACAAAGGTAGGAAAATACTGGTTGGGATACGTGTATATAACTCACATAGGTTGTATATAACTTAAGAATAACCAAGAATGATGATCATCTGTTGGATCTACATGGTCTGACTGTGGCCGAAGCAAAGGTAGTTATGAAAGAAGGTCTCACTCAATGGTGGTCTAGAAGTATCACTCAGTCATGTAAGGTTGTATATCACACTCTTCTTCCATCCTCTATTCACCCCTCCATCCCCCTCTTCTATTTCTAGCTCATAAACAGATACAGCCATTGAAGATCATTACAGGTGTAGGCAATCATTCCCATGGTGGAGAAGCCAGATTGTTACCCAGTGCCATCAAACTGCTTAAGGAGGGTAACTGGCTCTATGAAATGCATAATCCTGGTATGATCAATGTAAAAGGAGTTTGTAAGTAAAGATATCTAATCATAATAATAATAAAAAGAAAATAAACAAATAATTCCCCCCCCCCCTCACCCTTCTTTCCTCTTTCTCTTTCTATCTCTTCATATTTTAAACTTCATTTGTTTACATGTCACTTTTATTGACAAAGAACTGTCATTATGCTATACTGGTAGCCATAGAAGATGGTATGAAATGAACCTGATTATCGTTAATATAGAAAAGAAAGGTTAAATTCTATTCATTTAAAGGCAGAAACTTCCCTGAAAGATCAGAAAGGGATGTCTATATTACATCACGCTTGAATCTTAAACTACCACGACCTGTAGATGATCTCATTCCACCTAACACACGTATCAGTACTCGACCTTCTGTTGCCACCCAGAATCCCATCTGGAGAACAACACTTGTTTACTATGTTTCTAAGCAGATCCTAGCTCGACTGAAGAAGAGACAGGCAGAGATCACCCTCGAAGTATATATGGTGACTGAGGAATGTGAGGTAGAGACGATAGGCTGTACTGTACTTAAAGTGGATATGGCTAAACTGGTATTGATGAACCATGGAGACAAAGAATTATCTCAGATACAGCAATTTGTGGTGGATAAGGGTGATTGGCATCAAACTACTGAGCAGGGACGAATGGAAATCAAGGCAGGGTTGTTTATAGTGGAGATGCCTCATAGTATGGATGCAAGAGACAAGGCTACAGCCACTCCATTGCAGATGCCTATGAAGACGAATCATTTGACACAGAGTCCCGGGGACTTGGGATTGGAGATACGCTCTGATATCAGTGACCTGTTGATGCTGCCAGAGGAAGATGACAGTTACCTAGTAGAGGAAGATGAGGAGGAGGATGTGGAGGAGGGAGAGGAGGATGGAGAGGAGGAGGAGCATAGCATTGACTATTTCAGACAATCTCATACGGACTATCGTCAACAGTATCGCATTGAGGACTACTCCACTGAGATAGACGTCAATGAAGAGAATATCAATGAGAATGGGGTCTATTATCAAGTGGCATCAGGTACTGATCATTACAAGGTCATATTCCGTGTTATATCAGCACAGAATATATCCACTTTGGTGGATGGTTATCGTGATATCGTCCGTGTGTTCTTCAGATGTGTTTTTGGTCCGAAACAGTATGAATGGGATGCACATATGCAGAGGGACCAGTGGATAGCTAAAGAGAACATCGTCACTTTGAATCTACAGGGCCATGTAAGGGATATCATTGACTGGGTGAATGAAGAATGGAATCCTCGAGTACAGTTGCTGATTGAGCGTACACGTGGGGTAGAAATGATAGCCTATTCTGAAATACAGTTGACGGATCCAGTTATTGCTAAGAATCATCAATGTAATGTAATCTATGACACAAATAAAGAATGGTACATCAATGCAGACAATCGATTTGCACAACTAGAGTCACAATTTGGGTTAATCAAAGGGTGGAAAGAAGGTGTTCTTATCAGGCCGATCTTGTATAGCGGATAATATGCACATATCAACATAAACTATATACAACACATTCAATTTTACTCATTTACATCTACTACAGCAATCATATACCACCACTTGTTTTGAATCATGTCTATTCTTAACTGGATTCATACTGCCATAACTACAAAATAAAAATACTCAAAATCAGTTTTGATTCATTACATCTTTGTTATTTATATTGAGTCCTTAGATTATTCATTCAGTCAATGAACTGTGCCATTGAAGTATCTGCCAAAAGGATGTGTTATCGACAGAATGCTTCCTCGCTCAGGGAGACCCAAAGAGCAATAGAGCATGAGAAAAGGGCTTAAAGCAAATACTAGAAGGGCATAATCCCGTTCTGATAACATATTTATGACGCTTGATGAGATAATTAAGGATAGGCACTGATAGGTTTATGACATAAGACAAGTAGTTTCAACAGGTCATATACACAATGTAAAAAGAGGTGGAAAGATGTTACTAACGTGGATACTTAGATGTTTGATCAACTGTAGTTTATAGCAAAATAAAATCTGATAATCATCTTAGTCCTTCCCAGTTAAAACACTGAGTGAGTGCATGGAGGATGTCCTCTGACATGACAATATCTTTGGATTTTATTGATATTATCTCAGCATGTTCTTGATTCTTGCAGCATCTACAATGGTCTTATACCAGTTGTTTGCTTCTTGTGGATTAGATGCCTTGAAATAGTACACAATGCCTTCTTGATTAGAGCATTCAGGGATCAATTGGTGGATGCAGTTTTTATGGATGATGTATGTACAGCAGTAACATTTATATAGTCCCTTTTCATCTTTCTTACACTGAAAACACACATCATGTGAGGATGAAGAAGGTACGAATGTATGATGTTTGCCCCTCTAAGAAAAAGATAGAATAGGTGTGAGATGGAGAAAGGCAATCGAACGATCCTCTTTTTACCTTTTTCGAAAGACGTGTATGCAGAGAAGTAATCCGATCACTTGCTCTTTCCATTGACAGTTTCAGTTGATATTCCCATTCTTCTGTACCCATAAACCGGGATCTAGCAGCTAATGTTTTTTGTGTACTCCTGATAAAGTCCTCTTCCATTTTGATCTGATTGTAAACAGGTGTGCCTGGTGTTGCCTTGTTTTCTAGACTGACGATAAACGTATCACTGTCAGGTAAAGGTGGCTTAATGACATTGATATTACTAATAAAGAGAAAGATGAGTATATCCATCCTACCTGATATCTTTTTCTAGTTACCTTAAATCAAGAGTAAAATGAGGAGATTTGCTTCTGTCAACAACATATCCTTTCAACTTCTTGCTTTCGATCTCAATAATGCATGGTTCATACACATCACTTTTTCCGATAGACACCTTCAGATTCCCATTGAAGTTATCTGTGGGAGATTTCACTACATCGTTCCGTTGATACGCCTGTATTGCCTTCTGTAGTGAGGCCACTTCATTTCTAGATGCAGTCAACTGTTCTTCTGCTGATTGATAGGCTGTCTGTACTTTGTTCAATCGTTCTCTGTCTCTCTCCCATAATACAGACAAAATAGGCCTGTTAACATACAGTGGTGTGTCTTTGTTGAGATAATGTGTATAATGCTGTGGTGGTTCTGATGAGATAGTCTTTAATTCCAATTGATATTGATTTATTTCAATTCTTAATTGATCTATTAATTTATCCCACTCAATATGTTCATTCTTACTTTTAAGATCTGCCTTCTTTAGCTGTGACAAGACATCCATAAGCTTTGCCTCTTGCTTCTTTGCTTTTGTCTCCAGCTGTGTCTTGGAGGATACTATCTGCTCGTTCTGTTCTTTCAACTGTGATATCTGTTCTCTCATCTTCCTGATCTCTTCTTGCGATTCATTCATCTTGGCCTGATAATGCTCTATCTGCTTATTGAGCTCTGTTACTTGTGATGTATTACTATTGGGTACCAATTCTTGGTGAGTGTATCCATATCCCATAAAGGGTATTTCTCTATTTACAATATCATCTACTCCCACATCTTCTTCTTCCTCCTCTTCCTCGCTGTCTGAGTCATCTGTCAGGGAGAAATAAGTGATGTCTTCATCAGAAGTGATACTCGGTACAAAGGGTGGAATGGCCGAATGAAGTAATGTATCCCAGTCTATGCCATTGAAGAATGGGTGGCATTTGATCTCTTCTGTCCCACCAGAGCCCCATCTAGACTGGGGTGATTTGGATAATAGTCTTTATATATCTTAGTGTTATGAATAAACTGTTGTATCATTTTACTGCTTATTTACCTACTTCATTAATATGTTCTTGGCCTCATCTGATACTACTTTCTTGTCATCGAATATGATGTTTGACTATTTTAGGGGTTAAAATGATAATCTAGAATAAATAATTACTTCATTATCAACACATGAATGAATGCCATCTTACCTCTGGATTCATTAGACTCATCTGTATCTTAATCTTGTTTCCCTTGAACGGTCTTTCTCCATACAGTAACTCATACAGGATAATTCCTACAGACCACCAATCCACGCTGGGTCCATAGGCGGGTCCCAGGGAAGGATCTCTGCCCACAGAACTACACATTTCAGGCGACGCATAGTCCATTGTTCCTACCATAAATAGTGGACTCTGGTCATAGATTGTATAAGTAACAAGTCATACAACAATGTATCACACTATGTTTACCTTTGTATCCAGTGCAATGCATGACCCCAAATCACCTAACTTGATATGTCCTCGATGATCAATGAGTATGTTTCCGGGCTTAATATCTCGATGCATGTATCCTAATTGATGTACTTTCTCAATAGCCAGAATTAATTCTGCACAGTAGAATCTTGCTTCATCCTCACTGAACATGTAAGATCTTCTCTCCATCAAACCCTGTAAATCACCGCCCGGAGCATACTCCATGATCAAATAGAGATTGCTCTTATCCTGAAATGAAGCATAGAGAGTGGGTAACCACGGTTCATTGTGTGATAATATCAGTCTCTCTTCCATAGGTGAAGATCTATCGGATTGTTCCAGGAGATATGTCTTATTGAGTGTTTTCATTGCATAAATGGCGTTCTTGTTGTGTTTATAGCGTACAATGGTCACCTTTCCAAAGGCTCCTTTAGCAAATGCATTCTTATGGATCACTTCAAAGTCATCCAGGGATAATCTTGAATGAGACATACTGTCATAGAGTGGTTTATCTATGTGAAATGTGTGTTAAAGTTAAAACTATACAGCCTAATTTTATATATTAGAAAGTTAGCATACACAATTGAAGGAATTTATCCATGTTCTCTGCATGATGGGACCTCTTGCTCTTTCTGATGGCTATTCTGTAGAGTATGGACAATGCATCCATGAATGCATCTTGGTGATGGTATAATAAATGTTCTTTGTTCATAGCTGAAGTGAAAGAAGAAAGAAAAAGAGGTCTAATAGGAACATAAAAAGAGAAGCATTGATAAACATTCTCCTTGTTTAGGGAAGTAGCACATTACAGTCGACGAAACTAGGTTGGGCCAATAAAAGAGAAAAATCTGGTCATTTCCAAATTAAATTGGGAAAAAGGGAATTTGGGGCACAGATATGAAAATGGGACAAGAATACAAATATGGGACAACAACGTTAGTATTTTTCAGAATACAACTTCTTACCTGTAACATCATCAAGTCGTTGGCTCCCCAGAGCGAGCCAAGACAACCACATTGGAGGTGGCGGTTTGTTGCTTGAAGACAGTGGGCGATCATGGCCATTCCAAATGGAATGTGCAATGGTGAACATGTTCTTGCATGCCATCATATCTCGATTCCAATAAATATTGCAATTTGTGCACTTTAATACTTGGTGGATCTTTTTTTCATGGTCATCTTGTCTACTTTTGAGATTTCCAGATTGTTCTGGAGACAACAGTTGCAGACCTATAAAGAATCAGTTTTAGCTAAAAGTGCAATATGTGAATTATGTGTGTTCTTTTCTTGATAACCATCGATGTCTTAAACTCATTGATATCTATAATCAAGAGTTCTCCAACCCTTTCTCTTGTTCTTAGTTGTCGATATATCTTGCTAGATATGCCATGTCGCAGACCTTTGAACTTGATATGATCCTTGTCTTTTAGTCCGTCACCAAAGACCACCAGAGGCACCTTGCTGTTGTTTCCCACTTCAACACATGCTTTGTTTTTTTTTGCTGTAAGTTACAGATATAATAGTTAGAGTTTACTGAATTTATGACAACAAAAGAAAAGTGTATACCTTTTTGACTTTGGAATAGTGGTGAGCACTCCTTCTTCAAGAGTAGTGCGAGGTTGGTGAGTTTTTTCCTTTCTTTGTCTGTTCTTCTTTGTCTTTTTTCTTCTACCTTTATTGTACTTTTTTCCACCATTTATCAAAATGTCGACATTTTCTTGGATGGCTTTTTGGGAACTAAGGTAGTTCAACCATTTCACTTTAGAAGTTTCAAAGCCGTAGAAATCAAACAAAGTATTCATGTACTGCGACATGTAAGTTATGTACAAAACAAATTGCTCCATAGACACAGTTTTAGGCGAAGGGATGTCTGTTTCAATCTTTTCAATACCTAGTCCATTTTTGTGCTTCTGTTCCTCTTTCATTCGTGTTACACTTCCACCCATATTGTAATACTCGATTGAAGACAAGCGGCGTATGTCAGTACCACCGTGATAAGAGACAAAAGGGTCCCGTTTTCCTGGATCTACAGTACATGGACGGAAGTACTTGTTCACTCCTTCGCTTGAGAGATCGTTCAACTCTAGACAGAGGCTGTCTTCTGGTGGTAATCAAAGCACTTTTCTAGCAAATAGAACTCTGCACGTGTAGCCTTCAGTATATAATCCGTTTAGAAACATTTTTCCTTTTTGTTCAGGTAAGGCTTGAAGTTTTTCACAGCTATATATATATATATATATATTTGTCAGTAGTTCGATTCATAGATATATGTAATAGTATTATATACTTTTGAGCACCCAGCCTCTTAAAAGCAAACATTTGATAGAAGCATCTTTGTTGATGATCGAAAGAGGATTCATTAGCTTGTTTCTTTTTGCTTAGCATCTGTAAAGATTCCGGTTATGTTCTGGGCATCAATCTTTATGAACCGCCAGTGCAATGTAGGGTTTGGGAATAGACTAAAACGTCTTGGGAGTAGGGACTTCATCGAATCGGTTTTGGCCTTTTGAGTAGCTTGGGTCATGCATATAGCATCGTATTTTTTAAGGATACGCCTTAATGCCGGTAAAATATTGAAGGGTTCATTGTTTAAGCTTTCTTTAGACATCGGGAAGTGTGGATATGCGATTCTTCACCTCTAAAATCAAAGGATTTAAGAAACTTGTGAGATTATTGCCCACATCCGGATCAAAAAGGGCAAGAATATCAACGGGTATAGAGGATGGCTGGGGATGTGTAATTACTTGATAATATACATGATTATACAAGTTCTTGATACAGCCGACCTTCGCATTCTAGTTTATATAATTTTAGTTTAAAAGTTTGAAAAACTGAACATGTATTTTGAGTGTTTGTCTTTATATCTCGTTACTTACCGAATACTGTGTCCTTAATGCATAGATAAAGTAGATACATATAATATTTTCAAAGTTTTCAGTATAGTAATTATTGTATGTTGTTGCGACAGTCTCGCATGCAGCTGACAGAGATTGTCCATAATTCTTTAATCCCATTTTCTGGAACAAACAAGCTACCATTCATAGTGGCGGATAGTTCAACAAAAGAGCTTATAAGTTGAACCACATCTAGATTCTGATCTGTAGGTCGTTCCTTTTTTTGTTTTTGTAAGCTTGTAGAATTGACCTTATTTCATCTGAGCTGCCTCTAATAACTCTTGAAATATGTTGATCAAAGAAGTCATTTGTCAACTTATTTGGGTGTTGCGGAATAAAAAAGCTTACAGAGAGTTGGGCTTTGAACAAGACTTCAACGGATAAAGCTTGATATATCCTCGACCTTCTTTAAGGAACTGGCTTTGTTTGGAGTATTATTGCAGAAAGTATCAAACGAAAAGAGAGAGTATATCTTTGATAAATTGGTCCAAGTTTGAATTGTAAAAGTTCTGATAGCTTTAGATTAGAGTTTTTGCAATGGGGATTTCTTGCAGAGTTATGCTCATCCTCTTGGCAAGAGCTACATTTACTTTTGGAGGATGATGCTGTTGGAGTATTAGTTTGGCGACTTCTCTTTGCACTCTTTTTTGCTATTATTACAGCAGAAGAGTCTTTTCTCCTGGTAGCTTTATATATATTAGCTTGTGAGACATTGGAAATTCTTTTTACTTACATGTTCTCTTAGGCGTTTGAGTGATTGAGCTTTCCTTCTTACTATCAAATTTGACTTTGGCTCTTAGATCATGAAGCACTAGAATGATAGGAGCGTTATAGGGGCTTGCTGTGTTTTTAGGGTTGTACCCTTCAATAAAAGCAAAAAAAAAAACCCCCCCTCTGAATCTGTTCGGTATAGTCCCCCATTTGCGTTCGTTGTCCTGTATACTCTTATGCGTCCCATTTTCACACTGATACCCTATTTTCATATCTGTGCCCCAAATTCCTATGGGCGTCCCTTTTTTGCAACTCTGTCCCAATTTAATTTGGAAATGACCAGATTTTTCTCTTTTATTGGCCCAACCTAGTTTCGTCGACTGCCAATAAAAATATTTCCACACCCAGTCCCAAATTGATTCTACACACTTATTCTTATTTCATTGGATTGCCTGGTTTGTTTATTTCTATTTATAAACCTTTTCTTTATTCCATCTTCTCCTGCTTATTTTTTATATGTCTACCAATAGTCTTCCACCCGACCAGAGATATACGCGTCTGGAGAAATTAGGAGAAGGCACCTATGCTACTGTCTATAAGGGAAAGAATAGATTGAATGGGGAAATAGTGGCCTTGAAAGAGATACATTTAGACCCTGAAGAAGGTGCTCCATCCACAGCTATTAGAGAGATATCATTAATGAAGGAATTAAAGCACCCTAATATTGTTCGTTTGCAGGATATCATTCATACAGAAAATAAGCTTATCCTTGTATTTGAGTTCATGGACCAGGACTTGAAGAAGTATATGGATTCCACTGCACGATCCACTCATGGTGCACTTGATGTACAGACTATCAAGTCCTTTATGTATCAATTATTGAGGGGAATAGCCTATTGTCATGAGAACAGAGTACTGCACCGTGACTTGAAACCCCAGAACCTACTTATCAATAAACACCATCAACTGAAGCTGGGTGATTTCGGATTAGCCCGTGCCTTTGGTATTCCTGTGAACACTTTCTCCAATGAAGTAGTCACTCTATGGTATCGTGCTCCTGATGTGTTACTGGGATCTCGTATGTATTCTACTTCTATTGATATATGGTCTGCTGGCTGTATTATGGCCGAGATGTATACAGGCAGACCCCTCTTCCCAGGCACAACCAATGAAGATCAGTTACAGAAAATATTCCGTTTCCTGGGTACTCCTAATGAACAGACATGGCCCAATATCTCCCAGTTACCCGAATATAAACCAACTCAGGTCATATATCCAGCACAACATATCTCACAAATATTGACTTCTGTCGACTCTCTTGGTCTAGACTTACTTAATCGTATGCTTCAATATCAGCCACAGTTAAGAATAAGTGCAAAGGATGCACTCAATCATGCTTATTTCAATGAAGTAAGATATCTTCATTCCAACAATATTGAATAAAAAGAATCTAGGATAAAGAATATGCGTGTGTGTGTGCGTTTTATAGTTAATGTGTGAGTATCCAGTGTGATGTCCAGTGTGAGTATCCAGTGTGTTGCCCAGTGTGTGTATCCAGTGTGATATCCAGTGTGTAATATACCCTCTATCACTCCATAGACCTTCTCTATACACACATCTATTTTTAATCAAATGTAAAGAAAGATAGTTTATTTCATTATTATATAGGAACAGAAGAGGGTTCAGAATGAAGGCGAATTATAAACATATAAGATATTCTAGAAGAAGAATAAGTATACAAGATATAAAGAGAAGTATTCAATAACTATTGAACAGGGGATAAATAAGAGAAGATGCATAGTAAATGTAGAATGTGTGGTTATGACTCAAATGATTGACATTAGATAGTTCCTATATGTTGGCCATCCCAGTCAAATAGATCATCAATGTGTATTTCTGAATTGACTGCTGCATTTGGTGAATAGATGGACTCTTCATCAGATGAAAAAGAGGGTGACATTAAAGGGGACAAGGTAGGCACTACTAAATCAATTCCATACTCACTATTCCCAGTGTATTTAAAGACCTCCGCTGCAGGGAAAAAGAAAACAAGCTCATCAGTAATAAACAAATCGATAAAAATAGGGCCAATGTTTGATATCTCTGTGGTAATTCCATTGGGTGGTGGATTATTGGGGGGAGATTGAGATGACTGGTGGTGATTATATGTTCTATACACACATTGGGAGTGAATTATCGGTTGTTGGATTACTTGGTTGAGCTCGTTCTTTCTTCGCGATCCGTGCTGAATCGCAAAAGTCATTAAACAGAATGGGATTAGTGGCATTGAATTTGATTTGAGCTTGTAAGTTGGCTAGTTGCCTAGTAACTGACAATAACTGGGAAGACAGTACTGCATTCTGGTGTTCTAGTGTTTTCACTTTCTTATTTAAAGTATCGTTTTCTCCATTCAACCTCTTGTTTGAATCCTCAAGATCAGATACATACTTGCGTTTCTTATCACGGGACTCTTGAGCTGCTGCCCGATTTCGTAATATTCTATAAATAAATAAATATGTGAGTAACCATGGTAATAAATTAAAATAAAAAATAAATGACCGAGGGTATATTAGAGTAAGTACACATGTGTATGTGTGTGTGTGTGTGTGTATATATACACTCTCTATGTCTATTTACCTTTCTTTTGTCTTTTGATCTTTGTCATCCAATGACAATCTAGATTTCTTAGTGGAGATAATAGGGTCAGAGTGTTCATTATCAGAAGAAATAGATCCCTGTCTCTTGCCAGGAAGTAGTTCAGGAGGAGAGAGGCTAGTCATTGGTGATGAAGGAGTAGTTCCAGCTAACAATGGATCCACAGTGAAATTGACAGGCAAAGACAATAACTGTGTAAGAGGATCTTCTTGGCTGTTCATGATGTGTGTGTGTGTTTTTATACAAAGACAAATAAGGAGAATGTTGATAATAAAGGTAATATTACTAAACAAAAGATCTACCACCACCCAATGGAAACAGATCAATATAGAATAATATAAGTTAAAAGAGTCAACTAAAGAGAGGAAAAAGGAAGGATAGAAAAGTGTAGAATTTATAGTTCATACACTGATATCCAGCCAATCAGATTACTCCACTTGTTCTATACACAGCGAACCACATACACATGATAAAATGCTTAGTCGTATTGAAATATTATAGCATGATGATCACAATAAAATAGGATGTAGAAGAGCAAATAAACAGACAATTGGAAGATAAAGTCCTTATCAATGGAGAGAATAGCCATTGTAATACACCTTCATTGGTAACCCTTCTCTTCTTATATGTACTTTATTCAATCTCAGATATATAGATTCTTTCTACTCACATATATATGTACTGCGCAATATAGATATTTCTATATCTATATCAGTCCATGTTATAAATAATGGGCAGTTCTATTTACATAATGATATGGAGTGTATAGATATATATAGTAAGTGTCTAACTATATAGGGTGTGTGTATAGGGTGTGTGTATAGGGTGTGTGTATAGGGTGTGTAAACAGAGTGTTGACAGTATGTATACGTTCACACTATATACACACTGATACTTTTTACTTCTATTCCCCCCGTACTACTCTGCTTATGAATAACCCACTGTCAAGATAGAAATACATACAGTTATTTGTTGAATTCCATAAAATAGAGTTACCAGCGGGTATTATAAGTTGTTTATGGGTTTTCCCAGAGAACTAAAATAAACTTCCATCTACTTATTCAAGAAATAGCCATAACATACTCCTCTTTCTTTGTTATCATACTGTACATACTGATAACATAACACAATTGACATATTCATTGTGCTTTTCTGTGTGTGACAGTGGAGTGTAGGTTTACCAGTATGAGCACCTATTGAGAGATGAGATCATACATGAAACGTATGAATGTACTATTAATAACAGACCATGTGGTACTCAAATGCTGTATGAATTGACCCGCAAGTTACACCTGGTGTGAGTTATCCCTGAGATTGTTTCTTCCTCCGCTATAGCTAACCAGGCGAATAAATCATATTATGGCCCGACATCCACCTATCACATGGGAATGGAATAATTGAAATGAAACGAATAAACAAGATACAATCACTCTATCTAATGACTTGTATATGGCGTATTCTATGTAAATGATAGACAAGAAGACGATTGTTATCTAATAAATGCTACTTAACAATGTAGGGTGATACCAAATGAATCATGTACACAGAGACAATGAGCAGGATGCACACGGTATAAGTCATCTAGTGGTTATTCACACTAATATACGCCATTGCCTATCAACTGCTTCTGAGAAGTATTGTTTGTACATACTATGCATATAACAGTTGTTTGTGGTTGTGTAATCTCACCACTATGGCTGATAATAAGGGGTTGAATCTTTTATTATTCTGCATACGCACATATACATATGCCTTCAGGGTGTTACCTCTCGTGTTTCACCTTCACTTTTCTCAACATGATACTACTATACAATAGATAGGTTTACAATATTAACTTGTGTTATCCAAGATCAATTCATTACCATTTGTCCATCTGTGTCTCAATATTGAAATAAGCGTGTTACTTCAGGTATGGAAGGGGACAATATTCCCACAGTATAAATATACAGGTTAGCTATGCTGTATGTATGTATGTATGTATGTATGAGGAAAGGGAGGTCATTCAATATGAACAGTGATTATAAATATACAGAATAACATAAGGAACACAAAGGGTAATGTTCCACCTCAGTGTAGATCTTCTTACAAGTGTATCTATTCCATCTATCTCTCTGTGTGAATATCTCTCTAGGTACAATCTCAGTAGCTGATATCTAATGACACATATCAGCTACATATAGATCATCAATACGTCCCAAAAGTGCCCATGTCCTTACCCCTTATGGGATAATACCATTTGTATGCATTTCATTATCCATGGCACTGTTATGTATGTATCCCATTACAGAATACCACAAAGTGGGGTTAGTTTAACACAAGAGAGAGGATATCACTTCTTCCAAGCATCCCCCTATCAAAGGGATCATACTCAGCCAAAACCTTCTTGTTAATTACTGTCAAATAACAACTCATATCCAACATAGGGAATTATAGGCTGAACATCGATAGACTCTCTTGTCTATTTCTAGTTTCTAGGTCATTTACTATTTATTTCCTTATTTCATTTGTTTATCACCATGGCTACGCCTTAATAACTATTATTGTTTACTCTTGTGGTTGTTATTGGTTATTTATTATTTAGGTTTTCCACTTTAGTTCATACTCTCTCACTCGTACTATTCTTAACCCTCCTTTTCGCCAGTTATATACTTTGTGTCATACATCAACCTTGTGTACCATGAGACTTATTTTGGGGAATATAGTTATTGTATGTAAAGAGAGAAAAGAAGAGTTTTAGAGCATAAAAAGTGTTGTGTGTGTATGTATACACTGTAAAATGGGCTATATATTTCAGCAGTAAATCATGAAGAGCTAAGCACAAGGTCATATAGATTGAATGATATCAACATCTCCGCCTTAAATATCTAGCCATAGCAGTAGTAGGTCCATCATCTCCTAAACCTTCTTCAAATATGGTATTCCCTTAGTATTTGAGTCTTTAAATGGAATTGCCTTTTTTTGGGGGTGATTGGGAATCCAATGTTATATTGGATAAGGTAAATAATTAGACTATGGAAGTAAAAGGGAAGAATGAGTAGATAGTGAAAGTGTGCATCGTGTACCTATCTTGTCAATTATGCGTACCTGTCGCTCTTTAGTGAAACAAGTACTACAGACTGACTTTATGTTATCGAAGAGAGGGTGGGGAGTGTAAGAGTAAGAGAGAAAGAATGAGAGAGAGAGAATGTGTGTGTGTATGTGTATGGTGTGTACAAGGTATACACACAGATATATACATATAGACACATACACTCATACACACACACACACACACACACACACACACACACACACACATACACTCATACACATACACTCATACACGCACATACGCACACACACACACACACACACACACATATATATATATATATATATATATATAATATTTATATGTTTATATAATCTATTTTTTCCGAATGATCCGAAGTATTATTATTTTAATATATTCTTAATATCTTTATAGACATAAGAATACTCACCTATTTCACAGAATCCGATCCTATATTACCTGGGTAAGTTTATATTTTGGATTATTTAGTCCTATCCTATCTAATTAAATATACTCTTATCCTTATTGGTCCAGCTCTTCTACCTTATTTTGATCCCACATATAAATACTCTCTCTTTTTGTTTGCATTTGTCTGTCTTTTTTCATCTCATATCTCCCTTTATTCTATTATGATGGCACAATCTCAGCCTGGAACACCTCGTCCATCAAACAAAGACAGCAATTATCAACAGAATACCCCATTTCCCTCCAGAATAGAGATGATGAGAACCAGACCTACTCTCTTCCCCAATGATACCAGTCCATACTTCAGTGCTAGTAAGCCATTGGACAATCTATTCTCATCTGATAAGTCCACAGTGTAAGTGTTTTTTGTTTAGTGTATGTATGCTTGTATATTCACTCCATTTTATCCTCATAGACTATCTGTTCGTATCCAATCCAAGATGGATAGAGGCTTCTTCTTGACTGAGAATGATTGGACTTGCTACAGACGTAATTATTTCCAAGTAAGCAGTGTGTTCTCTCTCCATGGCTTCAACCACTATTATTCTCCCAATGAACCACAGATATTTGTACAAACAGAAGAAACTGTACTGCAACCTGTCCATCGTTTCCTTCTTGGCATATCCGCCAGAGTGGCCAATAATGACAAGGAAATCGAATTGATCCAGCACACACCCAAGAGAGACAAAGGACCCCAGTATAAACCTGAACCCAAGGTGATTTCACCCGGTGGCAATCTCACCATGAGCTCCATTGCTAATAATCAGAACATTGTTACTTTTGAACGCGTTCAATTCAAGACAGCTACTGCCAACAACGGCAAAAGAAGAGCTGCCCAACAATACTATGTTTGCATAGTGGATCTGTATGCTGAGATAGAAAATGGAAGAAGAGTCAAAGTGGGATCAGTCCAGTCAGCTCCTCTCGTGGTTAGAGGCAGAAGTCCTGGTCACTATGCTGATAGTCAAGGGCGCCAACAGAATGCAGTGCATATCACTCAACAACAACATCTTCCTCAGTTACATGCATCAGAAGAGAGCAGGAGTTATGTACCTTATCCTAAACCCCCAATATCACAGCCTGTGATGTCAAATGAATACAGTCAACCCTATCAATACTATGTTGGCTACCAGTACCCACATTTACCTCAACAACCCCCCATGATAAATGAGTCTAATCCACCCCCCAACCATGCCACCTCACCAGCCTCCCATCTTCCCCTTCCATCACCTTATTCTCATCATCAGCCTAACTATATTGTCCATGAAAACAACCACTCTGAACCCTATGGAAATGAATTCCACGCTTCATCCCCTGTTGACCAGAAGATACATCCATTCAGCATGCAGACAATGGACTCACATCATAACAATGGATATGATTGGCAGCGTGCCAGATACAACAGTTCCTCATCCGGTTCATCATCTGCACCTTCCCCAGGTAGTCAGCAACAGGAACAACCCACGAATGGTAACTCCAATTATTTCTCACAACAGTCTTCTCCTGTTCAGCAATTACCTAGCCGCCCATTCTCCCCTCCACCTGTTCCCTACCCTTATAATAATGCTAAGAAGTATAATGATGTACCCAATCTTTGTAATAAACAAGTATCCTAAATAGGATTATCTTCAACAGACACACAACAGACACACACACTCACCCACCCACACACACTCACCCACACACACATATCAACACATATTCAACACTTGACATACAACAACATCACAAATCAACTCTATATATAATCCCCCTTTTTATAACTGTTTCATCCCACTTTGTTATTCATACCATTACTTTTAATATTGTATTTATTTAATTCAAAAAATAAAACTAATTCTATCTATTGAAGCATCTAAATACAGTATTCAATAAAAAGTATACAAGGTTCAATCTTCTTTATCAACATAATGGTCTATTATTAATCCTTTGACTGTATCTAAAAATAAATCTTCTTCTTCTTTTGGTATGAAGAGATGAGAGCGTAATGAGTCCAGTAGTTTATCTAATCTTGTCCTTGATCCAAACAGAGACATCATATCCATCTTACTATAAAGGATAACGATTAATAAGAATGGTTATTCTTCTTTTCGTTACTTACTATTCATAGTGCTTATATTCCTCTATCAATTCCTTAAATTGAACAAGAGTATCAGGTGAGACTTGTTCTGTCTGCTTCACATGTCTACGGCAGGAATAAGGAATACCTGTATTGTGTATATCAGAATATATATATACTGTCGCTCTCTCTCTCTCTCTCTAATTACTTACGAAATGAGTGTGTTCCATCCCATTCTTTACTGATATGCAAGTACTGTATTTGAGAATCATCACTCCCGATTTCAGGATCATATGGTGTAATAATGACCCCAATAAAAGGTTCATCGCCAGTCTTTTCTTCCCGAAACAATGTCTACAGATGTATATGTATTTATAAGTATGACCAATATGTGCAATCCATGTAACAATTACCTGATATGATGTTTGATTCTCTATATCTCTAATGCTGGGATGTGGTTCAAATGTAGGGTGAGAGTGGTACCATCCAACCACAGTATAGCCCTTCTCTCTGAAATCCTCTCTTGCTTTCATTTCAGAGGCTGGATCCATCTCACACTAGATATCAAAATTTCTGTTTGTTTGTTTGTTTGTTTATGTGTGGTATTGTTTATTTATGGTATTGTTTATGCTTAATTACCTGTATTCCAGTGCTTGTGCTTTGACACGGAAATACACGTTTCACTTGTAATATCTTGGTATCACCTTGCCTGATGAAATTACCACCCAATAACCCGATGATCTCAGTATGGGCTAGATGCGAATGGAAGTCCATTACAAGCTACAATAACACTAAATAAGGTTTCCCTGGGAATTCTCCTATTAATTACTTACCAACACATCACTCACTATTTCCACATTAAATGGAGCAGGTAAATCATCACTGTAGTGGTTAGTAGGCACTAGCCTGAATGGGTTATATCCCCTACTAAAGTCATCTCCTCCGTAGTATTGATGTAATGATCTCTTTGTTACACGTTTCGGTTTAGGATCTAATGGTTGAATAACATGAAACGACTGCTACTACAGTTAAATAGTAAACATTACCTTCAGTTGATTTATGTTCAATCACTCTTCCTTCGAGGTCTCTGGGATCTACCCTATAGATAATTTATGTTATTTATTGGCACAATCTTGAAACACATTGTTTATCTCACCATTCACCATATTCATTCCGAACCTTTCTTTTACGAGGACTAATAGAGAGAGTGTGAGTCAACATGATCCATTCTTGCTCTTCTTTCTCTCTTTCTCTCTCTCACTTTTCTTACCCTTCATATCCAACAACCAAACCCGCAGCATCAAAATATTCCTCTTTGTCCTCATACATGTGTGACACACGTTTGGGTGGACGGGGTGCATTGGTTATACAGTCCACATTAATGGCACCAATACGCTCTAGATATTCATGTATTCTTCCTATCGCATTCACATCTCCACAATCTTTTAATTCTCTTCTTGCATTTGTCTTGGTCAGATACCGAGGTCTGAGTAGATTCCAGCAATCTAATATATGATTTCGAATTCTGAGATACCGATCAGGTGTCTTTGAGTACTTATGCCGAAACCATTCTGGATTCTCGGCCATTTCTTCCTCTGATATGTGATCTCTGTCAAATATGGGAACAGTCCCGGGCATTTCTGCTGGGATGTGTAGGGTATCATTTGATTGTTTGAGTAACTGTGAGTTCTCTGTCAAATTGGGTATATTTTCATTGTTTGTGTGTGTCTCTGTAGCACCCTTATCTATCGTGTCCCCTCCGTGACTATCTAGATTGTCTTCCTCTATTGATATATCTGTGGCATCCTCCTCCTGGTTCGTATTCTCACCATTTTGCTTGGTTGATACAGGGGATTCTACTTTAGGTGTGATATCTTGGATAGATTTGTCCAGCTACTTGACTATGTTAAATAGAAGTAAAAAAGAAATAGATGGAGTACTGTTTTACCTTGTTGAACTGTATCAAGTGTCGTGTGTGGTTCTTGCATTGTAGTGGGTTACGTGTGCCTATGTATTCTGATATCAGCTTCCAATTACCATATCCAAACTTCATCTGCATGAATAAAAATGATAAGTGTCAATTCTTTTATTTTACACACACACACACACACATAAAAACACACACACACACAGATACACACATACACACATACACACACACATACCAACGCTTCTTTCAACTTGTCATCTTCCTCATCATTCCACCTTGTTTTATGTGAGGGTAAAGAAACAGAGGATATCGAATTATTCTTGGCATCTATAGGCATATTAGAGTTTGAATGAATACACCAATAGGCCCTTCATTACCATCCTTTGAGTACTTTCTCATCGTGTCTTTCTTTGATATCTTATACTCTGTATCCACCACATTCCGTGCTTTCTTCTTTGCTGGTTTCTTCATTGTACTCAGTGAGTGATTATCATAAAAATACTGTTCCTCAGCTAACATCTGTTCTATCAATTGACGGGATTCCTCATCCATATCTTTATCCATTATGCCAGATACAAAAGAATCTCTATCATCAACCAATATTTCTTATTTTTTTAGTTATTGTCACTCTTAAACACACTCTCAGTCATTTACTCTTCCAACTCTTTTGATCCTCCAATGTCAATGATATCTTCGTCCATTTGAACTTGTAGTCGGGGGGAAGGGGGGTGAAAATATGGAAAATAGGATTGGGGAAATATTAAAAAAAAATACAGGGTGTGTGACTGTTTCACAAGAGGATGTTCTCTCTGCTTGACTTTTTGATCCCAATGTACAGACGCATGTATGATATCATGAACCAGGTTTACTCAAGTGTAAAGAACAGCTTATACTTTATCAGTGAATAATATAAAATAAGCCTTCTTCTTTTTCTCTTTTTTTCCCTTTTCTTTATACGAGTAAACATGCATGAGAATACAGTAGATCAGCCAAAGTTAGAAGGACAGTTAAACAATGACTCATTTCATCATTTGACTGTGGAAGAATTATATGATAAAGAAAGACATGATCTATCTACTATGAACCCAGGAGACGTGTTTCAGCTACTTCGGTAATAAAGATAAAGGCAGAATCATGCATCTTTTTTTTTACTTAGCTCTTCTTACTTTTAGGACAACACCTGATGGTTTAACTACAAGAGAAGCTACTGAACGCCTAGATAAGTTCGGGCACAACCGATTAGAGCACAAAGAGGTCAATCCGATCATTGTGTTCCTGGGATTCATGTGGAATCCACTCTCATGGGTGATGGAAGCAGCTGCGATTGTGGCTATTGGTCTCTCTAACGGACAAGGTGAACCCCCTGACTGGCCTGACTTCCTCGGCATTGTTCTCTTACTCCTTGCCAACTCCATTATTGGATTCCTAGAAGAACGTCAAGCAAGTAACGCGGTCAAGGCACTGATGGATTCACTCGCACCTGAGTGTAAAGTCAAACGAGACGGTGAATGGAAAGTGATGGAGGCAGCTGAACTCGTACCAGGTGATGTCATTCACATCAAACTAGGCGATGTTGTTCCGGCTGATGGCAGGCTTATTTCTGCTCATGGTCAAGTATCGATTGATCAAGCTGCACTGACAGGTGAATCTCTTCCGGTGAAAAAAGATAAAGGAGATGAAATATTCTCAGGATCCATGGTCAAACAAGGTGAATGCGATGCCATTGTGATTGGTACGGGTGTCAATACTTTCTTCGGCCGTGCTGCAAAATTAGTAGGTGATGCCGGTGATGATATCGGTCATTTGCAATCCATTTTAGCCAAAATTGGTAATTTCTGTCTGTGTAGCATTGCCATCTTCTTGGTAGTGGAGATTATCGTCATGTACGCTGCTTTCAATTACAGGTATCGGCGAGGAATCGACAATGTCCTGGTGCTCTTGATTGGAGGTATACCTATTGCCATGCCCACCGTTCTCTCCGTGACGCTGGCCATTGGTGCCAAACAACTAGCAGAACATAAGGCCATTGTCACTCGAATCACAGCGATTGAAGAAATGGCTGCTGTCACCATGCTGTGTTCGGATAAGACAGGTACACTCACACTCAACAAACTGATTGTCGATAAACCGACTATTAAAGTGTACGGTGAGTATGATGCAGAGGCTATTTTGCTGATAGCGGCGTATGCTTCCCGAACTGAGAATCAAGACGCTATTGACTTCTGTATCATCAATTCACTCGCTAATTCTCAAGATTCAAGAGAAGGAATCACAGAAATATCCTTTGAACCATTCAATCCAACCATCAAACGAACAGAAATCGTATACAAAAGAAATGCAGATGGCAAAGTGTTTCGTGCGACTAAAGGAATGTCCCATTTTATTCTCGACTTATGTACCCGTAACAAATCAGAAGAAATAGTGGCTAGATTGAACGAAGATGTAGAGGAATTCGCTCGCCGAGGATTGAGATCACTTGCAGTTGCTATTGAAGAAATGGATAATGAAACTACTGGATCAGGCTATACTCTTATTGGACTCCTTCCTATTTACGATCCTCCTCGATCAGATACAAAAGAAACCATTGACCGTGCTATCCAGTTAGGTGTCCAAGTCAAAATGATCACAGGCGACCAGCTGGCGATTGCTAAAGAAACTGGCAGACGTCTAGGTATGGGTGACAACATGTACTTGTCCACCACACTCAAGAACGGACCACCTCCCGGATCAGGCTATACCACAGTGGATGAATTGGTGTTACATGCAGATGGGTTTGCTGGTGTTTATCCTGAGCATAAATATGAAATTGTACAACGTCTTCAGGCTTTGGGACACATGACAGCCATGACAGGCGATGGTGTAAACGATGTTCCTGCACTGTCTAAATCCAATGTAGGTATCGCCGTTGCTGATGCTTCCGATGCAGCCAGATCCGCCGCAGACATTGTACTGACTGAACCTGGGTTATCTGTGATAATTGAAGCCTTGATCCAATCTCGCCAGATCTTCCAGAGAATGCGTAACTATTCCATCTACACCTGTGCAGTCACTATTCGTATTGTGGTCGGGTTCTCTATTATGGTCTTTGCCTTCCAATTTGATTTCCCACCATTCATGGTCCTCATCATGGCTATCTTGAATGATGGCACCATCATGACCATTTCCACAGATAGAGTGAAACCATCACCATTTCCTGACCAATGGAATCTTTTCGAAATTTTCTCCTATGCCATTGTCTATGGTCTATGGCTCGCTGCCTCCACCATTGTGTTTTATGCTGTGGTCTTCAAAACTCTGTTTTTCCAATCAAGGTTTGGGGTAGAAGAATTTTCGGCAGATGATCCAAATAATCCTGTTCTCCATTCAATCATCTATCTCCAGGTCTCGACTATCTCCCAAGCACTCATCTTCGTGTCTCGATCCCGAACCCTCTTCTTCTTGGAACGGCCCTCGGTCTTGTTGATGGCAGCCTTTGTGATTGCTCAATTGATCGCTACATTTATTGCCGTCTATGCTAATTGGGGGTTTGCCGATATGAGGGGATGTGGGTGGGGATGGGCAGCTATTGTGTGGGTATGGAATATCATCTGGTTCTTACCTTTAGATGGAATCAAGTTTATGATGCAACGTCTGTTCTATCCTAGAAAAGAAGATATATCAAGATCCAGACGAGCTTCTATGGTGTCTACCGCAGGATCTGGTCGATACTATGCCAATAGAACGCACTCACTCAGTCATCTGTCTAGACCCCATAGTAGAATGAATAGTAAGTTGAAGATGGAACCGAACGAATTAAGAAGATTCTCATCTGTGCAGGTAAGAAAATGATTGGAATTATGAAAAAAGAATGACTTTAACCAATTGTTGATTGATTGTTTATAGACGAATCATGCGGCAGGAATACTCCAGTCTTAGATAAAGGGTTTATTTATTCAATAAAACAATAAAATGGGTCATAAGGAAGACAATGATCTTCCTGCCTTGATAGAGATGGGAATAGGGTGTGATTTATTCGGTACAAGATGACTAGCACATTGTACCTTCTTTGTGATGTCTTGTAATAAGAAATAAGAGTGCTTGATGTAGTGTTCTAACTGATCAATGTATTCATCCTGTGCATCGTTATACTCCTAGAATAAACTTCATTAATAGAGAAGAAGAAGATATAATGCTTATGTACTCACTATAAGACCGTCCATTTCTAATGCCCTATATTCTATTATCTTATTTAGACAGTACAGTATTTGTTGTTTATTCAATAAGAGGGTGGACTTCAATTGATGCAGTATGTGATCGTTCATATGAAGTGAGGGGAAGAGAAAAGACAAAAATGAGATGAACTGGGAAAGTATATAAAGAATAACAATATTTTTCCATATGGAAAACATGCTGGGCAATGTTAATATGAATAAGTTATAACAACTTCATTCTTTTTCTTTTTTATTGTGTTTTAATGACTAATTTTCTTATTAAGATTGACAAGGGCAGAAGTAGTGACCAAGTCTGTTTTTGATTCATGTAGCATAGTATAAGCCAATGTCCAGTTAATTCTGTGAATAGTCCATGATGCCAGTTGCCACCACTTCAATGTCTTTTTCTCTAAATGGCCGAGTGCCTTGACACCTTCCCAATAACCGAGTCCCTTGACATTACCTTGCTTGTGTCCATACATATTAATCAACTCATCCACCTTATCTTCCTTTTGGGTCACTAAGGGTGTCTTCAAGAACAAAGCAGATCCCAGGTTTCGGGTGTAGATGGGTAATAACATCAGATCAAAGAGAGAATGATAGATGAATGGGAACCTGTGGGGGGAAGTGAGTGGTGATAACTGCAGGTGGATGAAGAAAGTGGCAGGTAAGATAGTAAGCCATGAGTAGTTCAGATTATACAATGCTGTTTACAAAGAAGTATGAGTAAAAAATAAGGAGTGAAGTGATAGTATGTGTTTGCTTACCTATAATGGTATCAAATATCGTAATCCTTCCTTTGCCCTCCTTATCAAATATCTTCAATTGATCCATTATACTCTGATTCTTATTGACATTCACATTCACACCCCTCTCCTTTACTCCATTCATGCCTCTTTCTTTCACTCCATTCTCTTTTGCCTCCTTCACAATCTTCTCTTTTTCTATAGAGACGGGGTTTTAATAAACAAGAAATAAACAAGGAAATCATGATGTTTACCTTTCTGTCTTTCAGTAGAAATATCCTCTGCTTCTATTGGTCCCTTTCCACGGTATACTTCTTGTTTTGTCTTTAGTTCTTCTTCATGTGTCTGCTGCATCTCTTTATGTTCTTCTCTCTTCAATTTAGACAATAATACGGTATCCTCATCATAAACAGGGTGTTGGTCAACATGTGACACAGCAGAGGGTGGAGCATCTTCAAGATGAGAACCGGTTACATCTGCAAATGACATTTCCTTCTTGGGTTTATCTATTGAGATAGATGAGTACATGTTCTATTACACTGTATATTCAGGTTTACCTTTGACAGACTCATCAGCCATGACTTCATTCAAAGTAGATATCTCTGAGTAAACTGCTCTCTCATCATTACTTGCATTCTGTTCCTGCATCAGATTGGATTGACTGAGAGGAGGGAAATTATCATTTGTCATTGCCAGGGGTTCTTCCTTGGGTTGATTTTTGATGATATCCTTTGCTCTGTCACTTAATGGGCGCTTCTCAGGTGGGATTTCAGTGGCTGCCACTTTAGCAAAACTCATGGAAGCAGGTGGAGGAGGAACATGGACTGTGTGTGTAATGGGTGACTATTTTGGGTCTTAATCATGTTTATCCCACTTACCAGAAGGTTGCTGTAACATCTCTTTTACATCAGGAATACTTGATAAGGAGTTATCTGGTTTCTCTGTGGCATCTGCTTGTGGTTCGGGGAATCCCTTATTAGAGGCTACATCAGCAAATGATCGTTCTGGATTGGGTGGTTGTGCTGTATCTACTGCTGATGAGTGTTATTATCACTCTAGACGCGTTTGTTAATAACTTACCAGGAGTATGTTCAGTGTGCTTCGGTAACAGATCACTCACACCAGAAGATGTGGGTTCTGAGTCAGTAGTCTCTTGCGGCAGAGGGAATTCTGTGGAGTGCTTCGTGATATCAGCATAAGAAGTATTGATTCCATTCTCCTGTGTGTGATTGACTTCTGCCCAGGATGAACCCAATGAATCGGCCTTCTCTTGTTTGGGTGGACTGATATCATTGGCTTCAGCGAGAGTAGGGAACTGGTCTTTATCCATTGTTTTTGGCTGTTTACAGGGTGGTTAGTGTCATTGATATCAGCTGTCTATCAAACACTTACTTTGTATTATTTACGGATGGAAGAGAAGGGAAGTGGAGACACATGATAGTTCAGTAAGTTATTATAAACTGAAATATTAAAATGATGTCATGGTGAATCTCATTTTCATACACATTGCGGGGATTCAAATAGAGAATGGTATAATCATGACAACCATTCAACTGGTTCTTTTTATGCTGACATGTGAGTATTCATCTTCCATTAGTCACTAGGGATTCAGTGATAAGAATATTGTATAACAGCCAAGGTACGCCCTTATATGATAATTCCGATATAGAAAACATATTGTTGCATGACGTCTTTTCTTGCTGTGTTACATGCTGGTCTCATAGTGACGATGAATTATTATGGCTTATATGTTTGACTGAGAGAGGGAGTATAGAATTGAGGTTTCTTCCTTGAATATATTTATATATAGAAAGAGAGAGAGAGAGAGAAACAGGAGAATCCATACTTCATCTCTATCACCATGACACTAAATACTATAGATACAAATTATCCATAGTGATATCCATAGTGATACCCCTCCATTCAGTATCCATGGTATCAGCAGATAACACAGAGATGTGGTATTTATACCTGGATACACAGTTACACCAAACCTTCATTTTGTGATCAGAAGACGGCAAAAATTGAGTTGATTGGAATAAGGAGAGATTTAATGAATCTGGATTCATATAGACCGCCATAAAGAATAATTCAACTCTTTCAATACACCACATAATTGTGAATATACACACATACACACACATAAGGAGAAGATATTCTTATACGCGCATCAGTGGATTTCCTTTATTATTAACATATTAACCTGTGCAACTTGTTCTTCCTATTTATATCTCCCTTTTCTTCCATCTTTATTCCCTACTTCTTTTTCTATATACAATTTTTGGTTTTTGTTACTTATAATGTGCCAAGGATATTTTGATATTCAAAGGTGTAAGAGAAGAAAAACGTCGAATGATCAGATCAACAAGACACCCACCAGTCCAATGACACCCAGTCCATTGGACACACATATCAATATCAGACACCACTCATTGTTCGGCCATACTGACTTTAATAGTCATGACTTTAAGATGACTGACTTCGGTAATAAGATGACTGGATTCAAGAAGACTGACCTGATGACTGATCTAAGTCATAAAAAGACAGAGAAACAGAAGGAACACTATTTCAAGAGAGAAGAGAAGATAAAGACATTCTCTTTATTGATGAGCAGGACTCCCGTTCTATCCGATACACCCACACAAAAGAAGACAGAAATCATACTGAATACTGCAGGAACAGAAGATTCAGATAGAGTGGTGATTCATGACATGACTGATTGTATGTTCAAAGTACAGTTGGATGGGAAGATAGGTAAAAGAGATATTGTTATATATATAGTGTGTGTGTGTGTATATATATGTGTGTATGTGTGTGTATTAATCCTTATTCATTAGTAGCTGCATTATGTTATTTACCCACAAGACATCGAAATGTGATTGAGTTTATTCATATTGTGAGTAATATCCTAAATTTACTGCCCCTTTTAATTCTAGACTCACATTTGTACTACTGATAGGAATTACCAGTGGAATATCATAATAGAGGAATTGGTGATCTGTTATTGTATCAGGCATTTCAATGGGTGGAGAAAGCAAATCTACGGGTTGTACCAACATGTCTATTTGTGCGTGATTACCTTGAAGCACGTTTTCCTGACCGAAAGAGTGGTAGTTGGTCATGTATTGAAGATAGAAAGGCAGTATCCATAAAGTAGTGGCTATGAAGAGGATACAGAAGAATATATACACAAACAAGAGGGATAAATATATGTATAAGAGGTATATTATATATGAGAGGGATATATACATATATACACACACTCACACTCACACTCACACTCACACTCACCCACACACACTCACACTCACACTCACCCACACTCACACTCACACTCACACTCACCCACACTCACCCACACTCACACTCACTCACACTCACTCACATAATACTATATACATTACTCTTTATATTTCATGTGAATAAAAGTACTATAAGCTCTTTTCAAGTAAACCCTAGCCATAAACAATGAACATGAGTCACTCTGCTTAAGGAAATAAAATTAGGGGAGAATAGATATATATATTTAGGGCTCTAATTTAAGGTTGGGAAATTACCAAGAGAAATAGACTGGATGCCTAGTTGGGATGATTGGCATCTATTGGCTTCTATCGTGCAAAATAAAGAGCTTATATATTCTCGGTTAAGTTCTGGTCCTTTTTGTATACATCAGATGGGTCATCAAATAATAAGATGACACTTACTATACAACGGCAGTGGGGATTTGTACTCCACTTACGGCAGCCAGTGTTAGATATTCAAGGGCTGATACTTTTTATTTTATTAATTCAGCAGTGATGTCCCCAATTGACAGTTCAGATATAAATATGCCTTTACATAAACACCTTGGCAATCATCATGATCCTACTGTAATCACATGACTTGCCATTATCCTTCATCTATTCTATTTATCACATGGAAGTTCACTGATATCTTATTGTTAATGTAGACAATAAACGAGATTTTATCTACATCACAAGTATCACACGCTGATCTTCAATTGGGTATTTCTGTCATGATTATTTATAGACAATGAACTCCACTACAATTCAGGGTGGAGAATGAAGTAAAGAGAGGCATTCTTTCCCTTGCTCAGCATGAGTTCAGTGTATGAAAGGGATAAATATCATAAATGTGGCTACAACTATGCTTGGATTCTCTGTTTTTATATTATTAGCTGTTCAAGCTAATAGATATAAAAGGCAACCTTATTTGCCGCCTATTTATCGAATGATAAGAGAGGGGGAGAAAGCCTCTTCAATAGCCGCTCTATATTCTATATATCTATTTTCTGGAATAAGCACCCACTCTCACTGTAACACTGTCCTCCAATAAGGGAATCCATCATTCCTTAATATTATTATTTTTATAGTGAATATATTATTTTATCCCAACACTTCTCTTCCCCTCCCTTCTCTTTACTCATTTCACCATTTACACTTACCTCAAACACACTCTCTTCTTCTTGTTTATTATTATTTCTCGATCCATTTTGCATAGATTCCAGAGGATGATGAAGGTGAAAGAAAGCAGATCAACTCCAGCAGTCACTCAGACTCATCGTCGACATTCCAGTTCAGTAAACAAGCAAGTAAAGGAAGTGGGTCGTCGTAACTCAGAGAAACAGGCATTCAGAATAAAGAACTATGTGATCTCCAAGAAAACAATAGGAGCTGGGTCAATGGGCAAAGTGAAGTTGGCAGAATGTACAACTGACATACAGAAACAACAAGTAAAGAAGATAGACTTCGAAGTGTATCCATCATACTAATCATTATCATTTTTAGTATGCAGTGAAAATCATGCCAAAAATAGATCTAGATAACATAGTCCAAGGTAAACCCAGAGACCCCAAGGATTCACCTAAAGAGCGAGAACAACGAACAATAAGAGAGATGACCATCATGAGCTTATTGAAACATCCCAATATCTGTCAGTTGAAGGAATACTTATCAGATAAAGACAGATACTACATGTTCCTGGAATATGTGGATGGAGGACAATTGCTTGATTATATAATAAAACATGGTAGATTACGTGAGAAACAAGCAAGGAAATTTACACGCCAAATAGTGAGTGCATTAGGTAACACTACTTTTTTCTTTTTATAAGATTAAAATTTGTTCACTCATTGAGATTTAATTATTTGATCAGATTATTGCCATAGAAACTCCATCGTACATCGAGGTAACTAAGATACAGATATTAAGTACATAAATGTGTGTATGATATTCTCATTCATAGCTGAATCATAGATATTCCTTCTTCTATATAGATCTCAAGATAGAGAATATCCTAATAACTCAGTCTGAACAGATTAAGATCATTGATTTTGGTTTATCAAACATTTATTCTCCTACTCAGCAATTAAACACCTTCTGTGGATCACTGTATTTTGCTGCCCCTGAATTATTGAAAGCAAGGCCTTATACAGGTCCTGAAGTGGATGTATGGAGTTTGGGTGTTGTCCTGTTTGTGCTCGTATGTGGGCGAGTTCCCTTTGATGACACCAATCTGCCTGCACTCCATGAAAAGATCAAGTCTGGTGTCATTGAGGATTATCCGGATTATCTGTCAAAAGGTAAGCAAGAGACATACACTGATTTTATGTTACTATTGTTAACATTGAAATATAAAGACTGTCTTGATCTGTTATCAAAGATATTTGTAGTAGATCCAGCTCAAAGAATAACATTATCTGGAATTCAGTCTCACTCTTGGATAAACAAAGGATATGAAGAACCCATCAAGAACCATTTACCCCATAGACAGCCCATTGAATATGTGGATATGGATGTAGTGAATGGAATGCAGGGATTTGGACTGGGAACACCTGAGGAGATATACGATAAACTCCAGAGAATTGTCTCGAGTAACTCTTATCAGTTTGCAGCCATCAGAATAGATGAGAACTACACAAAGAAGATGGCTGATGATGAGGCACTTGCAGCTAGACCCAAATGGAGGCGTAGTTTATCTGCCCGCCGAAAAAGTCAGATATTGGATGATTTCAGATCACTGCCAGGCATGTATGAACCACTCATATCCATCTATTACCTTGTAAAAGAACGACAGGAGGCTAATGAGAGAATAAAGCACCTGATTAATTCACAATCCACTCCCATTACAATTACCCGAACAACGAGCACTTCAACTCCTAGTTCTCATTCCGCTCCAAATAATGATTCCCAACAATTGAACCCACTCAGTCGAAGTAGAACACTCAATACTTCTAAAAATCTACCGGACCTTCCTCAGCAAGCATCCGACTCACGCGCACCTAAACCGACTGCCTCCAAGAGTGAACGAGTCTCGACTACATCACTCATCCGACAGAAGAGCATTCAGGCAGTGAAGAGATTGGGATTGAAATTACCCAATCTACACCATGATCTGTCTTCACCCATTACAATAGAAAAAAAGGTATCACCTGATCAAAGTCCACTCTCTTCCTCTATATCCTCATCCAATGGGAAGAGTAAGAAATCCAATTGGCTCAAGCTGGAATTGACAGGTGGCAGTTTCGAGAAATCACTGAAGGAATCTTCGGCTTCCACAAAGCAGACTAATCGACATTCATTCATCTCAACCAGTAGTTCCACTAGTAGACCATCATGGAGAAAACTGTCTATTAGTCGTAAGGGAGTACGTAATTCCACAGATTTATCAAGTGGCAATCTAGCTGCACTAAATGATCCGATGTTGATACCAACGAAGATGCCAACACATGATCCATTCTTGGCACCCAGAAACTCATTTGCAGGTAAGCTTTGTTGAATGCATTGTTCTAGACCATCCATATTCAGCATTCTCTGTAGATCCATTTTCACCTCGAATGACAAAGAGTAAATCAGATTATACTTCTTCACGAGTACCTGTAGTAGAGAAATCGAAATCCACTTCACAACCCAAGAGTCTGTTCAACTTCAATCGTAACCATCTCTACCGTATTACACCGGAACAGATGATACTCAATCTGAACTACTCACTCAATAAGATGAATGTCCACATTGAAGAGTACTCTCCCAACAACTACACCTTCTACTGTCAATGCAGTTCACATGTCTGGTCTAAATACGTAGTGGAGGATTCCTCAGCGAAAGATATCAATGAAGAGATCAGAAAGAGGAGAAGTATCCATGGTGATTTCTATGACGACAGCATCAAGTTCTCCATCATGATATACGAAGCAAGATGGGCTAGTCGTAGAATAGGCATCAAAGTGAAAGAAGCGGGTGATGAGGAGATCATACATACCAAATCCAGTTATAGACAATTCTATCATTGTCTATTGAATGAACTGGATAACCTAATTTAGATAGATACACTTTTCTTTACTACTGAAATATATCCTTCACTCCTTTTGTTCTATTTATTATATACACTACTATGACTTACCCTTAATAACAATCAATATAATCTCCCGTTTAATAAACCCAGTCTCCGCATGTGACTGATACCTTGTTTGCTGAGAACACATTCTTTTAATTTTTTAAAATTATTAATGTTATTCTTCTTTTCATCACTACGGAATTAAAAAAAAATGACAATGACTGATACTAAGCACAATGTCAAGATTGCAGTCATTGGTGGATCTGGTCTTTACAAGTTAGAAGGTCTTGAAGTGATTGGTGAAGTCAACCCTGAAACTGTAAGACCCCTCATATTGAAAGAAACACCTTATTGATCTATTTCCACTTTTATTAGCCTTGGGGCTTCCCTAGTGACAAAATTGTCATTTCTAAGCTTCCTAGTGGTGACAAGATTGCCTTCTTGGCTCGTCATGGTCGAGGCCATTACTTGACACCCACCGAAGTCCCTGTTCGTGCCAACATTGCTGCTCTCAAATCATTAGGAGTTGAAGTCATCCTTGCCTTTTCAGCTGTTGGTTCTCTTCGTGAAGAAATCCCTCCTTGTGATTTCGTCTTGCCTGATCAATTGATTGATCGTACTCGTGGTCTTCGTCCCTCCACCTTCTTCGGTGAGGGATTGGTGGCTCATGCAGGATTTGCTGATCCTTTCCATGCTGGTCTTGCCGATTTGATTGCTGCACAGGAGAAGTCTTTGCAGTTCAGTGCTAAGCTTCATCGTAATAAGACTGCTGTGTGCATGGAAGGACCTGCTTTCTCTACCCGTGCTGAATCTCATATGTATCGCTCTTGGGGTGGAGATATCATCAACATGTCTGCTTTGCCCGAAGCTAAGTTGGCTAGAGAAGCTGAGATCATGTATCAGATGATCTGTATGTCTACTGATTATGATTGTTGGCGCCAGAATGAGGAAGCCGTGACAGTTGAGACTGTTATGCAGAATATGGGAAACAATGGTATCAATGCAAAGAATTTGCTTCATGCTATCCTGCCTTCTCTCGAAAAGGCAGTGAAGGAGAACACTTTGGAACCCAAGTTGAAAGGATCAATGAAGTTCGCTGGTATGACCTCAAAAGAGAAGAGAAATGCAGAGACTGTGCGTAAGTTGGATTACATCTTACCTGGTTATTTCTCTTAAATTGTATTATAAATAAACAAGAAGAAAAGAGTATTTGATCTTTACTATTGGCACAAATTATGGCAGTAATAAGATGACAGCTTTTCTTATATTCTCGGCTTAAAGTGGTTTGAATTAAAATAAAAAGATCAAGGGAAGAGTATCCTATATGGGGCAATTCTTCGGAATACCGGAACCCTATTTATAAACATCTCGCACTTTCTTCTGTCAAAGTTATTTTATTGTTGAAAATAATGATGGATTGTGGGTGTATCAAAAGAGAATTCACCCGTTGAGGAAAAAGAAGAAGATCGTGTCGAAGAATAGATGGGAAACGCAATGGGCTGAATACCAGGATGCATCCATGGTGATATCTTCCTATCTGATAAGTAGAAATCACCACACTCTTTCGAAGCTATTTGAATCAAGACTGATTTCTGTCTTTCAGTGAATGCCGGGCACATAACACCCGCACGGACTAAGCGTTCTAGTAAGGTGTTATCAATATGAACATAATCCTTGGAAAGATGGATCTTCAGTGATTCTAAACAGACAAGAGATGAGTTAAATATACCTATGAATTGAAAATCTATTGGTCTCACCGATGGATAGTTTCATCATCTCATAGATATGATCTCTATGCATCGTAGTTATAAGGTTTAGCTGGTGCCAAGGGTATTTAACAATAACACTTATAATATTTTCAAATGGTCGTTCAGCGCATTTCCTTGAAAAATGAAGCTGAATGAAATGGGTAATAATTATCAAAGTATTCAAGGTAACCAAAAAGAATGTACCTTATAGTTCTTGCACACCATCAGTAATGAATTGATTTCCTCGCGTGTAATAAAAGGAGGGCATCCCGAGCTTCCTCCTCCAGCGGCTGTAGACATCGATCTCACAATATCTAGATTGGGAGGGATAGCTGATATGCCATAAAATTGGCCTCTCCATTTGGGAAATATGACAGTCAATAACTCTTCCTGTGAACATTCAGTCACTGTTATGATTCTTCCTTTTAATGCTGTTTGATTGGTTGTATCTATAGCAAGATATACATCTTCTTTATTGGCAAACTCCACATAGGCATCCGATAATGTTTTGCCTGTATAACGATCCATCATAATCTGTGCAACAGAGATCAACAAGAGAATAGATGGATTTTTTCTTAGATATACTTACATGTATGGACGGGAATGAGTTCGCTGTGATCTTATTGTATCCAAAGAATAGTCGAATATCATTCTGTGATACATCCCAAGGTATCTAAAAGATATTGGATAGTGTTACTATGTAAAATAGAAATTATATTCCTGGTAATACCTACGTTTGACAGCTTGACACATGGAAGTATGTGAGAAGATGTACTCAGATCTGAATAGGATTGATTCATTGTCATACTGGAATGCACAGAATATATATTATTGGACTATGTAGGAATAACCTGTGTTATCTTCTATATTTAATGTATAGGCTTATATTCATTATACCTGATATATGTGGTCGTTTCTAATGTAAGGCATACGTGATGTAGAATAGGGTGTATAATATGGATATCTGGATTCAAATGATAGACCTCTGTTCACTGACATTGGGTGTTTGACAGTTTCATTGAGAGTAGCAACTTTATTTTCAAACAGATTGTATGTTGAGCTGAAAGCCGTGTTCCAAGATGAGTTAGATGGCGGTCTGATTGGACAATGCTTATGTGTGGATGGTAGCGCTGATGACTTTCCAAATACATCGTTGTGTGAATCTACAGATCATAAAAGTCTATCAGCTAAATAGTTATATACACTGTGGAGAGCAATATTACCAAAGAGAGTGAACATGGTATAGAGTATTGATGTATATGAAGTTATGAGAAATAGAAGTCAGGCCATATACTTCATATTTATATCAATCCAAAGACAGTTTTATTCATTAATGCATAAAAAATTAATATAAATCAATAGATAAAATCAGCCAAAAAAACCCTTGCATCTGTTTATTTATATGTGATCCAGGGAAATAGTTCACAGAAGACATTTCATAGTCCATATATTAGTGTCATCAATGCATAAATTGAAATGTATTCACATTAAAAACTAAGAAGAATCATGTTCAATCAAATGCCGATTAACAAAGACAACAGGCAATGTATCTGTTGTATGCAAGCCAACAAGGAGAATGCACGTATTTTTAATCTAGCCAACATATACAGTGATTTTCATTAATACAGCCACTAAAACTAAATTTATTTCCAAAATTGGTTGTTAATGGGACTCTGACTTCTATCACCGACTCTATCCATGTAAGGGTAACTTCTTTTCTCTTTTGGCCATTCATCACTCTATCTAGGATATCACCTTTCAGGCTACAGATATGGATTGAGATGGTTTCTGGGTTCATATAAGAGTGGGCTGTACACTTTACCCTTTGACCTTGATATCACGTTAACTGGATATTCCATAAGTGAGAATTACATATGAGCAGTAATACATGTATAACAGTTCCTGATTGTCATTCATTCACACTATCTATGATGCTTTCTTTTGATAACCTTTAAGATACGGGCTAATTCTTTACTGCGAAATCATGTGATGGTATATCACATATACAGATGACAAAAGGGGATCTTCGAACTCTATTCAATAAGTTATTATGGCTAACACGCTTCATCATTGATAACCCTTTCCAATGTTGTATACCATCTGTTTTTCTTTTGAAGATTGAGCTCTCATTCTCTTGTTATTGGGGGTGATTATCTGTTGGGGGCATGTTTGTTAGAATGTAGTTATGTCTTTCTATATCTATATACAGCTATATACATTGCAATAGCTGTCTATAGACGAGGATGTATATCAGCAGGAATCAAAACCGAAGTATTGGAGGGGCGCTTTCCCAGCATAAATCAGAGATTTCAATAGGATATGTGAGAGAAGAGCTGATTCCAAAAATATTTTTTTATTCGTCTCAAACACATTGTATAGATGCACATGACTGTACAGTGATAGGTAAATATCAATGATACACTCTAAGGACACAGTCTATGAACAAGCTATGGTAGATACACCTAACAAGCTGTACACATAAGTACCCTGTATTAAAAGATAATCATATATACCTTGTGATGGCCATGAACTTCTCCCAAAAAGAGGGAAGTGGGCCATATCACCTTATGCCAATAGACAATCCACCTTCCTCCGGGGAAAATATATGCTCGGGGGACCAAGTGTATCTGAAACTAAAATTAACCTGTTGCGTCATCAGAAATATCCCAAACGGATTTGAAAATCCCCCCTAGCCCCCTCCATATATCCATCATACAACTTTACTTTTTTTTTTTCTTGCTCCCCCCCTATTGTGAAAATGTCCATTGCTCGTGCTGCTCTCCGTTCCATTGCTATCAAGGTGAGAGAGAATAGAGGATAGAAAAGCAATAGAATATAGCTGCTTATGTTCTTTTTAATAGCCTGTCCGTGTTGTCCCTGCTATGGCTGTTCGCAGCTTCTCTGTTGCTGCTGTCATGCAAAAGGGTAATTCATTAGACAGAGTGACAACAACAGTGTACTTATCATAAACATAGATGTCCTCCAAGATTTGTTCTTAAAAGAATTGAAGGCATACAAGCCTACCCCAGTTGTAAGTACCTATGACATATTCAGCCACTGGATGCTCATTCTAATCTATTTGATAGGCCACTGAAGACAATGTAGTCAAGGATTTGAAACTTCCTGCTGCACCTGTTGTAAGAATGAATAAATAATCTGAAAAAGAGATAAGGGAACTAATTGCTCTGGTTATAGGTGCCTGAAGTTGATGCTGATTTATCTCAACAATTGGCCGCTTATGATGCTGAACCCGAGGAAGCCACACAATAAATACATTTAAAAAAATAAACCTATAGCATTTGGACTTATGCTTTCATGTTATCTTGAATACAAAAACAAATGACTCATCGAGTGACATGGTTATCTTAGGGCTTAATCTATTATCTATTGGAGAGTACTCACTTCATAGATAGTGTGAGTGGGTGAGTGAGTGGGTGAGTGGATGTATGTGTATGTATCTATTTCTATGTGTATCTGTGTGTGTGTGTGTGTGTATACTCATACTCTCTCGTGTATCTGTTGAGCAATTAAATAAAATAATTAAAGTAGAAAATAATATCCTCATTTCATCTTCCTCACTGTATCTATATTACTATGTACAATACTCGGAATATAATAATAACTCTATTCCTAATACCTGTCATTACCATCCTCTTGTTTATTGGGTGGTTTCAACAGTCAACACCACACACTACACTTGAACACACTAACTTCACTCAGACTCCTGATGAGTCCTATATTATTGCAGGTTATTTTATCAACTGGTAATATAAATAGACAGTCTAAAGAAGGTGTGTTTCATTTGTTTATTATTTTAGGGGTATTTATGACCGAGATTTCAATGTGGTTGATCTAAAGGCAACCAAGATGAGTCATGTATTGTATGCATTTGCTAATGTAAACAAAGACGGCACAGTCGTACTTGGTGTAAGTGGGGCATACAATACAGAAATAATATCATATGATTTAATTCTTTCTTGTTCTTATCACAGGATCCATGGGCAGACACTGATATCAAGTTTACACCAGGTTAGAAAATAATGAATGTCATACTGACTTTTATCTAAATTAATAATATCACAGAGAAGACAGTGGATGGAGTACAAGACGGGTGGAAAGAGAATGATGAGGACTTACATGGTAATTTCAAACAATTGGCTCTATTAAAGCAGGCTAATCGACATCTGAAGGTATCACTAAGTATTGGAGGATGGTCCTGGAGTACCCATTTCTCACAGATAGCTGCTCATCCAGACACCCGAAGTCAATTCGTCACTACCGCTATAGACCACCTTACTCACTTGGGATTGGATGGTATTGACATTGATTGGGAATTCCCCAAAGATAAGAAGGATGCAGAGAACTATGTGTTGTTATTGAAGGAGATACGAGAAGCGTTAGATCTGTACCAGCAGAGGTATGACCCAACTGATGAACCATTTTTACTATCTGTTGCTATGCCAACTGGTCCTGAAAATTATAAAATATTACCATTGCACAAGATAAGAGAATATGTAGATATCTTTTATCTGATGGCCTATGATTTTGCAGGAGATTGGGATGATGTAACCGGCCATCAATCTGCCCTCTATGGCGGTGCATTGAATGTGGATCAGGCAGTCATGGATTTCATTGCAGCGGGTGTACCCCCCAAGAAGATTGTAGTTGGATTGCCTTTGTATGGAAGGGGATTCTCTCATACACAGAACAAGACAGGCTCTTCTTACAAGGGTGTGCCAGATGGTTCATGGGAGAAGGGTTCTTATGACTACAAGGATCTACCAATGGAGGATGCCATTGAGTACTATGACTCGGAGAGAGTAGCATCTTGGTCGTACAATACGAGAACAAATGAGTTTGTTACTTATGATACACCCACTGTAGTGAGGAAGAAGTGTGAATATATCACTGATAAGCAATTAGGAGGTGCCATGTTCTGGGAACTCAGTGCAGACAGCACAACCCGGAGTTTAGTAGATACCGTCTATGCTTCATTAGGCTCTAATCTCAACAAGGACACCAACCATATTAAATTCCCTTTGAGTCGTTATCATATTCTTCAATGATAAGGACATCCGGGCATATTCAATCATTATCGTTCATCTTAACTATCTCCACATTATCAATATAACAATGTCAAGTGTTTACTCTCTAGTATCACTTTCTATATCTGTTGCCTATTATCTCTTTTTACTTATTTTAGTTAATCGTATTGATTCCACCTGTCAAATCGATAAAAAATGGTACAAAAAGAGAAGATTTTTTTCATATTTTTTTTTCAACTTCTCTTTCTTCTTCTTCTTCTTCCTTTTCAACTACATTGAGTGTATATTCTTAGAATATACTTGATTCCCAAAATGGATGAAAAAGTAGCAGTGTCACTCAATATGAAGGAAGAAACCCTTCCTCATCCTTCACAACCCCAATTCGATGCCTATACACCTGCTGAAACCCCTAGCATCTGGACCACCTTCAAGTCACAAGTAGGCACAAAAGAAGGCTGGTGGGGTCATTACAGTTGGGCAGAAATGTGTTTGCCTTCTATCTTCTTGAAAGGAAAGACAAAGACTCCATTCTGGGGAATCAACAGTCAACTTCCTCTGGGACTGGCTATTGTAATGGGATTCCAGCATTCATTGGCCATGGTAAAATCATTGGAGAGGATCTCTATTATAGATGTTAAACTTTGTTTGATATTTCTATAGGTCAGTGGTATTGTCACACCTGTTCTGATCATGATAGGCTCTGGTCCTTCATCATTGAATCTCGAGAGATCCGATCAACAATACCTTTTATCTGCTGCTCTCATTGCTGCTGCTCTCTTATCCGTTATTCAGATTACCCGGTTCAAGATATGGAGAACCGGTAAAAATATAAAAGACAATTGATTCATTGACGAATAACTGATTGAATGATTTATATAAAGGTTACTATATTGGTACTGGATTACTCACCGTGGTTGGCCCTAATTTTGCTAGCATCCCTGCTGCAAGTGCTGTCATCAGAAATATGTACATTAATGGATACTGTCCCACCAACATACTGGAAGATGGAACAACTCAATATTTGCCCTGTAGACAAGCATGGGGTGCTATTCTCGGAACATGTAAGTGCTCGATAAGAAGGTTGTTATTCGAATTGATCATTTGACTCAAGTTCAATTGAATAGCTATGGTTTGTTCCCTCTTTGAAATCGGTATGAGTTTCCTTCCTCCCAAGACCATCCGTCGGTTATTCCCCCCAATTGTTTCTGGTACCACTATCTTTTTGATTGGTTGTTCAGTTATCAGTACCGCCTTGAAAGATTGGGCAGGTGGAGCAGGTGAGTCATCGTATTCTGACTGATCATCAAGTCATCTCACTCCCTTATTTCTATTATTTGTATAGGTGGATGTGCTTCCATGCCATCAACAGGTCTCTATTCATTGTGTCCTACTACTGAAGCTCCTCATCCATTACCTTGGGGCAGTCCCGAGTTCTTGGGGTTAGGTTTTGTTGTGTTTGTGACTATTGTTCTTATTGAGAATCTGGGATCTGCATTCATGAAGAGTTCTCAGGTAAATAAACTCGGGTAATAGATTGAATAGGAACAGGGTAATTCATTTATTTATACTTAGATTGTCATTGGTTTGATTGTCGGTTTAATTGTGGCAGCAGCTTGTGGCTATGTAGATTCATCTACTATTGACAGTGCACCTGTCATTACCTTTACCTGGGTCAAGACATTCCCTATTTCCGTATATGGACCAGCCGTGATACCTTTCCTGATTGTCTATCTAGACAATATCCTGGAAAGTATCGGTGATATTACCGCCTCATGTGATGTCTCTGGTGTTGAAGTGGAGGGTGAACAATTTGAAAGTCGTCTTCAAGGTGGCTTACTTGCAGATGGTATAAACTCCTTTATTGCTGCCTGTATGACTATCAGTCCTGTTGTTACTTTTGCTCAGAACAATGGCGTGATTGCCATGACTCGTTGTGCTAATCGTCTTGCTGGTTATTGTGCTTGTGCATTCATCTTATTGTACGGAGTATTCGGTAAGATCTCGGCTGTCTTCTTGGCTATTCCTTCCTCTGTTATGGGTGGAATGAACGCATTCTTGTTTGCTTCTGTCACTGTATCTGGTATTCGTATTCTTGCCTATCTACAATGGACTAGGCGTGATCGCTTCATTGTGACATGTGCCTTGGCTGTTGGTTTAGGTGTTACTCTGGTACCCACTTGGTTCTCCCATGTATTCAGTTATACTGGAAATAATGAATCTCTCAAGGGATTCTTGAATGCTATCGAGACAGTTGTGAATACTGGTTATTGCATTGGTTCTCTGATAGCCATCTTCTTGAACTTGATTGTTCCTCAGGAATGGGGACCAGAGACTATACAGGAAATTGAGGAAAGAGAGAAGGAAGAGCGTGAACATATCCGCGATGGTTTCCGTCATAATTCTGTTGATGAAGATCCTCTTGAAGTGGCCGCCTTACCTGTTCGTGCTTAATTCATTTCCACATTGTAAATAGAGATAAACAACTGTATGTTCTTTTACAGTCATTGTACTTTTATGATACTTCAATCTAACTATACTAAGCATATACACATTATTATACGTCCAAGTGTATATTTTAATATTATATATAACGTATAAACATTCCATAACATTAACTATAAATAAAAAGAAGTAAAAACAAAACAAAACAATAGTCTAGCATTTTATTTTGCACATAAACATCAGCATTAATATGTATCAGCATCCTTTCCTGATCTAGCAGCACGAATATTCCTTGATCTACTCTTCTTGTTCTCTTCATGTAGATATTTTCTATCGACATTACTCAGAGGCATATCCATACTGGAATCATTGTCGCTTGTATGCTGATAACCATAACGGAACATCTGCTTAAACATGGCATTTGTCTGTGTAGAGAAAGCAGATTAGTCATGACAATAGTTACCCATCTCCTCGTTCATACCTTCAACTGATATTGTAGTCCCTTTCCGAGACATCTTCGGAATAGATTCAAAGCCAGTATTTTAGCTGAAGTAGAAACAGTATAAATAACCAAAGAAATAAGAATTCATGTTTATCAAAATACATACCCCATCCACGGAAACTGATGACTCTATCACCTATTTTCAATTCTTCCACTGGTTTGATATTCTCGTCCACACTTCTTATAATATCACGGAATACCGATTTCTGCACTACTTTATCACTCTTACTCCTTTGACGGCTACTATCAACCGATAACTGCTTTAATGTGTGTATTAATCCATCCATATTGTCATACTCAGGATATTCCACAATCTCCTCTTCATCCTAATCATCAACACATGAGTATCCCCAGATGCTTCCCACTCTATCCCTACTATTTACCTCATCCTGTTGAGTGAAGATATGGACAATCTCAAACATAAGTGCAATATTCTCACCCGAAGCAATACGAATATCCTTATCAGCAGACTCCAAGAGCAGTTCATGAATAGGAAGTACTCTATTAAACCATCATCAATAACTAAGCAGCCACCATCACCATCTGTAACTTACTTCTCTACTTCCTCCCAAACCTCATCAAAGTTGACTGCACCCTGTCCAAATGAAGATGCGAAGAGGATACCATACGATTTCAATGCTTCAGCAAACAATAAATCACACTCATGAGAAGACAATGAGCCCACATTGAAGTCCACAGCATCTGTCTCGATTATATCAAATAGATAATCACGCAATGACTGGGTAGCTGCATCAGAAGCAGCAATATAAGTGATCACTGTCAATGCATTCAGACACTAAGTACACAAAAAATTTTCATTAAGAAATGATTTTCCTTCATCCACCATATATACTTACGCTCACTTTGATCTCCAATTCCTCTGAATTCTGGGCAGTATTCCTTAAACAGGGTAATATTCTTGTATAAAGATCATCCTCTTCTTCAGCAGATGTGTTCCCCATATTGATGAATGTCAATGCGACTGCCTTACTAGCAAGGGTGGCTTCTTTGGTACTTCCATTTTTGGTAATTGACTTCTTCAACAGGCCCAAAAGTTCTTCCAGCCTATTGTCTATTTCAGCAGATACATCTTGACATGCGAGTGTATCAACTATTATGCCCAGTGCTTCTTCCCTTATACTACACAACTGTATATGAGTATCATCCCTTCTCTATGGTTATCTCTCTTTACCTTGTTCTGTTCTCTGATAGATTGTCTATGGCCTCATTCAACTTCTGAGGCCATCCCGACCCACTTGTCTCTGGCTGTTCCTCATGATGACTCTTATGAGAGGGTTTATGGGTTCTCTTAGGTATAGAAGGCATATTGTGTATGAAGTAAATAAAGGGAAGAAACGAAAAAGAAGAAAAAAAGAAAAAAGAAAAAAAAAGTTTCTTCTCATTGACAGTAGTTAGATCATTTTCCCAATGCATACTCACATGATACGAAACTACTTCCACAGACAGATAAACACAGCGAATGAAAGGTTGTTTAGTGTGGGACCAGTCACTTATGGATGAAGGGGAATGATATCAATGCAAACAGGCGATAATTATGAACTCAGATACAGGGTGGGATACAGTGTGAGATTGGGTACCAGTAACTAACGCGTTCGACTAAACTGGCGATAGTGTCTATAAAGGTGACATTGCTATATACTCTACCCTTCCTCTATCCATGTATACAAGTACACACTGATGAGCGCAGTGAGATACCCTGTGATTGGTGTGTGTGTCTTCTTTTTAGTTTCATAAATTAATATTTTTTTTTATTTACTTTTTCTCTCATTCTTTTCTTCCCAGTCATTATGTCTCTTGTGGATATACCTATCATACCTCATGAACCCACTGATGACATAAACAAGTGAGTATATGACTGCTTATACTATACATTGTTCTTATGTATTCTCTTTAATAAGGAAACCATATAACATAACAGCTGTGTTTGTGGTGCAGTTTGATATTCAGAAGGGGAATATTATTGAGTGGCAATATCCACCAGGTAACAAAATAGAGGAATCTGGTGTTTATCACTTTTATACTTAGTATCTTAATAGATGTCAATTTACAGGGTATTGAATATCAAGCAGTATGTAGTGGATTACACAAGATAGAATCAGATACAGTGTACAGTATGGTAGACTATGATATTGAACAAGAGCACTCATTGTTCTATATCCAGTTATTTCTCCAGAAAGGATTGTTATGGTATCTGTGTATTCCAGAACATGCCTATTGAGAGTGGAAGAGGTGCCCTCATGAAAGGAATAGGTGTCCTCGTGCAACCCACATCAGATACCAGTCTATGTGGTGAAGTATGGAGATATGCACCCTACTTGAGGAACGAACTGAGGTATACAATACAAGAACGATATAGTCTAAGCAAATACTAAATACATATCACACACACACACACACACACACACACACACACACACACACACACAAAAGGACTCATATGGTGTTATCAGAGGAAATAGAGGAGACTAGATACACTCATCTGATCAACCTATATACTGAGCATAAACACCATGAAGGAGAGTACACAGGACCTTATGGATTCAATATGTCCGCTGATCTCACTGATCCCAATAACTCGGTACTCTATAATATGAAACACCATATTCTTCGCATTAATGATCCACACCATGATTTTGGGACTGATGTGTTTGAGAAGTTCATTCATATTATGGGGCCAGATATATTCACAGTCTGGAAGCATGCAATAATAAGAAAGAGAATCATGTTATTGAATGCTCCTCCTATGGAAATGATGAGCAAATACGGTAAATGTTTATATCTGAATGTCATATAGAGTATACACTTATAACATATGAATCATATTATAGTATATATGATTCATATGCTCAGTAAAGTACCCCAGGAGTTCCAGACTAGATTACCAAAGAAAAAGTCAGTTCTTATTCCCAAATACACTGTGGGAGTCAATGATATACCTGAACTGGAGAATAATGATCATAGCTATGTTGCATGTAAGTGCATAATAAGTAATCAAGATAGGTGTATTTAACCTAGTTATTATATAGGTACACCAGACTCTATATTCCAAATGAAAGTAGGTCTTTATGATCTAATGATAGTGTTCCCACAGCAGAATAAGAGACTGCAGATCAAGACAAAGAACTTACCATCTAAACATAACACAGTGGATTTCATGCGATTCAGGATATTATGGAATATGATTGACAGTAATCCAATGTCATGGAGGAAATATGTGTTAGAGGAACCTAATGATATAGTGAGTGTCTCATCTGCATCCATTGTGGGTGCCTATTACTGGCTATATGATCAGAAAGATAGTTCAGGCGCCATGGATAACTGGTCAACATGGCCTCAATTGTTTGGTGGTCTATCTGGGAACAGGTCTAATTCATCTACCATGTTTATGAATAGAAGATTAGCAGCAGGGTTGGAGGAATCTGCTGGATTGCTGGCTGAAGCAGAAGAACAAGATGCAACAGAGATCAATAACAGTGAGATATTTGAAGTAGTCACCAATAGAGCATCACAGGATTTACATAATCTGTCAGTTGAAACCATTCAATTGAAGGCAGCAAGAGAGAATAAGTACATGAAGTAAGTAGTAGACAAATTCATTCGGACAAGTATCTTTTTTACTCATCAAACCAAACATCAGTTTCTTCCATTCTCTGTCTTATTACGTTCTAGACACATTGAGAACTGTTTTATCTATCAATGAAGAAGAAGGAACCAATGTCATCCAGATCTATCCTGAAGACATGGTTAAACTAGGATTAGATCCATTTGGAGATATTGACTTTGTAAAAGAACTGGCCTTTATTTATTTCAAGAAACATGTACAAGTTACTTGCTGCTCATTGTCTTCTCTATGTTGTTGCAGGAAGAGACCAGCTGTGATCAGATTACAGTAGAAATAACACACACATCAAGAGAAGGGGATTCATGAGTCAGAATATAGCATACGGCGGTATAAAGATGCTCCCAAATTGACTGTGTCTATACTCCTGTTAATCACCACTGCATCAGATGTTAGTTTTAACCTTGTCTTTAATTTATCCAACCTATCCTTAGACCATATCATGCTCACGTTGTAGGAAGGAACATTATCATACTTTGAATTATTATTGTGTATCTGATTAAAGTGAATAAACGAGGGTTGATCAGTGTCTAATAACAGTATACATTGATATCCAGTAAGTGAATCATGATCCGCAGTCCATGTGTGGGTGGATGACATTGTAACTGGGTAAATATCCATCTTATTCACTTGTAGTAATTGATTGAATATATCTGTATTCAATGTATTCTCTATATGAGATACCATATCTGATCTATAAACAGCAGATCCCCTGAAGGCTGCCTTGTGTCCTTTAATATGAATAAGTTAGAGGATAGAAATACACAACCACCACCACTCACCTCCTTTCTGGAATATCTCCAATACACTCTTCTTTAATTTGATATAATATCCTTTCCCACTATGTGCTGTAGTGGTTGGATATGCCCATGCTGCCTCTGTTTCTGGGTGCCAGCCTACTTCAAAACGACACATCATTTCTGTCATAAAAAATAACATTCAATTAATATCAAACAACACTATGAATACATGGTATTTACTGGAAGGAAATAGTCGTTGTGTGAAGGTACATAGCCTGAGAGGAGAAGAAAGAAGAGCAGCTAAAGAGATGTTTAATTCACAAGATTCAGAATCAAACCATAGGAATTTTACCATGTGAACTTGTTAGTAATTGTGCCTCCAATGATCGTGGTTGATTGGACACTATCTTCTTATTCTCTTTCGCTGATAGACGTTTATTAAGAGGACGCTTCAACTGACTGAATTCCTTGATGATAGATTCGATATTCTTAAGCCGTGACATGATTGAAGGGAAAGGGAGTCACATTAAGGGTGAATTCTATGGTTGGACGAGTTGATTCAGAAAATAAGTCTGTGCTGCACTTTATTTTCAGATTCATCTACCTGCCCTCGTTTCAAGCAAGCGGTATGATCGCATTATTTTCTTCATAAGGGGATTATCATGCAAAAGAACAAGTGGATGTGGTGTCAAAGACAACCGACGATACTAAGCGAGGGCATCTAAACAATTTGATACGAATAATCATTTAAAAAATCTAAGATATCGGCAATATTACTCACAAGACAAAAAACTAGCTTGATATCTATCACTCTGTTGTATGCAAGCTACTTGAGCAATCAATCGGAACAGTAGCAAGTATTAAGAAAGTCTTCAACAGCAGATACACTCATTCATACTGGCAAAAAGAAAAGATGAAGCATATCACATTTGCTCATCTGCATTGGTCCAACTCTAAAAGACTATTCTTAAGGTGTGGGAACCTTTACTTTTTTTTGCTTACATAAAAAATAAATATTCCAATAGACACCTGAACTAGACTGCCATTACTTCTCTAATCCAGTGTTCTGGACTGCTCTTTTACAATAAAAGTTTATTTTATCTATACGCAACTTCTGATTGTTTCATATGCTTAGATTAGCTTGGCTGCCATAACCTGGCATATACTCTATCGCTCTCCCCCCAAGCGAAAAAAAAGATATAAAAAGGGGTCTTTTTCACCCACTCTTCCTCTCTTTTTTCCCTTTACTGCTCAAAGTAACTCAAGCCCCTCTCTATACTTAATTGCTCTCTCATGGTTCTCTTATCTGCTTCATTCAATATCTGGTTCCAACTGGTCGGTATCTCCAATGATCCATTTATAACGATGTTCTTTTTAATGTGAAAGTTCATCGTTGTCCGTATAGATGTTCGTAGAGGTCAAGAGTGGTAATTCCATAGTCTTGCTATCACTGATGGCTCGACTACGCGTGGTTGCTTGTCCTATTACCTACATGGTACCAAGTCGGACGTTAAAGATAGGGCCCCCACTAGGACGATACAGTCAGTGTGAATGGAATCCATTTGTACAGCGTCAAAGGCATTCAGTAATGGTAAATACAATCCAATACAAATAATAATATGAATATATCACTCACCTCACTAGTTCATGCAGACAATGGCATTGGCTCTTACTCCATAATGGTTAATCATAATCTATCAAGCCTTATATTACGCCTCAAGTATCTGCTACTCATGCCATTTACTGTGTACTCTCTTATTTGGCATGAGCTATCTACCCTCTCATCACTTTCATATTTTTGCAATTTATGCAATTTTTGTTACTTCCAAATTTATATGGCTCAACACTCAAACAGGAAAGAATGTTATTAAATCTTCTATTTAATAACATGGATATATACTAGTGTGAACAACCCATATTTTCATGGGAAGACTATACCTCCATCCATAAATAAGGACAGCAGAACATACTTCTATTGATCAAGTGATACATAAGCAATAAAGCATTCTCTACAGGATAATAATCGGAGAGATGAATGGATAGATTAAATATGAGACTACCAGTGTATAAGAAAGATATCTTTACCCTTTGATTAACAGGATAAAAACTGTCTTGAACAACCATGAACTACTATGATCAACTCACACATAAGAGAATGAATCATAGAATCTATGATATATTGATGAACATATGTGAATAATGAAGGGTAACATTGTCAACTGAGTGAAATATATCAATACTGTAGTAATCCAAAGAAAGAAGCTATTCAAACAATTCACTTCACCCAGCAAAGTTCAGTCTATGGATGTTTGTAAGTGAGGCATGTCAGTTGTCAATGAGATTTGAAGATGCTTTCCATGGTTATAGTTATAGGCGGACAAACTTCTCGTGTACTTAAATATCTTTTTTTGATATGATCAAGGTTTGCCTTGATGACAATAATATTGATCGTTTATAGTAAACTAAATCATAAAGAAATACCTTTGACTTTTAATTGCACTGAGCATGTTAAAATATTTGTCTTCATCCATTCTGACTATTTGTTGGTAGCAAATAGCACTCTTTATCAGTTCTGTATTGACCATTTGATCAACTTGTCTAGCGTACATAATCTATACAGTTCTCTCACAGAGGATTTTGCGTTTAATCCAGTGCATATATATTGAAATGAATGATATGTATTTATTGAAATAGGCGATTACTAACAATAAAGAAGCATTCACTGATTAATGCAAAGAGGTGTATACTAATGGTTGCTATATGCAATATTGAAGATTGTCTTATCACAGGTGATGCCTACTCATTGGACACTATTGAATTACGCTGTTTATTATGTATTCAGGCACAAGGTATTACTCATATGGACAATAATTACTCCTGCATCTTATTGTCTGTCTTTCTACTTCTCAGGTTATATTGATTGGGTAACGAAGGAGTAGACCGACGCCCAAATGAGATTGATTTGGGTAAATGAAGCTTGGAAAACTGCTCAACTACAACATCCATTGGATCAACTTCCTCTTTCTTACACGGTTTCTTAGAATGATTCATATTTCTCTGTTGAATATACCTTCTTTTCTCAATGGACAATGATCCAGTCATTGGTAAATCAAATGGGAAATAGGAAGGATACTTATGCTTCTCTATCAAATGCAGTTTCCGCAGAGAGGGTGTTCTAAAATGTCTTGTACATGATTCTACATAACATTTGTACTTTAAGAGGATGAGTTATGGATATAGTGGTGATATACACAAATAGGCTTACTATCTTCTCTCCTCTTTCTTTCTGTATGCGCTTGAAGATATCGTGAAACTCATCTTGGTGCAATCTCAACCACATTGATCCTGGAAATATCTTATCACATTCAGAACACACATTTCGGTGTATTGCTTCATAGTGTATTTCATAGGTGACTGAACTAGGAAATACCCCAGAACAGCTATCACAGTAGATAGAAGTAACATGCCGTCTAGAAGGAAATACACTTATGAGTAAATACAAGAATACAGAATGAATTCATTACTTGGTTAATTTCGACATTTCTTCTCCAATGATACTCTCTTCTTGTTTGGTGCTTGACTGCTTCTTCAACCGTATAGCTCGCAGTGCTATATTCCCTTCTTCCATAAACGGGTGATCTGGTGAGTAGATCTTTCCCTTGGGTGTATAAATGGTGCACATATTATTCAATAGCAGATACAAAAGAATGATAGAATAAAAAATAAATGAAAGAATAAATAATAATAGGCGGGGGATAGTTGATTTCCCTTCTTTCAACTTACTGACAATGGTTTAGTATCTACTAGAAGACAATAAGAGGGAACAGACCGACTAATTGATGCTTAAGTGTAGTCTAAGAAGGGTGTGTCATTAGAAGAGAAGCGTAAGAGAATACTCAGTATATTTCATGATAGTGTAAATATGAAAGGGAGCAGTTTGAAGGAGATGCAAATGTTTCTAATGATGTGGATAGGGAGAAATGTATCAATTGAAAGACATAGAGAAGATAGGCTCTAAGAAAGGAATAGGTAATCCATAGATAGACATCATCTCTCTCTCTCTCTATGTATATATGCACTCATAATGATTCCAGTGTCCCAGTCAATAAAGGATATCCTGATGAGTTTAGTCGATGATAATTTAGTGACTACCGATAAGATTGGTACTTCCAACTACTTCTGGTCATATCCTTCAGCAGCACTCAAAGTGGTATAAACAGGAAGGATACATTGAATATGGATGCATTATTCATCACATAAAGTAGAAACAGGTACAGTTGGATGAACTAGAGAAGAAGATAGAGAAGGAGAAGGCGAAGAAGGAGAGACTAGAGTCAATGATAACAGAATTGATGAAAGGCAGAGAGGAGAATGACGAGAGAAAAGATCTCCTCAGACAGTGGATGAAGGAAGAAACAAGAAACAAACAACTCAAGACCGAGTTGACCCAATACAAGGCAAATGATCCTCTAGTGCTTGAAGAGAAAGAGAAGATGATCAATGTAGCCAAAGAAGCAGCCAATCGATGGACAGGTAAAGAAAATAGGCTGATTGTGTTCCTATAGTTATTCATCCCATTGAGTAGAGAATATATGGGAAATACAGTCATATTGCGTCAATAAGTTTGGAATGGACCGTACTGCATTCAACCAATCATTTGGTATAGATGATGACTTCGATACCATACCTTAAATAAAAACCACCTTCTCTCTATTGAACATCATTTTGAATGACAGATACCAGTTGTTACTATTTTTACACACCAACCAATACCTATAAAATAGATCTTTTCGAAGCAAGGAACAGTCAAAACTAGACTAATAAGCCACCAACAGTCACCGCCTGTCCCCTATGAAAAGAAAAATTTTTAGAGGAAAGAAATAATTAATAACCATTTCTGAGCTCAGAACTTAAAGAATCCTTCCTTTTCCCTTCTTCTATAATAATTAATATGTCTGCCGAATACGAGGGTGCCATCGGTATCGATTTGGGTACAACGTACATATCGTTTCTGTTTATAGAGTAAATAAGGATGTTTATACTAACTGCATACACTTCTATAGCTACTCCTGTGTTGGTGTTTGGGAATCTGAACGTGTTGAAATCATTGCTAATGAGCAAGGTAACCGTACCACTCCTTCTTATGTCGCTTTCTCTGAGACCGAACGTCTTGTTGGTGATGCTGCTAAGAACCAAGCTGCTATGAACCCCATGAACACTGTTTTCGATGCTAAGCGTCTCATTGGTCGTCGTTATGATGACCCTGAAGTTAAGGCTGACATGAAGAACTGGCCTTTCACTCTTGTTGATAGCAATGGTGCTCCCCTTATTCAAGTTCAATCTGAAGGTGAAACCAAGACCTACTCTCCTCAAGGTAAATATCATCTACCACTGTCAAAAAAAACTTTTTTTTGGTCCAGGGTGAAAATTTTTTCTTTCCCCCTTTCTCCCCCCCAAAATGATGACTGGCTGGGCTATAATATTAACTTACCCTATTGAATTTTAATAGAAATTTCCTCCATGGTCCTTATCAAGATGAAGGAAATCGCTGAAGCTAAGCTCGGTAAGAAGGTCACCAAGGCCGTTATCACCGTCCCTGCTTATTTCAATGACAGTAAGTAACAATCAATGGTGGAAAACGAGAATTTTGTTTATTGATGTATATTTTGTATAGGTCAACGTCAAGCTACTAAGGATGCCGGTACCATTTCTGGTCTTGATGTTCTCCGTATCATCAACGAGCCTACTGCTGCTGGTAAGTTATTTATTATGAGTTGTGTGTTGAATGGGTGAATTAATATGCTTTTGTATTAGCTATTGCTTATGGTTTGGATGCCAATGACAAGAAGGAACGTAATGTTCTTATCTTCGATTTGGGTGGAGGAACCTTTGATGTGTCTCTCTTGACCATCTCTGGTGGTGTCTTTGCTGTCAAGGCCACTGCTGGTAACACACATTTGGGTGGTGAAGATTTCGATAACACTCTTGTCAACCACTTCGTCCAAGAAATCAAGCGTAAGCACAAGAAGGATATTACCGGTGATGCTCGTGCTCTCCGTCGTCTCCGTTCTGCCTCCGAACGTGCAAAGCGTACTTTGTCTTCTTTGACTCAAACCACTGTTGAAGTTGATTCTCTCTTCGATGGTATTGATTTCCAATCTAACATCACTCGTGCCAAGTTCGAAGAAATCAACTCTGCCTCTTTCCAAGGTACTGTTGAGCCCGTCGAACGTGTCCTCAAGGATGCCAAGATTGACAAGAAGAAGGTTGACGAAATTGTCCTTGTTGGTGGTTCTACCCGTATCCCCAAGATCCAATCTCTTCTCCAAGACTTATTCGATGGTAAAGAATTGAACAAGTCTATCAACCCTGATGAAGCTGTTGCTTATGGTGCTGCCGTCCAGGCTGCCGTCCTTACCAACCAATCTGGTAACGAGAAGACTCAAGATCTCCTTCTTTTGGATGTCGTTCCTCTTTCTCTCGGTGTTGAGATGCAAGGTGGTATCATGGCTGTCGTTGTTCCCCGTAACTCCCCTATTCCTTGTCAAAAGTCCAAGGTTTTCACCACTGCTGCTGATAACCAGACCACTGTCACTTTCCCTGTCTATGAAGGTGAACGTTTGATGACCAAGGAAAACAACTTATTGGGTGAATTCTCTCTTTCCGGTCTTATCCCTGCTCCTCGTGGTACTCCTGAGCTCCTCTGTACCTTCGATCTTGATGCCAATGGTATCTTGAAGGTCACTGCTCAAGACAAGACCACCGGTCGCAAGGCTGATGTCACCATCTCCAACTCCACTCGTCTCTCTGCTGCTGATATCGAGCGTATGGTTGAAGATGCCGAAAAGAATGCTGAATCTGACAAGGCCCGTGAAGCTGTTGTCCAAGCCAAGCAAGATCTTGAAGCCTATGTCTACCAAGTTGAGAACAACATCTCTGACCCTAATGTCAACATGAAGCTCCGTCGTGGTGATCGTGAATCCATTGAAACCGCTCTCTCCGAGGCTATGGAATTAATGGAAATCTCTGCTGATGATGCCAACGCTGATGACCTCAAGGCTGCCCAAGCTAAGTTGAAGCGTGCTTCTACTCGTGCTTTCGCTCACGTTTACTCTCAACGTCGTTAAATCTTGGTTTAACCTTTTGAATCTTACTTGTTAATAAGCGATTCTTAAAACAACATTGTTTTTATACATACATTTTTTATTATATTTTTTCTCATTTATTATTAAAAAAGAAAAAAATGGAGAGAAAAAAAGAATCTTGCTTTTCTTCAGTTTTTTTGTTAGAAAGAAAATAAACACATACTCTTTGAAGTTGAATCTACTGTATTTGTGTCTTGAATAAGTTTATGTAGTGGTATTTAAGGTGGCAGATTTACATATATAACACGTACTTTTTAATATATAGAAAGTACTTTCCAATATAATAGATAAGATTTCAGTATACGCGTATAAATATGAGTACAGTAAAGTCATATCTTAAATGTTATTAATGATAGAAAGTACAAGTTTTATTGATATATTAAATGCAGCTTATTCAATAATCTCCTCAGTTTCTTCAATCACTTCCTCTACCCATTCTTCTACTGTTTCTGATTTACCTTCATCAGTCACCTTTAATTCTCTACCTAATGCCTTACGCTCCTCATCCAGTTGACGCTCAACAGTCTTTCTCCAACCATACCATTCTTCCATAGCCTTTCTTCGTTCAGCATGAAGTTTAGCAGCGGTAGCATCACCCAAGGCAAGATCCTCTTCATCGAATAATTTAGTGTATTGACGAAGATTCTTCTTGATCTTTTTCTTCTCTTCAGCAGATAACATGCTGGGGGGAGCAGGACGCCATAGCAATTGTTTGAAGTTCTCAATGTTCTGTTTGAAGAGCAATTGACCCTTGAAGTCCCAAAGACAGAAACCATGGTCAGCAGATTGACGCCACATACTGGAAGCAGTGATAACATAACGACCAGTAGGATCCCATTCTACATCACTGATACCATAGTGTTCTTGAGTGGATAACAATTGAACACTTGAACCAGCATCCTTCTTGTCCTTCTTGTCGATTGAAAGAGGCTCGAAATCAAGATCGTAGAATTCAAGATCAGAGACAACGGAAGAACGTAAAGTGGCTAAGACGATGTGTTGACCCTTGGGAGACCAGAACAGATAGTTAGCAGATTTTTTCTCGAGTGCCTTCATCAATCTGAAGACAGTGTTGGACTTCTTGGATTTATCAAGATGGAAGAACTTGACATCTGTCTTGATAGTTACAGGACTCTGACCATGAGCAGGAGCAGTTCCGAAGTTGGGATCATTGGTTGTGATGGTAGCAAAACGGCTTCCAAATGGTTCCCAAGCAAAGGCAATCATAGGATCCTTAAGTTCAATAGTCTCCACAGGAATATTCTTTTGGATACAGTGGAAGATTTCAATATTGGCGTAAGTAGATTTCTTGGTCTTAGTATGACGATCAACCTTGACAGCCAAGTAATGACCCTGGTTTTGCCAGTAGAGTCTACATTCGGATACATTGAACAAGTTCTTCGTGGCAATGACTTCCTTAGAGGGAATAGTCATCATAGTAACACGAGCAGGTTGGTTACCCACTTCAGGAGTCCAGTAAGCCAGTACTTCCTCTTTTAGTGATATTTGAGGATCGGATTCCTTAGCAGGAGACCATTCGAAATCAACAATACCGGGTGTCTTGATACTCTTCTTACCCACCAATCCCATAGAAGGTGCTTCATACACTGACAATTGTTGACCAGGCACGACACGGGCAAGGTATTTTTCAGAAGCAGACCATTTGAACATGGGCCAACGAACAGTCTTTTGTTCATCACTTGCAGCTTGAGCAAGAGAGAATGAACGGAGTAAGGTTCCAGTCATGATATCCCAGACACATACTTGATTGCCTTCATCGTAATCAGTGAATGGATGACCGGTTTCAGGTAATCTTTCTAAGCTGATAGGATCGTTTGACCAGGTAACAAGGTAACGTTCATTAGGAGAGAAATCGATCAACTTCACGCCAGGATGAACGAATCGAACAATCTTGTGCCAAGAAGGTCCACCCCAGAGTGCAATACCCTGAGCGTGGAATGTAGAAAGATAGGTACCCTTGGGTGACCATTGTACATAAGTCTCGGTCCAGTTCTAAATTGTTAAAAGAAACAGTGTTAGGTATACAGAAAATAAGCGATATCTAGTTTCTTTTACTTACGGATCGAGAGTAGACGTGCTCTGGGGGTTCACTCTTTCTGTTCCAAAAGATAGAGACATCATCACCAGTATACATCACCAATTGATCACGGGCTTGAGGGTCCATCAAATAGCTCTTCAAGTGTTCCTTGGGTACATAAGGCTTAATCTCAGGTTCAACGTATGTCTCTTGCATATCATTGTACTTCTCAACATCAGTGAATCTGTTCACAGACAAAGTGACAGTCTTACTGAGCTTATGACCATCCAAGTTCTTTACAGCAGCATGAGCAGATTCAGGTGATTCAAAATCAATAAACAGATATCTATTATTTTTGTCAGAACAGAGTAGGTTACTACACCAATATTTATATTTACCCACTGCTGGTCTGCTTTCCTTTCTCATTAGGTGTCATAGGCATCCATAACCCATTGGGCTTGATTTCACCTGCACCTTTAGTGAACAGTTTAGTCAATACAGTCAGTAATTTCTCTTCTTTGGCTTCATCTACAATAGGTGCACCGTCGACAACCACTATAGTGTCGAAGTCGTTTTCGGTGGAAACTTGGTATTTCTCATAAATATCATCAAAGTTGATATCTTCTTCTCTTTCTGGGAAGTTTCTATTATCGATGCTAGGCATGGTTGCTCTCTATTGTGTCTATTGAAGGGGGAAAAGCAGGTGTTTGAATATTAATCGAGGGAGGTGGAAAAAATTTAGGGTTAAAAAAAAATAGTGACTTGTTAGAGTAATCCCCCTCAAAAATAACCCCCCCTCTTGGTCTGATTTCTCACTCTCTGTGGTGGCTTATATTCGATATAGTTTTTATTTTTTGTTCTAATATATATTCAATATGTTATAAGATGATTGTATTGTTTTAATTAAGTTATGTATTTATATATGCACATGAATTGTATGTATTATTTAGTAACTCGGGCAGCACGTCTGGCACGTACACCTTCACGAAGGACATTTAATGTCTTGACTGTATCTTCCCAGTTAATACAGGCATCAGTAATTGATTTACCATAAGTTAAACGATGAGGTCCCTCAGTAGGAATATCTTGACGACCTATGAAGATATAAATAGAATAAGCATAAAGGGCTACATGCACTGAATTTTCTTTGTTTTACCCTCTACCAAGTTAGATTCAATCATAACACCCACGATGTTATCACCAGTGACTTTAGGTTGGGCCAATTGTTCAGCCTATAAGCAAATGTTTATAAGTAAATCAGATCTGTGTATGGTTGTTATGGAACTTACAATATTTTGTGCGACTATGGGTTGACGTTTATGATCTTTACTGGAGTTGCCATGACTACAGTCGACCATGACAGTAGGCAATAACTTCACCTTCTGCAATTCAGTAGCAGTCTTCTTGATGGCAGCAGCATCGTAGTTGGTACCACTCTTACCACCACGAAGGATGACATGACAGGCATCGTTACCTTCTGTTTGAACAATGGCGGATAATCCTTGTTTAGTAACAGACAAGAAATGATGACCATTACTGGCTGCTCTGATGGCATCGTAAGCGACTCCATTGGACCCATCAGTACCTAATTATGAAGTGTATGAGTTTGAAGTATTCATTCCCACTGCAGTATTGGTCTTACCATTCTTGAATCCTACAGGGCAAGAGAGACCCGAAGCCAATTCACGATGGATTTGGGATTCAGTGGTTCTAGCACCAATAGCACCTATAGAATATAATAAGTATACATGCTCTCTTCATGTCCATTGTATTATGTATTTACCCCATGAAACAAGATCACCGGTATATTGAGGGGAGATCTTCGTAGATGATTAGATGTATAATAAGCTTAACTGGTAAAATAAGGTACTCGTTGTGTGTTACTTACAGTATCTAAGAATTCACAGCCAGTAGGAATGCCCATTTCATTCTGGAAATTGAAATAGAGAGATTTAATATATGACGCCATATCTGATGATTCTCATTCATCACTTACAAGATCTAAAAGTAATTGACGGGCAATACGAAGACCCTTGTTGATTTCATAACTAACATATCACCGTGTTAAAGTGTGTGGATCACATAACAACTGACTTACCTGTTATTCATGAAGGGATCATTGATCAGACCCTTCCAACCAACAGTTGTCCTGGGCTTCTCAAAGTAGACACGCATAATGATCAATAAGTCTTCTTTAGCAGTCTTGTTATATTCAATAAGCAATTCAGCTATTGACGTGAATGTATGGGATGAGTAACTATAAACCCCAGCAATAAAACATATATACTTTACCATATTCCTTGGCTGCCTTCACATCATGAATAGAACAAGGTCCTACTACTACCAATAAACGATCATCTACACCCTTGATGACACTTTCAGCAGAGTGTCTACCATCAATGATAGTCTGTGCTGCTTTTAATGTAAGGGGAATATCTTCCATAAGAATTTGAGGGGGAATAAGTGGCTTGATACCCTTGATACGCTTATCATCGAGTTCATTCAAGGCTATTGAATGTATGTTAGACATTGTCTTAATTGCAATAACCGCATAGTCACATTACCTTCTCTAATGAGGAAATGGGAGTAGGACATATCAGATAATATAAGATAGATTGAGAAGAAAGAAGAGGAAGAAGAGGTGTTTGACACGATAAAGTGTTTTGATGCAAATGCTTTATGACTTTTAAAATCATGCTTGGGGGATAATTCAAAATACGCTTTTTGAGCTCTCTGACTCATAGTTATGTGATATGACTGTGACCCATTTATCAACTTCCGATAACCATCAACCTGTGTTATTACTTGTCTTTTTGAACCAATATAATTCAGATATGGTGTATAGGTAGTATATAGACAGTACATACTATGTCCATGATGATATCAGTTATCCACAATGAGGTGGATGATCATGACAAGTGGACATGACAGTAACACAATCAATTGATTATCATGGCTGATTCATCCAATAAGAATGTCACAGATCATACTAGGCATATCCATGCTTAAGTCATTACTGGCTTCTTAAACATACTTGCACAGACAGATGTATAAACATATCTGGAATGCTAGAATTAGATGGGTATTTGTGCTGGGAGGACTTGGGAGGGACTGGGTTTTTTTGAGGGAGTTGGTACTAAATACTTTGACGTACTTTTTTTTTTTCAGTGAGACAATGATTTGGAAGAAATAGAAGACCACCTTGCTCATTTGATACTTGAGGAGGAAGTACTTTCAGCTAGTTCAAATAAAGTACAAAAGCGACTCTCACGCTCAAATTGCTGGCTTTATTCACAGTTTCCAAGAAGAAGGTTGTCTTGTATCTAAGCTGCAAAGAAAGCAAGTATTCGTTGTAGCACAGCCTATAGAATATGAAGAGAGCTTCCTCATCCATTTCAGCAGCTACGCTTTGATACGGTTGATTTTAGACCATCACTTTGGTAAAAAAAGAAACAAAGTTCCGGGTGGCAGATTCACATGTTAACATGTCAGGCTGATCCAATCACACTTTCATCGCGAAAAGATTGAGAACCGCCTTTTACAGATGTTGTATACAGACATCAATACAAGCCATCTTAGCAGTCCTCACTCAGATAATCAAGTTTTTACTCCGAAATCTGTGCAGTTATAAACACTCTACTGTCCAAGATATAAACTGAAATGAAGGCGTGATAGACACTCATTTTTTCTTTTAAACCTATCGTCCTGAAGTCAGACTATCTCCATTACTATTCTACATGCATTTTATTACCAATGATACCAATATAGTGAAAGGGACCGACCACCTCCACTGTCACTCGGCATATTTTGATAATCAACTATGATAGGCTCATATTTAAGGTTAGTCAATTTTTACTCTATATGATTGGTTGTATTTAGTGGCGGCATACAATTATTCGCACACAGATTTAATATCCACGTAAACAGAGCCCTCCTCCTCTTCTTCTTTATAAGCTTTCTTCTCAATCAGTCTATGTTCCTCACAGAATGTATGCTGTCAATGTATAAACTATCCTTGGGTGGTTTATTGGCATGTCTGAGAAGTCAGGTCAGTTTCTGGTCAGTATATGTTCTTATAAATGTATGCTGTCAATGTATGGATTACCTAGTAATTCATTGGCATGTTAAAGGAAACCTTATTGTGCGTCTTTACCATAGGAATAGCATACACTTGATCACTTGTATACTACCAGTGCTGTCTCTGTAGCATCCGGGTTTCAGATGGTTTGTGGGGTACTTAGTATGCCATATCTGAGCTAACCGTTGTGGGTGTTGCAGGCTTCACACTCTGAGGAGAAACGGGACCTATATTATATGAAGTGTGTTATTCCAGATATATGGTCTTCTTCATGTTTACCTATATGCTGCTTCTTATTGAGGAACTATCCGTTCGTTGTCCTCAAAAGGTGATTCTTTTGTTGTTCAAACTCAATAGACAGTGCCCACCGGAGGGAAGGCAAGTCTTCATTGATAACCCTTATCCAAAGGAATAGAAGGCCTAATTAGGATATCCTATAAAGATGACAAGAACACATCTGCTACTAGCGTAGAAAGCTTATCATTGCGGTCTGGGGATGGAATCAGATAGCTTCCCACCTTCACGTGGTTGATTCTGTTAATCAAGTCAAGTGCTTGAGAACCGAGAGGAAGGCTTTCAATAAAAACTGTTTATTTCTTCTACATAATAAAGTTATCCATTCATAAGAAGTCATACGAATGAGTCTCCTCAGTCTAGGCCTCATCTACCCTTGAAGTAAGGGATGGATGAGTCATCACTATGGTCACCTAGTAATGGCTGGATATTTCATTAGATGTGAAGAAGCTATGCCTGTTCCTACAAGGTATCAAGATTTTTTTTCAGATTGTCCCCACCTCAAATTGCTTCACTGAGAAATTTACCCGTCCCAGCAGAAGTATACGCCAGAATATTTATTCAAACCCCATTATCAAAAGTAATAAAAATAATTGGCTTCCCCCAAGCTGTCATTTTAAATAATTTGTAGTATGCCTTATTCATTTCACAGCCACTCAGGCCAGTTCTGTAAGCATGGTTATGGGTTATTAGAAGATGTAGTTAAAGAAGCTATCAGAAAGGGATTTTATACTTATGGTCTCAGTGAGCATATGCCTCGATATGTCGACACTGAACTATATCCAGAAGAAATAGAAGTAAGCGACACACTAACAGAGGAATCTATGAAATCTACTGACCCTTATTTCTATAGGCATGTTGTACTCCTCATAGTCTGGGAATAACATACAATGAGTTTATAACAGAAGCAAGAAGACTGCAGCCAATATATAAGGATAAGATACAATTAGTTATTGGAGCAGAGATTGAGTTTATCAATCAGGATTATATTGAACATGTCAATCAGCTGAAGAACAAGGCCGACTATATTGTGGGTTCACTCCATCATGTGTCAGGAATTCCCATTGACTTCTCACCTGAGCTTTATCAGCAAGCGTTGAAACACCATAACAACAGCCTGAAGCAGTTGTTTATTCAGTACTTTAATGAACAATATATGATGTTACAGAGTGTTCAGCCACAAGTTATTGGTCACTTTGACTTGATTCGTATATTTGCTGATCAATCATTGGCAGAGGAAACACTCCTGGATAAGGATGTATGGGCATGTATTGTTCGAAATATTGATATGGTTATCAGCTATGGTGGATTATTTGAGATCAATTCCAGAGCATGGAAGAAAGGATTACGGGATGCATATCCTCAGAGAAATATCATTAAGGTAAAAATAGAAAGGCAAGATAGGTATGTATGTGGGAGGGCTCACCCATAAGTAGGTCATTCAAGAGAAGAAGGGCAGATTTACCTTGTCAGATGACTGTCATGGTCCACAAGATGTAGGCTTATTCTATAATAAGTTGCCTGTTTATTTACGTGATAATGATATCCATACTATTTATTATCTGGGTTATGACAAGGACAAGAAGGTGATTGTTCATGAGCATATGAATATACTGAATGATGCATTCTGGAATAGAATAAGAGAATGGTAGTTGATTGTATATAGAGTGAATAGAGAGTAAAATGTTTAGTAGAATAATAATAAATGGAGAAACAGTATGAGGATGTTTATATGAACAAAAAGATAGAAATACAGATAAAAAACGGGTGATGAGTGGGGAGGATGGGGGGGGTAAATATAAGATATTACAATTGAGTAGAGTAGGGGTGGGAATCACTTGTAAGGTTGGAAACAAAAGAAGCGCTTTATGGGGAAGGCGAGTTATTTAGTGTCAATCGTCTCTTTTTAGGTGACATAATGACAGAATCATCTTCCTCTTCCTCTTCATCGGTATCTGATACATTCTTAGACATCAATCCCCTCACCAAAAGATCCCTTTTTAGTATCTCGGGCTGTTGCATTCTCTTGCTGGATAGCAATTCGCCCTGTAATCCAAGGTTTTCTTGGCCTATAAGTGATTGATGAACATGTTCGATTGATTTAAAGTATTTCACAGTCTATGATCATAAGGAAGAACAAGAAATGTAAGTATCATCATCATCATAGATTATCCCTAGTTCTTTTGTTACCTTGACATGTAATTCAAGTGTGGCATCTTCATCACACACCACTAATCCTTTTGGGTGCATTTGGATGGCTGATACAGTCCACATATGATTGACTCCCTCTTCAATACATTTAGCAAGGGCAATACTATATATTCGATAGGTGATGAATGAGTTAAAAAAAAGTAGAATATCAATAGCCATAAATTACCTTCTATGAGCTCCTGTGATAATGATACAGACTTCTCTTGCATCCATGACCGTCCTATACATAAAGAAATAGAAGTCAATTGAACGGAAACTTAATATGCTTGATATTCATGTACTTACGCTACACCTACAGTCAAAGCCAGTTTGGGGACTTTGGTGATATCTCCTTCAAAGAATCGAGCATTAGCAATGATAGTCTCATATGCCAATGTTTTCACCCGAGTACGTGAAGTAAGAGATGATCCAGGTTCATTGAATGCAATATGACCATCCGGGCCTATTCCACACACAAATAACTCGATACCACCGTACTTCACTATTTCTGCCTCGAATCGTCTGCATTCAATCTCTAAATCAGGGGCATTTCCGTCTAGAAAGTTGATATTCTCACTGGGAATATCGATGTGTTTGAATAGATGTGTCCACATGAAAGAATAGTATGATTGCTTATGGGAACTACCAACAGAGATCAGTTTATATATACGCACAGAGATATATTTTAAATTTACCGTGGAATACCAACATATTCGTCCATATTAAATGTCACTACATGCTTAAAAGACAGTTTTCCCTTCTTACAAAACTCAACAAGACGTCTATAGGCATTGAGTGGGGAAGATCCAGTAGGTAGACCAAGCACAAAAGGTCGTTCTTTGGTAGGTTTGTATTGGTTGATTCGTTCTTTTATGTAATGAGCTAAGAGATGTTATTTCAATAAAGACAAGAGGGCAATAACAAAGGGAGTAAACATTTACCAACCCATTCAGATACTTCATCATAGTCATTCCTTATCACTAATCTCATATGCTGTTTGTAAATATATAAGAAGAGAGGGGACAGGGGTGAATCCGAAAATAAAACAATAACAAGTATCCTATAAAAGTACTTTTTTACGACTATCACCCAATCACCTTATTCTTTGTTACACGATAGTCCCTCAACCCCCATTCCTTTCACCTTATTTAGCTATTCCAATTGGCTACCCGAATTATAACTTCTTTATCCTCGCTTCTTTTATTCACTACGCCGGTGTTACACTCTCACTTTAACCATTAGGTAATAGAAGAAGACAAACAAGTGTCTACCTATCCGCGGCTATGATTGATCACTAAGCACAAAATAATCGTATAACACAAACCATTTCCCGCTCTTTTTATTGAAATACAGAAGATTACCGAAACATTTAGGAAGATCATTGTTAGATTTACCCACTTCACACGTACTCCTTCTATTCACGCTAATAGAGTTTAAATGTGTGTTATTAATGACTATTCTATAAACACAATTGTTAAGATACAATGCAGAAAAGGTGTGATGTCTGTAACGTGGTATCAATTAGGCAAGATTAAAATAGGTAGAAATAAAAGTGTTTCCTGTGTCAAGATGCTACTCCGTTTGTCCCGTAACATATAGTCATAACTGAATGGTCCAATCATCTTATGTTTGTCGGCCAATGAAAATATGGGTGTAGTATCTGAACAGAGCACATCAAAAGGAAGGATGAGTACCTCTGTGCTCTATAGCATATACCCTTAGAAGTGTACTCCAGAGGTAATGAGTAGTAGTCAAGTTATAGCATTGGAACTACTTTATTTATCATAATCTATCTTGCGTGTAGTACATAGATACAGAGTATATTAATAGATAGAAGACATCTTAATCATTGAGTGCAGAAACAAGAGGATGACCATGAGCTACCCAATTATGTATTGAATGGCCGATAATAAGCCTGACTGTACCCCCAATGCATCAAACAAACTAGACAATAGACTCAGTTACTTATGGTTACTCAGGGCACCATAATATCTAATAGATGCCGATCGATTCTAGAGGGATGCCTCGATATGCAACATAGAGAAGAAATAATCTTTAATCGATGGGATATCCTCTTCTTGACTTCCTTGGAGGAGTATTTATTATTTCAAGTATTCTATCTAGGAAAACAATAATCTGTCAATGGGTGTATAATAAGAGAAGGATTCTCATTAGATGAATATGTAATGGATGGTCTATGTGAAGAAAAGAAAAACGAAGGAAGGTAATGTCTATAAGGGTTATATTCTGTATTTCCTCATTCAATCCGCTAATTGTTTCTTCTCAATATCCTGCATTAATTGAGTCCATTTGTCATCATTTGGCTTCATCCTATTCCTATTGATAAACTTGAATACACCAGTAGAACATCACATATTCACACTTACGCCTCTTCAGTCACCTTATAGTAAAGAGAACATTTCTCAAATAGATCAGGACTCATCTCCATATATATCTTCAATGCATTATATACCAGACTATGAATGGTTCTGTCACTAAACAGTTAGTCTAGACTCTTATTGACCTGAACATTCCACTTACTTGTTCCAATGCTGTTTTGAATGTGTATACAATGGTGGGAATATGATGGGCATAATCACATCTATATACTCATGCATCAGACTCAGTATGTACTCGTTATTCCATAAATAGAGAACCCGCTCAGCTACCTGGAAATGTGAGCTATCAATACATTGTGCTAGCTTTTGAGAGACTGGCACCATGATTTTGGAGAACTCCACTACATCTGTAACATCTAATATTTCCTCTATTTCACCAATAAACAATACTTCCTTGGCACTATTCACCTTGGGCCAACAGCGTAAGAGTGCATCTATCACCTAATAAAAGCATCCATCAGTTCCCATCCACTCTTGTTGAATTCATCCTCACTTACAGTCTTTGTCAAGGTAGGATCTTTCTCTATGAATTGTACCACACAGTATGTTAGCTGAGGATGATAAGTAGATAGTGATGCTGGTTTATGCAAGGGCATCAGTACTCTTGATAAGAATATCTTGTGTTCGTCCTTCAATGGCAATGCAAATCCATTGATGATACTGGTATGTATGCCACGTTATTTCTTTTATCTTTACTCTTCATACCCTAACTTACCTTCCTAATATCTCCAATAACTCTGATATACCATTGAACTTCTCAGTCTCATAGATGAACTGGAAAAAGATGTTATTGATGGATTTACGTATGAATGCTCTTAAATTAAGGAATTTGCCGTATATTCTATGAAGAATCGTCTTCAGGAAGTCTCTTTCCCGGGGATCTTCACTATCAAATAGATCCAATAACTGAAAATACTTTATTAGATACCATTCTAATTACCCAACAATGTCTCATCTTACCTGCAATATAAACCTCTGATCAATGTATTTCCTTGCTTCATGTAGATTGAAATCAGGCGACTCAACAAACCGAAGAAAGAACTCATATACTAATTGTAAATGAGGCCAAGCTGCTTCTAATGTGGGTTCATCTTCATCTGGATCATAACCTTCTTCTCTGTCTACAGGAGGAGGAATAGTACGGAACAGATTGACTGAGAACTATAGATGAATATCAATGGTATGAGTTACCCTTTATTTCTGTTCATCATTGTCCCATAATGCCAACTCATCAAAAAAAAAGAAAGATAGATTGATATGTAAAATAAACAACTATATTTTTACCCATTATTTACCATCTTCACGACATCAGCATACACTATATCTGTAATGGCCCCCTTTGTAGTTGCAACATACTCCAGCATATCCTGTAATGCTTGCCTCTTGATCTCTTTTCCTTTCATATCAGATTTGGGATCATTGAAATCAAATATGACTTGACATTGCACTAATTTCCTCATGAATAATTCGGATCTTTTGGCTGGTGTGACCTCTGTTTGATAAATAAGTAATGAGTGTGTGTTTATGCAACGTAGTGTGTAATCTATTTACCTCTGAATAAAGGTAGTTTCTCTAATTCCACTGCATCCTGTACATTAAATCGAGATGATTTCTGTCTTCTGGGCACTTTTCCGATTGGAATTGTGTCTTTGGAAGCACCTTTTAACCATGACATTGCATTGTTTTGTTTAGGTACTTCTAAAGATTTACTTGAATTACTGCTATTCGCCTAATTATAAATAATTTCCGTGTGCGTGTGTTAGTTCAGGTGCGCGCGTTTTTTAAGATATTCATAAATAAACATACAGAGAGTGGGTCTGTTGTAGTAGGAGATATAGAAGGTATGATATTCTGAATCGATGCCCGGGATAGAATGGATGATTTGCTATTATTAGTGGGTGAAGTGACAGTGTTGGGAGTGGAGGCTGATCTGCCCACCCTATGTCCAGTAAATTTATTGGAGGAGCTTTTGGAACTAGATGATTTTGAGAATGGCTGTTTATTTATATTGGATTTAGATGTATTGGGTGATGATTTGGGTGATTGTGAGTCATGAGCTGTCCCTTCTGTAGTGTCTACTGTTGGTTTGTCATTAGATTTCTTAGATTCCTGCTGCTGCTGCTGCTGTTGTTGTTGCTGTTGAGATGACCTCCTGGAGAACTAGAAATAAATAATAAGTACTATCCAGACACAGCCTACACTAACCACTTACAGCCACTTTTATTCCCTTGATCATATTTAGTTGTAGGAGAATATGAGAGAGAGAGAAGAGAGAAAAATTAAATAGAATAAAATAAAAAGTTAGCCCAGTTCGTATTCAAAGCAGGAGGAAATAAATAGAATCATAATTAGTATCATATTGGTAGATGCAATAAAGGAGGTAGTTTCAAAGGCAAGTAAAGTCACATGACATTGCATCTATGCTTATACTCTACCACTACAGACGGTAGAAGTAAAGGATATACTTTCATGGAGCTCTCTTTATTTTCAAACTCCACTAGATATACCTATGTCTTCTATGATCATGCAGCACTATAATCCATATTGTATCTAAAATACTCCTCAGATGACCCACTTACTTCACTCTTGTCAACTACATTGTAAGAAGGCGGGAAATATGTGTGAATATCTTTCATTGTGTATATCATAATGTGTTTTACCCCACAATGTACTATGGAGACATGGGTTAGACTTTCGTTCATCTCTTGTAGATATATTCTCTATGCAGACACTTGCCCTTCCTCTTGGAATACATACTGTACTAGATTTGTCTCAGTCCTCAAAGCACTTTGTGTGAATGCATAAACTGTTACCTATCATGTGAATCATTATCCTCTAGTCTTATTCAAGTAAAAGGCTACGTCTTCACATTATATCACATCATAACTTGATAAATTAACATGACACCACTAATCCCTACCCTATTTACCCTGTGTAATACATGTTATGGCGGGGGTTATCTCTAGATTCAACCCATGATACATTCACCAACATATTCCTTGTGACAGTGAAAATATTCCTTGTGTCAATGTATTACTTCTTGTCTATATAACCCTAAAGACCATTATGGTACATCCCTAAGATTGACTGATATCATTATCCATTCAATACTGCCATGTAGAACGGGGTAACTGGCTATTCTGTACTTCATCCCCGATCCCCCTCTTGCTTCGGAAGCACTTTTTGTAGCATTTTTAAGTGCTCAAAAAGTGTATCATCGAATTATATAATGATTAATGGTGATTGCATCTCAACTTAAAATTCATTTCTCCCCCCCCATTAAAGTCATACGATAAAAAACATGGGATATTTTTATTTTCATAGCTCTTTTTCACTATTATAGCGAAGGTAAACTATTCAGACAATAATACCTGTTTATTCCATGATTGGTATGTATTTGTATATGGTATAGCATCGGATCAGCCAGTGGTACATACACCATTTTCACTGGTAGTACACCCTATATACTAGTGGTACATACACCATTATACACTATCATGTGGTATTTGACTGAGGGCCAATAATGAGGAAGGTACAAATGCTGGTATTAAGAAAAGATATTGATGATAGATGATATGTGTAAAATATTGTTATTCCATGTATTAACTATCGCCTTTGTTTAATGTATCCACTTTAATCCGATCACTAGATATCTCCATCCTCCCAATAAAGTAACACACTTCAGCAGTTTCCGAATAGCACCCACAGACAGCGTTGATTGAAATGTGTAAAGATTGGTTATCCTGGCCCCAGATAGTGCAATCCCAGATAGTCGTTGATCTACAGATATCAAATCATTATTTTCAAAAAAAAAGTATGACAACTACATAGTCTTATTATCTTCTTTGCCTATAAAGAATGGTGCTGGGTTCCACCATCTTCCAACTCACAAGACGAACAGCAGTCTCTTTACTTCAGACATAATAATAGTCGTTTTTCATTGAGAGTGTCAGGTTCATACAGATGTCTCTCCAACTCACCCTTCCACTGACTAACATTCTTCATGGCAGGGAAGGCATCCACAGCACTCCAGCACCCTTTCGGCCGGAATATGTTCCAATGTGGCGGCATACAAAAAGAGAAATGGGATGAAAGCGATGATCCTAATGAAATGCAATAACTATGGCAAAGTCAGGGATCTCCATTTCCACATCCTTGATACCAAGACAACATATAACGGGGCAATGAAACAAGTCTTTAATATGCTACGAGATTTGAAATGATGCTTTTTCCCTTTGTCTGTCAACCGGTACATTTTTAGCACCTCCGCTTTGCTCTGGTTAAAAATCCAACCTCCAACAGTCATTAGAACAAATACAGCAACAAAGGGAAAAAACATCATTTCAAATCTCGCCCTGCGGGGCTGTGAGTATCGAGCTTCAACTCGGGTATGGAAATGGAAAAACACAGTACTAATTCAATCAGAAAGAAGGTTGGAAATCACTGCTTATACAGTGTAGTGGTTTCACTGTAAAAAATCATTTAAATGTGACTCTAACTTTTTAATATATAAGATTCGGTCACTTTTATATAGCAGCAAGTTCAATTGAATATACTATTTTATACTACTGATTTCATTATTAGAGATGATTTCAATATATAATATGATGACTACTTCTACCAAGGGATAATGCATTTGATAGACCTCAGTGATATACTCATAGTAATTTATTTTATTCTACAGCAAGAGCAGCAAATCCTGGCATCTTTTTATCCAATCTTGGCAATAGACTCTTGCCCTGAGAGTTAAAGTAATGTATGAACATAGTAGAGGTTGAAATCTTCTTACCAATCCACAGCAGCATATCCATTTTTTCTTCTTGAGAGGAAAAGTGTAACCGGCCCTTGGAGGAAAAACCCTCGTCAATTGAGATGCCAAAAATCGTCCTTGGGAATCCAAAAAAAAAACTTGCCGATGAGACAGGATAATCAAAACGTCTTTTATGACAAAATATAAGCCGCCTTTTTGAGACAAACGTCTTTATTTTTAGAATAAATGTACACGCCATATTACCATGCACATAATAATGAAGTCTATACAATCAATACCACTGTTCTTTATTCCAATAGAACACAAATATAAAGTCTGTCATACATACCCTACTGCTATATATATATAGATATGTATTTATAGAAAATAGATGATAGACACGAGTGTACGAGAATATACTATATATATATATAAATATGTATGCAATATTATAATATATAATAAATATAAATAAATATATATTACATATATTTATTATATATGTGTGAATGTATGTATATATAGATGTATGTACATATATGTACATGTCCATTTACCGATTTACTTATTTAACACACAGACAGCGCTAATTAAAACTCACTACTCCCTGTCATTTTGGGTATGAATTATTGGGCATTGACAGCAACTTCAGGCAATCTTCGGGTATTCCAATTAGTTTTTATATCTTCTATTGACTCTATATTTGTGGTTTATGACCGTGTCTCTTCAAAACTTCTGACGTAGCTTAGGTGTTCATTTTTTATGTGGGGTAGCCCAGTGTCAGTACTGACAGGAGGTACAATGCTTTTAAGGGTGGGTTTTTCAGGTCACAGTAGGTGCGACCTCATCAATATATCAGATACGTTTGATATTCGAACAACCCTCTGTATATTTATGATAATGATATTTATCCCTGTGAATAGCGATTATACCTTCAAATTTATTAAGAAACTTTACTAGTAAGGAATACAATACTACTGGAATTGAGAGTCCCTTACAGCAATTGGTTCCCGTATCAGCCTGAATGTTCTAAGGATAGAAAGAAAATACAAAGACTGATATGGATCGATATAACTTCCGAGATCACTGCAGAACAATGAAAAATGAATATGACTTTTCACTTTCTTTCCTTTATGTGGAGGTTTCAAGAACAATGAAGTGAAAGAATGAACATACGTTCTGGAACATGTATTTGATCTGTATCCACCATCTGATTGTTTCGAGTTCTACAAGTTATACAGTCTACTTAAACTCATGATCCTCAGTAGCCAGCATCTATTTATGTGATGGGTCGGATCAAGTAATGAAGGAAGTACAGCATAAAATATTTCTTGGTGCAATTAAGAGAGAGAATGAAAGCGAGTCTTTGTTGAATATGAAATAGGAGGTTTAAAGGTTTTTTTCTTCTTTGCTTGGAGGACAAACACTATAGGTCTCTTCCTTGATACCTATGGTGTAAAATGACACTGATATTACATGGATTATCTGTAATAACACCTATATGAAGTTCCTTTATATCTGCAGAATATATACCACTTCCCGGAACAGATATGTATTAATAAAAATACTTTGATTATGAGAAGCAACCAAGACTACTCGCGTTACTAAGCAACATGAATCTCCCCAAAGAGTAAAGGCTATTATCCTCCTTTTGTGATTTTCCATTTAAACTATAAACCCAGCACATTGCTAATTGAGCGACCGCCTCACAATCCCCTAATAAATCGTCAATTGGCGTTGCGAAGCAACTGTGAATATTTATTTTTTCTTTCTATTCTTTCTATTACTCAATGTAGTTAAACACAAGACATGTAATTCATGGTCCTCACTAGATTAAGGATTGTTTATCTCCTTTGATTCCGAGGGAACACTGACATATCTTTCCCCATTAGTTAAGATGTATTCTACCCATAACCTCTGACTGTATACATCAATAAGGTCCCATAATAGGACAAGAAACATTCATGACTGGTGATTATCTATATTAAGGTTACTATGGTAATAATGTCAATGCTTAACTCATGATACAGAGTATTTATATTAAATCAATTCTAGATAGGAATGTATTGAGTCATTTACCATTCATGACATGTTTTTTTTAACTCTTTATATCCAAATACAGACGTCAAAAGTGGAGAATATTTTTAACTATCCGACATCCGAATGGACTTATATCCCGTATACATGTACTGAATGAATCAATACAGTTATTAGAACTGTGTCCGGTTGTTCCCATGGATACTACTGAAGATATATAGAGATGCCTATGGTGTTTGTGTGTGTATTTATTAGATGAATGGGATGATATCAGGAACAGTGTATTTATTAATAGTCATTTTTGGGGGGAAGTAGATGGACTTAAATAAGTAAAATGAATGTGTTTATTCCTTATATGGGATTTCTACTTGTTTAATTCTATTTGAGTATTTTATAGGTCAAAGTAACATTATATTATTATAATTTATTATTTATTTTTATGAGAAATGAAGAAGAATAATAATCATCCATCAAATAAATTGAATCATTTTATTTTTTTACCTCATTTCCTCTTCTTTTCCTTTCTTTCTTTTCCTTTTTTCTCTGCCGAATCCTTCATATCCATTGACATTCCCTCCTACCTTCCTCTCTTTCTACCACTTTGATCTCTTCTACACATCGTTATCCTGTTGATTGCCACTGATTAATCATTGTAGTTCGTATTGATAGCACAGCAGTAACAAATAGAAATCATCAAATTAGGTTAAAAATAACAGGTGTGTATTTACAGTGTGTATCTATCTATTAATGCACTACCATCAATCTAAACTCAGTATAAATATATATATACTCGTATTAAATGATATTTTTATTCTCGTTTTATATCACTTGTAAATAAATATTACCATAGCAACATTTAATAGATCTGTCATAGCAACATCAATAGATCTGCCATAGTAACTTCAATAGATCTGTCATAGTAGCAGTATCACATCATTCAGCAAGAGAGTTTCTTTGTCAAAATATCATTCCTCTCTCAACTCACCTAATTCATTAGTATTATATATATATATATAATACACATTAAATATAATATATATATAATACGTACATCTATTATATATACATACACACACAAACATATATATATATATATATACCATATACCGCCAACTTAATGCCCATAGACAATAAACAGAGATACTCGCATGACAGTGCCTGTTCAACTGACGAGACCACCTTGAACCTGTCAACAATAGATATCAACGTCATTGACAAATATCCATCCTACGAGTACACAGCCTCCAGAGACTTTAGAAGACAAGACAATGAATCTTTATTATCCAGTAATTCCACCACCAGTTCCGTGTTAAGTAATTCGAGTAAAATGAGTAAGATACCCAACGTAGTCAAATCCTCCTTCAAATCAGTCAAGCAATTTGTAGGCCGTAGTAAGAACAAATCAAACACGAAAGAGATACCAGAACAAGAGACATTGAAATCTCGATTGAAGAAAGATAACCACAGTACACTCAGTTTCAGTAATGTGTTCCGCCGAACAGGTCATGACGATGAAAAGTTTGCTTCGTCTGCTACAGTTGCCAGTCCACCTGAAATCACAGACAAAACACCAAAAGGATCTCGTCGTAGCAGTGTAGTTCATATCGCATACAGAATTTTACGGCACCCACATAAACTCATCACCCAATCTCAACATGATGCTGGTCATCATCATTCCACTCCACTCATCAACTTCAATACACGTAAAGAGTTATCTGCAAAAGTATCATTCGAGAGAGAATCTGATCTTGAACCATTTCCTAGACCTAGTTTACAGAGTGATCGAATAATCAATAAAGATCAAAGAACGCTGAGATCCACTTATTCTTTTCAGGTAAAACCAGGCTTTTATTTTCTCTTTCTAATAGGATTTTTCTCAAGTCAAATCATTTTATTTTTATTTTAGGAAGATAAGACACCTACTCTTTATGATCTGGCCAAGGGAAACAATATTCATCACTTGGTTTGTGGTAACCACAGTAATATAGAGGAATCTGAACTCACTTTGTTCAAGGGTCTTGTGGCCACTAGCTTGACACGGTTACACAAGAGATTATTGAATGAGTGTGGCCGAGTTCAGGCAATGACCATTCTCCATTCAGATAAACCGAGTTCCCCATTTTATCCTCAGCATGAACTCCTGATGATTGTGGAGAAAGTGCGCTCGATGTGTGAAATGGTGAACTGGGAATTAGACATTGCATCAAGAAAAGGAGTGAAAGACAGTCTTTCGAAGTTAGAATACGCTATTAGAAGCTATAGAGAATCTGTAAATGAACCCCAAATGACAGTAAAGACAGTGACCCGTGATGTAAGTTGATCTACCAACAGATGATAACCTCATTAACCATTCTTCAAAACAGATTTCGGAAATGAAACACCTCATGAACCAATGTGTCTGCCAATACTATAAAGTAGTAGAGAAAGCGATGATCATCCCATGTGATGGCTATGTCATTGAAGGAATTAATAAGAGAGGGTCTAGTGACTATGACTATCTGATCAATCTTTCTTACCAAGATGAGAAGAAGATTGATTATGCATCATCACCCATCGATCATATGGATACAGGTGCCCAATGGTATCGATCTTATTTCATGAACCAGCCCAATTGTTATACATTCATTGGTTACCATGACAATGAGGAACCACTGATAATATCAACGAGAATGGAGATCATCCAACATAAGAAATATTGCCGCATCATATCTAGAGATAAAAAGGTAATATAAAAAAAGACATCTGTCTATCCGTGTACCTGAATTTTTAACCTTTTTGCCATCTAGAAGAAGGATACTCGTAAACTGGTTCAGTATCCCAACACCCAGTCTGAACTGGGAATGATAGCAGAGATGCCTGATATCGCATGGAAGAACATCTTGGAAAAGGAATTAGATACTTCATTCTCTAATCTAAGGAAAATACCCCGAAACATGTTGATATCAAGTGAGCTGGAAAATGAGATACTAAAACTAGACGAGAATTCTGTAAGTGAGTCCCAAAGAGAGTGAAAATGTATATAATAATTAAACAAACGAACATTTCCCACATACAGTTACATAATACATTCAAATTCGGTGTATTGTTCATCAAGGAGAATCAGACACAAGAAGAAGAATGGTTTTCTAATCAACATGACTCTGAATCATTTGATAAATTCTTGAGTATCATTGGTGAGAAGACCAAATTACAGGGTTATGACGGGTTTGCAGCAGGTCTTGACACCAAAAGTAAGTATCTTATAAGAGATCACAATAGAGTGGTGTTAGCTGAAACATGCTGTTTTCTTTGTTTATATCAAATTAGGTGGTGACTGCGGAGAATATACATACACAAAAGTATGGAATGACAATAAAATTGCATATCATGTATCTTCTTTAATACCATCCAAGCCAGGTGATGAACAGCAGATTCAGCGTAAAAGACATATAGGCAATGGTAAATTACTATTATCTGATTGAACAACTATGTACTTATATGTATTATTGTTAGATATTGTCTGTATTATCTTTGTGGAAGGGAATCAGCCATTCAATCCACTTGCTATTAAATCACAGTTCCTTCATGTATTTATAGTGGTTCACGAAGAACTCTATTTGGATAAGAAAGTATGGAGAGTGGAGATTGTGAGGTTGGAGGATGTTCCTGCTTTTGGTCCTAGTCTACCAGAGAAAGCATTGTTTTTCAATGAAGATGAACTATCAAAGTTCCTGATTGCCAAGTGTAATATTATATCCCTTTACAAAAATGAATCCCAGAAGTCTAACGTTAATTCTGTCCTTGTAGTGGTGAATGCTGAGTATGCTGCAATGAAATCAAGAAAGCTCTCTCATTTTCAGGCTCGCCCTAGAGAAGGAATCTTCATGAACATTGTAGAGAAAGGAGTCAAATTATCCAATGAGGCCAATGAAGCCGCCACTATCCATAACCACATTACTCGTAAATTTCATGCTAAATCAGCATCTAGTGGTTCATCCATTACAAGCAGCAGCAAAAGCATCAAGCCAAGTACACCCACTGATCCTGTTATTGTACCGACCCCTTCTCGCTCTAATGTGATTCGAGAAATACCTGGTAACATAATTGGATTAGCTAGACGAAGGAGTACCCAGGATCTGCAAGAGAGATCGAAGTTGAAGAGTATGCGAAATAGGAAAGGGAAGAAATTGGAAGGTAAGAAACGATGAGCTTGGTGGCTGTAAGATGGCTGACTTCAGTTCAATGTAGGATCCAAACGTAGTCTTTCTGAGCTGGATCTCATGCATTTGACAGTTGAAGATACATCCATGAAACCTAAAGATAAGTTCAAGAATCGTGCGCAGAACCTATTAACTGCTATTCCTCGATTTGGTAATCGACAAACGCACCAACTAACCAATAACACTATAACTTCTACTACCTCACTACAAAGCTGATACTAATATAACCCTCATGAAACGTATATACCCATTCTTTATAAATGATCCAACATTCTCTCTTTTAGCTCGTCTACGCCCCCAAAATGCCTTAACAACTCCACTCTATGTCAACTTATTTATTTGTACTTTTCCTCCTCCTCTGTCTTCACACACACATACACACACATATATATATATATACACAACATACACATAAAAATTAATAAAAATAAAAAAAAAGGATAAGATTGACACGAAAGGAGAAGATTGTCATTTTAGATACGCACAGACATTAAGGTATTTGAGTAATGTACCCTTTCTATTTGGTTATTTCTTCATTCTGTAACATTTAATACATTATCCAATGATAACATTATTCTCTTTATAGAAAATTCTCCCTCATTTCAGGCAGGGGAGATCCGAAGTGGGTAAAAGGGGGGTGAATAACTCTGGCTTGAAAACAGGTGAACTGAGTAGGATGTAGAGATGACAATATAAAAACAACGAATAATGGTATGAATGTAAATAGAAACGTATCTGGTTGAATGATGCATACTAAAAATAGTCAAACTTTGCTCTTTATATATATGGCTATATTAGAACTATCGTGTCATGTTCAATCTCCCGCCCATTTTAAACTTGCTCTCAGTATGTTGAATGCGTGCATCATGTTATGAACTGAGCATTTCCTTGTTCCCTTTTCTCCACATTTCCCTCCATTTCCCTATTAAAACAATCCTAGATTAAGGCATATGTATATGTAATGAGATTAATAACATACAAATCTTACTATTATGTATTGTTTGGTGTTTTATACTATATTATTAAATATATACATATTCATATATAACACAAATAAATAAGATTGCACACATATAAGACCTCTTCATTCTTTACTTTCTCGCTCTTAGTTGCTTTTTACCATTCTTTTCTTCTCTATTGTATTTTATAATGTCCACAAGAGTACCTGAAAATTACAACCAAAGTCCTATACCTAGTGCTAACTCAATTGCTACCAATGCTGCTGCTTCAGTGGCCGGATCAACGAATAAAGAATACCCATTCTATACTACAAACACAGCGTCGATAGATTATGATGGTATTCTTCAAGACTACCAGCAGTTTCCTTCATTTCATGAATTTGATGCCATTGTGAATGATTATCTCCAGAATCTATCTTCTAAAAAGAGAGACAAAGCATTGGTAGATACCGGTCGTTATGCACTGATATTGCAAGTCCTGAAGGATCCCAGAAATACAGCAATATCAACAGCCCAGTTTCGTTTTTGGGTCAAGAAGATGTTCAAACTAGTTATTGCAAATAACACTGAAATTGTATGCCATGATGATAAACCAGTAGCCACTCGTGAGAGTATATATGATATTTTGATCTATGCTCATAAGGAGGCACATCATGGAGGTAGAGATAAAACATCTGCTTTGGTAAGTATCCTTAAGAATGTGGCTATTGTTTGTTTATTTATATTAATATATATATATATATATATGTTGTTTTGTTATCATCATTCCCCGGTGGACAACAATGACGTTATTAGGTTCGTAGAAGGTATTCTTGGATACCTAAAGAATTGATTGCACGCTTCGTACGACACTGTCCCTTCTGCATATCAAGACGAAATGGTTGTCAAAGTCCATCTATCATAAGTGGATTGCCCAAAACACCACCTCATCAGACTAACCATACTCATCCAGGGTTCCTATCCTCACCTAACCTGGATATGATGGATATCACTCCCAAATCAAATAGATCACCTTGGACTCATAACTACTATTCGACTTCTGTCTCCATGGCTGCCAACATAGCCACTTCAGCAGCAGCAGCCGTAGCATCTTCTTATATTCATTCGGATGACTATAATCTCAACCATTCTGTATTCGATCAAAACTTCTTCTATTCACAACCTCATCACACCACACAGCCCTTAGAGTATGAACCCTCACTTACCGAGTGTTGTTCATCCAGCCACTGTGATCGCACTTCCTGTTCGCCCAAACCTCAGCATGATCATGATCTCTTCAAATCCAATTGTCGGGTGAGCCCCACCATGTTAATGAACATTCGGAACAAATACGCCAATCTAATGGAAAAAGACAGCTCTATGGCCAACACATCTGCTGCTGCCATTGTTGCTGCTGCTGCATTGGCTGCCATTAACTCCAATAACCAAAACTACTTCCATCACCATCAACAACCTTCTTCTCCCTCGGAGTCATCTGTTTCTTCTATGGCATCTGATATTTCTTCTGGTAGTAAACTGCTTAAGTGTGATTATGTCATATCCAATGATGACAAGACCCATCACTCATTATTTTCACAAGCTTATAATTGAGTGGGTAAACCCATATTAGAAAGAAAACACACAAAAACCACCAAGGGAGTTTACCCCTTACTTATGACCTACATGATATATCCATTTATAATATACCTTTTTCTTTTTTATTTTTATGCATCATTTTATTATTAATATGCCTTCTCTTAATGAAACTTCACCTATTTATACTATTTACATTAGATGTAAACCCTTCTTCTTATATCTCTATTATACACACATTTATACTGTGTATGTATTATCCTTTTTTTTGTTGTTTGTAATTAAATAAAAGTCTCCATTTTATATGTTGTAAAATAATTACACATAAACATTTAAGCTTATCAGATGATGGAGTGTTTTCTGATAATAAGGTTTGTGTGCTTACAGTTTATTAATGATTCTATCAATGCATTTATATGAGTGAGTTTTTCTATGGGGTAAATATTTATTCTTCTTCTGACTTCTCTTCTTTGTCGCTGCAGATTCCAGAATCTGTCATTTCGGATGGGGGTGAAGAATCAGTCGTAGTAGTTTTGGTATCTTGGGTTGTAGTTGCTTTATTGTCAGTTGCTTTACTATCAGATTCAGTTGCTTTACTATCAGATTCAGTTGCTTTACTGTCAGATTCTTTAGATTCAGTAGACTCAGTTTCCTTTGATTCATTTGATTCCTTGGATTCGGTTTCTTTAGTTTCATTTGCTTTAAGAATAGCTTCAGTATCAGCTTTCTCTTTCCTCAGTTTATGCAACAATGCTTGTTCACGATCAAATTTCACCGTCTCCAAAAACTTGGGCACAAGATCCAGTAAATATTCATAGTTAGGAATATCTTTATCAGTTTCCTCATTGTCCATCATATTCATAATAAAGAAGTTTTGGAGTTCAGCAGGTGTTACATAAAGATCAGGAATCAAATCAGTGAATTTGTTAGCCAACTCTCGAATATGTTCAGGGAATACATGCACTTTTTCATCATTATCAGTCTTCTTGAAGTAAGTGTCATCATCTTCACCAGTGAATCTGAGGAACATCTTGCGAACCTGGTATTTGTTAGCATAGCCCAATTCCATTTTCACATCAATACGTCCAGGTCGAAGTAAAGCAGGCTGAATCTTGGTCATATCATTACAGGTCATAAACACCATGGTTCCTTCTTGAGCTACCACACCATCCAATGCATTCAACAATCCACTCATTGTAATCTTTGATGTCTTTGCAGTATCACCAGAGGAATCCCCAATAGAACAATGGTCAATATCTTCCATCACCAATATACTGTTGTAGGGTACCTCCTGCATCATCACATTGAAGTTATCATCATTCATACTGCCAGATAAACTGATAATAGCCACATTCATATTCACTTTACTGGCAACTGACTGAACAATCGATGTCTTACCAGTACCAGGTGGGCCATGAAGAAGATATCCACGGCGATAAGGAATACCACGGATAGTATACCAGTGTTCTCTACGACGGAATGTCTGAATATCCTTCAACAACTGTTCTTTCTGACCCTCCTTCAACACAACTGACTCAAATGGACGCAATTCTTTGGATCCAATAGCACGCCATTCGAAACTATCATAACGAGCAGGAAGACACTTATAGATAGTCAACTAATAACAAGTGATTTAGTTCATTATACTGCATCATCTATTTCTTTATGCTTTACCATGCCCTCATCACCTTGGAAATGTTCATCAATCCATTCTTGTAAATAAGACTTCAATAGGTTGATATCTTGTCCAGCCATAGTAATCTTGATACAAGGATCGAGGTTCATGTTACTGATGAGCTCCTTGAGATTATTGGAATAATAGCTTGATTCTCCCGAGGGTTTACTGCTGGACAAAAGAGACGCCCATAGAGTATTACCTTTATAGATAATAGTCTCAGTAGAATCCTCCACTATAAAGAAGAAAAGGTTAAGATAATACTCTATCTATTGAAATCACTCCTATCCTACATGGTTCCAGTACTAGTTTGGGTGCAGGAGTGACGCGTGTCATATCACTATCATCTGTCTCTTCTGTTATACAACGTGCTTGTACATCTCGTAACACATTTGTTTGTGTTGTTTTGGATGTCACAAAGGCCTTGATTGCTTCATAACCCAATTCATTATGCTTTATAGTGATAGACACATACATTCTTTCCCTCATTCTACTCAATAGTAGTTGATAAAGACTGTTGATGTTTTCACCCAGAATGGCTATTAGGGAAGAGTTAATATAGCTTTGTTATACAGAATAAATATACTTACGAGCTAGATAGACAATCACACCCAAATAGACAGCATCGTTACCAAAATAACGCTTCAATAAGTTCAATACTCTATCACCGAATATGTTATTCCAGAATGATTCATCTGTTATCTTCTCCAGAAAAGTAAGAATCTTGTCGAATGTAGCATATGCACGAGGTCTTCGGGTTAAGGCAGTGGAAGGCATGTTGTGAATAGATAAATGGGTTAATGATTGAAAGTGACAAAAAAAAGGAAAAAAAAAAGGGAGAAATGTCTGTGATTGTTTATAAACCCTCCAAAAGAGTGTTCCGCAGTCTGTTCTTATTACACAACTATGCCGCAGTTCCACTTATATCCTATCCCCTATTTGATAGTCTGCTATGTACTGCGCATCCTATGGTCAATATTAAAGGGATAAGCGCTACTGAATATAAGATCCACTGTCAAATGGAACTCAGTAGGAAAATAAAAGGTACAGTTAACTAATTTGGTACTCCATCAATATTGGTAAGCAACCAATCATATTATTGGGAATAATTAAGATGGCTGTGGTAATGCGCGATATGTGATGTATCCATACTCTCCTGATAGTTGATCATAATATGGTATAAGCTGCACGGCTGATGATACCATTACATCTATATTATTATATACTTATACCAGTAATAAGATCCTGATCAGTTCTTTTTTTGCTATTACTATTATCGAAACATCATCCACTAATCAATTAGGGATCAAATATACTCAAATGTAATCATTCTCAGAGTATAACAGATGCCTCTTTAAAGGTCTCTTCTTTAGAATAAACAGCTATTGCCTCATGATATACTGATATATCTTCATGCTATAAATTCCCACATATTATATCAATCAAGTGTTCACACCATGACCTTATAATTTACATATAAACTCTATCATCATCTTATTATATATTACAGAGGATGTATTTTCACACTAGTCATAAGGTAATATAAACACACAAATATGTTACTAGTAGTAATTGATTGTTGCAGGACTTCTTTGGAGCTGTTCAGTAATTACTATGAAGGGGTCAAAAGTCCTGAAAACTTTTGGAAATATAGCAAGAAATACAGAATGATAGAGTTATATCCTATGTATATATGTGAATCTGTCTCTTTCCCAACCATTCTTTATCTGACTCAAGGTAAGAACGGTGCAGTCCATCTGTCATTCCGAAATAATGGTGGAGAAAGCTTTCAATCTATAAAGGATATCAGATTGTACTTTTAATTATCAACATAAGTAAAATAAAGAGTAGCTGAGAGCATGTATCAAATTATCTTCCTCAAAGCAACCATGATTACTGTTCTTACTGTATTCCTTTGTTGAACGTAGTTATGGATACACAAAAATAGATTAAATCTCAATGAGGCTATTTATAGATCGAAAGAGATAAACAAGTAGGCACGGAAACAAGAATGAATATATTGACAGTAACAGAACATGTGCTCTGTTAATAACAGACACACTTCTTCCCAGCTGAGTATTGTATAGATGCTAGTTAGATATACTTACCCAATAGTCTATATAATCTCCTATCATTATTTGCACACATTCAAATAATAGTCAAATACCAAGTCATAAGATAGTCCAATAATAACCATGTATATACGCTCTCAACTGAATACAGTACTGTACACCACCCGAGGATTTCTTTTACAAATGAAGTTCCCAAGAGATGTATGGCATACAAAAATGAATGAATACTGTTAGTGGCGGTGATTTCTCATTTACTCCTTACCATTAGGATAGTTAGCATCTTATCTTATATATTAAAGTACTTGAGGAATATAATATCATTTGAAAAATAATAAAAAGGTCTTCTCCTCTTCATTACCGGAAATATCACAAAGTGGAAACTATAGCCCTTTGCAGTTAAACGTATATATCTTGGTGGCAAAGGAGTCCGATTAGTACTACTTGGGAGCTCATACTTAACTTAGGTCCCACTGCTCACAAGATATTACATGGTGGTGAAGCTGGTTGCTGATAAGAAGAAACTGTTCAGAATATTATCAAGAAAGGAAACTCTACAATACGTATTACGAATGACCTTGGATAATTGCAGCTGAAGTTGTATTGATAATAACACCCATATTTGGAAGTTATATTTCTTCAGTGTAAATAATCATAGGAGATAGTCATATAGAGTTTAGAGGTAATGACTTGGACACTATAGCATAGTGAACAAAGCGAGAAGGTCTTAACATAGTACCTAGAGAATAGTGCAGATAAAGAACAAGAAGATGAGAGCATGAGTCTACCATGAGTCGCTGTCAATAAGAAGCAAGAAGGTTATCATTAATTATTGCGTATCTTCAGCTGTCTTTCCATAGCATATCAAGTGCACCGGCGGGTTCGATCAATTTAATGTTGTGTGAGAGGATGATTGTTTGGCTATTATATGGTATGCTTCATATAATACATAGAGTTTATCCAATTGAAGAGTGACGTGTTCATATTTCAACACATCGCAGGTTTCAACAATCCCCATGCATTCGTATTTATATAGTTCTTCAACTGCTACTACACATCTCAAGCAAGAACTTCATACCCAACTCCCGAACGTATTCTTACTATTTCAATCCACTCTTGATTAAATCTCCTTTATCTATTCAGAATCCACCTTCAATAATATGCTGCATTACTCCTTGTTTGGGCGAACTTCACAGTCAAGTCTCTTGAGGTATCTGCACTGTTTGTATGGAACACATGTTCTCACAGGAACTGGTTAAACCGCTTTCCCTTATTGATATCGAAGTTCAATGCACCAGCTAATGCGAAGAAGATCATCCATTAAATGGTGTAGTATATGCATCTTTCGTTTGAATACAATTGAAGGATTGAATGTGTGTATTTCTTCAATTAAAGTCTTGACGGTTCTATAAACCTCTTCAATGTAGTCATCAGAATTCACCCTTCGAAAAAAGAGTAATGAACAAAGATAGCCTAGTAAAACAAAAAGTGTGAAGAGTGTATTTATATTCAGTCTTGAGTTATATATACCTAGTTGGTGAAGTGGAGTGTTTATCAGAAGTATACCAGCACCTTTGACAGTATCAATAAATGTCTTTTCAATGGCAAGCAGCAGAATTTGAAGAGGTATTTTGAAGTCACGGCAAAAAAAGATCCACAATGTGTTAAAGATGTCTACTGTTGAATAGTGTGTTTGTGCGGTTTAAATTGACTGCTTTGTTTTTGAAGGTCTTCTGGATCAAGTGGCTAATAAGATACTAGGCAATGCCAAGAAGAAGTGTATGCAGTATTTCCACAGAAGTATCACTTGATGGATCATCCCTGGAAAAGTATCAATAGGTGATTTGAATGGGTTCAAGGATGATTTTGGCCGCTGTTTGGCAGAAACTCACCAGGAAACAATACAGCATTAAAAAGATAGAACGTTTAGAATCGCATTTCTCAAATATTATCATGTCTGACGCTGCTACACTTCTTATACGAAAGAGCATATGTATTTTGTATTTAAACCTTTTCTTATGATTCTGCATATAAAAATTAATGTTTTGAGCTGATTATATAGATCAAACAAACAATATACAGCTATAAGTGCTCAGTTCTTTGAACTTTCACTAACAATCTATAGTTCTCGGTGCTCACTGATAAAACAATTATTCATAATAAGAAGTGTACAGCCTTAATATTCCCAAAGAAGCTAAAGGCACTGGTTAAATCTCTGCGAAGTTGATTCAATCCAATTCTTAACCTCTTATTCAACAGATGTACAGTATAAGATTCTTTATAGTCAGAAAGTGATAGCAATAAATCAGAAATGCGTGCTCCAGGTTAGGAAGAACCTGAAAGAAGAGAATATAAACTCGAATTAAATGGAGGGAGATAAAGGAACTGCTCTGGGATCTCTTACCACTTCCTCGTCCTTTGCTTCGGCAACAGCTGTAGTTTGTAAATCCGCAAAAATAATTATAAAACCGCTAATTGGTACTGTGAGCACTTCTTTTCTTCCTTTTCTGTATTTTCTAATGAATTTCTCATGTGGGTGTCTATTCGATAAGAAAGTGAAGGAGCCTTACTTCAAGAAATCCAAGCACTTTGAGGATTTGAGTGCTAGTTTTGCAGTGAATGCAAAGAATGAACAATTAAGAGCACAGTAGGGAAATTCGATAGAGTGTGATTTAACTGAATATTAATATCCAAAAGTTATTCATGGTTAGTTCAAATGATTAAGCCTGTTGGAGTGAGTCGACCTTATATTGAGGCTACATTTGAGAATCCGGTAGATAAAGAAGAGCCTATCCATGTAAGGGGTATCCAGATAACAAATGAGGATGAACACTATAAGTACCCTCGATACTACTTCATATCACCCCTCTTGCCCCAGTTAGACTGTAAACTGTATGATATGAAGATCACAGTCTACACAGACAGCAGTAAGAATAAGGTGATTACTGAACATAGTAACCAGTTACTGTCACGTATCAACACAGATACATGCTACAAGAGTGAATTCATGGAGAAGATGCATGCAGCTAGTCAGTATGCAGACTGGACAAAGTTAGACAAGGAGAACTGACATTTACGTCATTTTATCCCGTACACACACACTGTAAATAAAAATTAATTTTAATTTTTTCTCTTTCTTATTATTATTTTATATTTCTTATTTCCATCCACTCTTATTCTTCCCCTTACTATATATATTCAGTATGTAAATATGTGTATATAAGTGTAGAGATACACACATACACACACACACAATATATATACACACACACACAATATATATACACACACACACAATATATATACACACACACACAATATATATACACACACATACACACACGGTATATAACATGGGCCTTATTCTATCTTTTCTATAATCAAGTTGATATGGATTGAAACCACTGATTTGATTGGTTACATTTTATATCTCAAACTTTTTTTTTCTTTTTCTTTTCTCTCACCCAACATATGCTCCCCCCACTTACTTCATTTTTTGCCTGCCAATGTCTCCCTTTCCTGCCTATCCTCCTCCTTTTTCTATTATTAATCTTTTTCCCTTTTTTATTTTCTATTTTATTTTCTATTTTATTTTAATTACTTTATCTCTATTCATATAAACAATGGGTAATAACACATAAGAACATAATATGCATCAGTCATTAATCACTTATCCCAACAGCTCCTCATAAAAGAGGCAGACATACTGGGACAAGAAGAAAGCAGAGACAGACTAGGAGAAGCCAATCTACTTCGGATGAAAGCAGTTCAGACACTAGTTCCATCACCCGATGTGTCTGTGGAGAGACTTGTATGTGTTTATATTAGAGTGTATTGTTCTGTTATTGACTGGTTTCTGTATAGACAATGTAGGATTAATGGTACAATGTGACAAATGTGAAGTATGGCAGCACTGTGAATGCATGGGTTTAGAAGAACCAGATATACCAGATCACTATTACTGTGAGGAATGCAAACCCGAGAATCACTCTATGAACAGACAGATGAATGGAAGGTAAACAACACATCAGCACACAGTCTGTTCAACATAGATACTTACCAACTCTTTATTTTGCAGAGTAAAAAGACAATACGACGCGTCTGGTCATTCCACATCCAATGATAAGAAAGCACCCAAGAAGAGAATGACATTGAATAGCCGAGAGGCTTCCATGTCCATTGAAGATGTATTGGCTGCTAGAACAGTACTTGAGCTATATGAGAATAATCAGGAAGAAGACATCAACTATGATCAAGTATTGAAGGAAATCAAGGTTATCTCCACTGATAATCCACTCCACACAAAGAGAAGACACAGAGCAGAGGATGAAGAATCCATTCCATCAAAGAAGAGAAGGGAATTGGAGAAGAAACTGCCTGATGTAGAAGAGAAGTCAGAACCACCCTCACCCACAATATCACCAGTCAATGACGAATCACCTGTTAAAGAGAAAGGTTAGTAACTATATCAACCATTAGGTGACACAATTACTCAATCTATACATTACAGATGAATCAATTGCTATGAACAAAGGTAAACAATGGGACAATGGCTGGTATCAACTTAACTAATTATTTTAATAGACGACTCCACACCCACCAAAGTAACCAAATCTCGGCGAAGGAACAACAAACAAACAAAGGAGAAGGCAGAGAAGAAAAAGAACGGGAAGATGAGCAGACAGAACATGCTGAGAAAGAACAAGCCTCGGTCACGTACCTCTACTCCCCAGCCTAGTGACTCACCCACTTCAGTAGATGATGTTTATTGTAAAGAGAAGTGTGACAATGATGCTAACTTATCCATCTCATTCTTCGACCATTTCACACCCCAATCCAGAGCAGCCTCCCCACCAGCCAAAACACGTTATCCTCATTCCCGTATGAGTATATCTGAAATGAACAGAAGGGCCAATCAGATACTAGAATACATCAGTTCTATACAGGTGGCCATGGCAACCAAGGAATCCGACATGAACAATGAGATGGAGGATGAACAGGAATTCTTCACTTATCATTCTGGTAATGGTCATGGCAACCTCCCTCCTTCTCTTATTATACCTGACACTAGAGATAGAGAACATTCACCTTCTTCTATGAGTAGTGCAAGTACCATTCCACTGGAGGATGACTATGAGAAAAGTGTCGCAGAGGAGGTCATTGAGAACACACACAAGCAGTCATCACTTGAAATCATGGATGCACTCACACGCAAACTCATCAAATTTCAGCGTCGATTCGGACCACGTAATAAGTCTGCTTACGAAGAAGTAATGGAAGAAGGAAGGATGACACGTAGTAGAGAAATAAACAGTAATACCAATGTTTATCCTAATATGATTACACATTAATCCCCCCCCCTATCTATTCTTTTTGCCACCCTTTGTATTCCCTCCTCTGCATGTTATCGATTTCCATTTCTCATATGTATGTATGTATGTATATATGTATTTTGTATATATTATAAACAGTCATTTATCTCATTTATCTCTTAATACATGGTCTATTGTTTATCTTTATGATATCATGTTATGCAAGTCGATAGATGGATGTTACGTGTGATATATCCAAGGTGGGATGTATACCTCCACATATAATTAAGTAGGCAACAAATTACTTGTTGTGAATTAACACTTTAGTCTTATAGAAGTAGTTGTAATCTATCATTGATCCCTAGTAGTCTTTCAATATAAGTGTCAATGAAGGAAGTTGGTCATATGCAAGTGTCCTTATTGGTTAAACCATCCTCCGACTGGTTCACAGAGGTATCTGAATTACTTTGATAAGAACCGCTGATAAATAGACAATGGCTATTACATGACACATGTATTCTATCTATTGAACAACATCCATGGTTGTATTATTGAGATCTATCTTCTCCACAACATCTATCTACCCTGAATAGTCCTCGATTCCTGAATGAGTTTCTCTGCAGGAATCACATGCTGAAGAAAGTCCTCATTCTTTTTACTGAGAAATCTTCGAAGATGAGTCACGTATGGATAAGGAAGTAAACTGATAACATGAATACCAAATTCCTTAGAGCGAAAAGATAATCTTAATTGAATATGTTCTGTCAAAGACTTCTAGGACTAGATACTCAGTTTTTACAGTAGAAATAAACCAAAGAGTATATTGAATTTTAAAAATCCCAAGTATGGAATTATCAATGCAGAAAGCGGCGTCTGTTTGACAAGGTGGATCTTCCTGTCTTCTTTGATAACTTCGCTTTATTCTTGCAATAGGTATATCAGGGGTATTTCTGGGTTCTGTCAGTTGATATGGTGCGAGTGAATGGGAAGCCATGTTATATTTATCATGTTTATTACGATGAGGGATTAAGCGGTGTATATTCTGATTGGACATTATGGGACAGACGAGGGTGGTTTATGAGTAAGTTGCATTGTGCCAATACACACAATATCATCCTCATCTTCTGCCACTGTGTCTTTTCGTGGGAAATACTTGCTTATTAACTTCAGGGCAGTGGTGCCGGTAATAAATTGATCTGTCTCAAAAAGTAGTGCATGCTCTTCTTCCTCCATATTATTTGAGTTATATAAGGGGTCAATACCATTATCATTGGATGTTGAATATTCTTCACTTTGTATGCTTCTACGGGTAGATAAGTTTCCTGCATCATTATCATTGGGTTTACGTAGTATCAATCTAATAACTCTGCCATTATCCTCATGGCATCTTATCATCACCGAGTAGTAATCATAGGGTTCCTCACAGTCATTGTGATGAGGGTCTACATAATCTTCTAATCTTTTTCCTCCCAAGGAATAGGGTGAAGAATGTGTCTTCATATCAATACAGTGACCTTGTAATAATCCACTTGAATGGAAGTATAAGATGGCTTTTCCGTTGAATAATGACATATTAAATGTATAAAGTCAATATTGTTTTCTAGAAGCTGAGCAGATAATTAAAAATGGTTAAGGACTCAAGCCACCCCGCCAGAAGACAGCCTATTCTAGTTAATACTGACTCAACTAGACAGAGTCAGACTTTCATGGCCTGTTACACTATGTAACCTGCTTAAATATATAATATCTATTTCAATATGTTATAAGATGCTTATATATATAATATCTATTTCAATATGTTATAAGATAACAATAAGTTGGTCTCATCAATTGTACAATAATAAATATGGTTTATTAAAGAAATTTACTCTCAAATTATCAACATATACACTATAATCTACCAGAACGAACACCTGCAGCATAATAGGGTTAATTCATCGTTCATTCAAAATCATCATTACACTTACCATCCAACATAACACTGACACAAGTTCTCTAAGGACATGGCCTGTTGAATCAGTTTCTCAACCTGTGTTGAGACATCCAGAGTCACTCTAGCATTGAAATCACGACCAGTCAGTTTATTAGACACTCTATTCACAACTCCCACTGCACGTGTATTCAGTAATTCAGGACCCTGGGCATTTTCTAGGTATAAAATGAAGAATTTAGTTATCCATGTATATGATAGTAAGCCATATTACCATTTGCCACTGCTTCTACTTCGATTCTGTTCAATCTTCGACTGACTGAAAAATTTCTATGTCCATCATCTGGCCCATCATCATGAGCCATTGTTTCAATACTACGCATACGCTCATCTATATTTTAACTATTGATAAGTAATAGAATCTTAGGCAAATAATACGAACACTTACTCTGTGTAGGACTTTGTGGTTGAGTATTCAACAATCTCCAATTGATTAATGGATCATAAACAAATGCCTCCAATACAGCCATCAAACTCTCTTTATTGTCTCGCAGTACACGCATTACATGCTCACATGTGGTACGGAAATTTCCTTCAATACCACTCACTTCCATGGCCTTCACCAACATACGCGTAAGACGGAATGGTATCTTCTCGGGAAATTTATCACGATGCATAGCCACCTAACAAGAATGATATTAATATATTCCCATCAATACAATCAAAAGCTCTACTTACTTCAAAACAATCACCAAAATCAATATGAACCACCTTACCAGTAAAACGTTGCAACATAAGATTGGAGGGGTGACGATCTCCTAAACCAAGAATATATCCGACCATAGACATCACAGCCAATGAACGTGTATAATTAGTGCGGCGATCAAGCCATGCTTCAGAATTACGACTCTTGAGCCACAGAATATTATAAAGATCTTGTCCACTAGTTTTCTCAAATGCATATTGCAATACTTCCACTTTCTGAATGACAGTCAAATTATCATAGTCAGGTGCCATTTGTAACATCAAACGATGTTCAAGATTCAATAAGATCTTTCTGTTATCTCTATATTCACGAATAAGGGTATGTAATGTATCGGTATCAGTCACCCAACCAATCAAACCTGAATTGGGAGACAAAGGAACGGCTGGATAACGTTGAATGTTGAGATGTCGTTTGAATGTTTCAGCATCATTTGTGAGTAAGGTATTAACGAGTCCAAACAATTGCATGACTCTTTCGTCTTGTCGCAAATCTTCGTGACCTTTCAATAAATAGATGTAGTCTTTACCATCACTACCGACAATAGTCAACTTTCTGGGTCGCTGTTTAGATGCAATTACAGATAAGCTAGGATTGAAACGAGCAATACGAATAATAGGTTCACCACTACGGTAATAGCCAGGGACACATAGTTCAAGGTTTCTGGCTTCCAAGAGCTGAGGAGAAATGTACTGAAGCTCCAAGGTTGTTAATTGAGGAAGCTGTCTCACAATACGCTTGAATACTTGATAATAAAGTTCCCATGCTTGATTCAGATTATTAAGGTCGCCAGTGTTTCTGTATTGAGTACACCAATCATGAGCTTCCTGAAGATCACGACCAAATGCTTGAACAAAAGACTCCTCACGCATTGTTTCTGGTCCGCGATTCAACATCTGATGTAAAGGCTCAAGAGTTGCCAACATAGCTTCTACGTTACGGTCACCAAAGAAGAGACGAGAAGCTTCTTCAAAGCCCTCATGCCACATTTCATGCCATAATATAGCTACTCTGATCAATTCTTGACTGACCATCAATGCTTGTTCAACAAGTACAGCACTATGCATTCTCATACGGTCCATAATAACAGAAGTTGCTCTTCTTCTAGGAACACTCTGTGATTTAGAAGCAACTGTCAAAGAATACACAAGAGCTTGAGGATGTTCTCGCCCGATATCAGTCAAGAGTTGATGGATCAATAAACGCACAGTGGCATTAGGAGCGTGAATACGAGCAATCAATTGAGGAATGACTTGTAACCATACATCAATACTGATCGTACCAAATCCTTCGCTAATAGCAGCACTCACTTCAGCATGATAACCATATTTGAACCACAAAGTTAATAGTCTCAACGTGTCTTGAAGACTATTCTCTTTCGATAATGCAATCGATTTGAAGAATCCTTGCACTGCAGGAACGATGTGCTGATTGAATATCTGTGATGGCAATTGATCGGGATGAAGACGTTCATAGTAATCAATAATATCAAAGTTAGCCAAAGCCCATGAGTGCCATGCTTTATACCAATTCTGATCAAAGCGAGTAGCCAATAAAAAAGAATCTAAGATATCAGGTATAGTCTCTTCAGTCAACTCATAAGACAGTGCTCTTTGCCATTCACCTTGTCGCAAATAACATCTACCAAGCAAACGTGTATACTCAGCTACTTCATCGGACAGGCGAGAAGAGTCAATTGGGATATTCCTGGTCATTTCCTGAGGATCAAGTCCAAGGTCCTGCGTTTTCTGAGCACTGAACTCTCTTAAAATATTTAGAGCATTTGTACGAATAGCAGGTGCGGTGTCGGCTGGTGCAATCGATGCTGAGTCCCACATATGTTTGAGCTGCGCATATACAATTTTAGGATGAGGCGCATTAGACCCATCACCATCACCCTCCATTAAACTCTTCAATATGCTTTCTGATAACGAGAATCGACCACTCTTTCTACAGAGATTAGCAAACTTAATACGCATCTCCATATCATCTTGTGGGGAAATAACCATAGCTCGTACTCGAAGAATCTTCTGCCATACTTCGACATTTCGCTCACAGCCTTCTAAACGCTTCATCCATGTCTTACGAATAGCCATTTGGCGTTCTGTATCATTCGTTGATTGTTTGTAGATAATCATCTCTTCCAATTCAGCCAACATCTGTACTCGGACCACAGTGGCATAAGCACGATTGTAACTTTCTCCAAGTAAAGCGGTCAGTTCGGTATCAAGCAAGTCTCGAGTCTTGTTGATGAATTTCTCTGCCTCTGCATATCTATTGCGGTGCATGCTTAAAATGGCACGGAAGAAGGTTCGATCGGGACTCTCAGGTTTCAATAAAGCAATATACTCTTCCATTTGTTCCCAATGGCCCAAGCCCCATGCAGCAGCAGCAGCAAAAGGTGCCATGCTCTTACGATTGTTCAATGGAGCATGAATCCATTTCTCCTGAGCCAGGGAAGACAGTTGATCCCATTCACCAAGAGCATGTAAACATCGCATACGACCGAGTGTGATGTCCATTGAATTAGGATTCTCCAACTGCTGGGCCTCATAAGCATCGAGAGCATCTTGATATCTGTGCAATTTCTCATACCAAGAGACCCTTCGTTCTAATCGAAGTGAATCTTGAGCAAATGTCAAAATACCCATGGCAGCATCAGGCTGTTGAAGTAAATTGTTGATGGACATAAGCATCTCGACAGCTTCAAATGACTGTTCAATATGGAATTCAGTTTCTTTATAATGTAATGCTTTGGCATAAGCGTGGCATTTCTGAGCATAGATAGCCAAAGTACGGATATCGATAGGCAACATCTTGTTATCATGTTCCATGAACTCAGCAAGATGGAGAAGGATTTGGATGATTTCAGGAGGAATGTTAGGAGCTTTTAATGCTACTTCCAATGACTTGACCAACTCTTCAAGGTATTGATCATAAAGTTCGTTCCAACAAGATACAAAGGCAGCATTAAAGAGTTCTCTAGCAAGAGGTGTATACACAGATGCCAAGAAAACACAGGCTCTGAGTGCATGAGAAGGAGATTGCTTGAGTAACTCCACACTGAATCTTCTGATCCATTCCATCCAATCTTCTTTGGTAGATCTTTGAGAAGCTTCCCATGCTTTCTTCAGATGTTGCTGATTAACAGGTTGTTTTTTTGCATTACTCAAGTCGGCCGATGGTGTTTCTTCACCCTTTAATTCTCTAAAACAGATATTAGTAAAATGAATGCCAAGAATACAGTACATATAAATACCTATCATCAAATGCCTTTCCTAGTTCTTGTGGAAGATTTTCTCCTTTCAAGAGTTTACTAACCAGGAGCTCATAATTGGTATGATTGATACGGTGCCTGACCAATACTTTGTTGATGACAGGAATAAACTTGGCATAGTCAGTACCTAATTGGAAAACTAGAGCACACAGTAAGTCCATAGCAGCATTTCTGGCTTCAATAGGTAAGACAGGTAGGACACGGGCGAGAGGATGGATAATGCGAGATGCATAATCAAACATATTTACTTTCTTGCACAATGCGGTGATGGTGGAAATGGCCTGGCGACGGACTGAGACAGGTGCATCAGGTTTCTCAAAGAACTTGACTACAGCAGGAATGACTAGGTGCATGTATTCCTCTATGTTGGAACCAAAAACAACAAAAGCATGCAGTACTTTGATTGTAGGCTGTCTCTTGTCGGATGCATCAATATCGAATATCTGAAGCATGTGGGGGAGTAAGCGGGGTAAATATACTTTGAGTTCACCATCCAGAGCCTTTGCAATAGCTTCAATCAATGAGATAACTGTAATCTGGATAGAGGAAACAGGTGTCCAATAGTCATCTATGAGGTCAAATATATCTTTCAGGTAGTTACGGATATGCTGTTTTACTATGGTTACGAGATCAGCAAGCTTGTGAAAGTATAGCTCCAGCATGCCTAAGTTGGAGGATCTCATCAAAGATAAGAACCCAGGGATAACCAGTGGTAAGAACTGCACTACTTTTAGACCTAATGTTTTGAATATGTACATAATGGCATCAATGACTGCATAATGGTGAGAACTGAGAGAAGGATCTCTGAGAATCTTCATTAATGAGTGCATTACCACTTGAGGGTAATAGTCTTCCGAAGAAGGACCAATGCCCATCATGAGTAATGTCACATCATTACTAGCCAGTTTAGGGTCAGATAGTTCTTCACTTGAATTCCCAATGGCATTCATCTAAATGAGAGCTCAGTAAACAATCCGTAGTGTCTATCATTTTTCCCTTTTTGTTTACCTTATGTTTGTATGGATCCAATGCACCGAGAATACCCATCAGCTTGACTGTTTCTCTTCTAATGATCGGATTTTGTTCTGTTTTAAGAATATTGATAAGAATATTCAACAGAGCAGGATATTTGGTATAAGGTTCAATCACAAATCCTGTATTACTAGCAAGTTGACCTAGAGTTTTTAATGCAGCATCACGTTTGGCGCTGGAACTTTGATCCTGTAAAGTCTCCATGATCAAGGGCATTAACTCATCTAAATGAGGTGCCATGTCTTCACCACTCACAGCAGCCAGTTCACCTAATGCTCCCAGCACAGCAGATACAACTCCAGTAGACGAGTCTCTTGCTTTGGGCAGGAGTACTTTTAATACAGGTTCAATATAGGGTTTAGTCAATTTCTGGGCTGCCCTCACTAATAATGAGACTAATCTAGCCGCTTCTTCTTTCTGTCGACTAACTACTGAGTATTCTAATTCTGTTAAGAGCTGAATCAATGTTTTTCGAAGAGAAGGCATAACATAAGCAGGGTTGAAGGTAGTTAATCGGCCGATGATAGTAATGGCAATCTCACGGATAGCAAACACTTCGTCATTCAATGCGATAAACAAAGATCGCACATTATCAGCTTGTGCCAGATGCCTATCGAATCGAACATCCAAGGATGACAATACAGTCTCTCTAATCACAGGATCTGGGTCTGCGATACCCACCGTCAATAACTTCTCCAATACCTCTCCCACTACTTTGATGGCATGGGCACTGGTCTGGTTGCATATGGGGTCTCGAACAAATAACTGACAGCATGTCACTGCCGCAGCCTTTCTTATTTCAGACAGATCATCATCCAGATAATTGACAATACAATCACGAACAAACTCATTCAATACATGGTTTGAGAAATCAAATGAGCCAAGTGTTGTTAATGCCAATACGATCGTCTCATTGTCCTTTCCATCTCCTGTTGTTCCTTCTCTTAGTGGGCGTTCTACTGCTTGAATAATAGTGCGATTGATGGGTGCACCAGGTTGCTTATAGGGCTGCCCACTGAGTGTGATAGATATGACATTAAGAAGGCGTTCTTCATAATACATCGTTAGAATCAAGCACACATGCAAGCACCAATAACTAGCTTACCTTGAATGATACCTGCCAATGGTTTGATATGATCAGCAATGTCACTTAATGCAGTCACTAAGGGTTCTGATAGTCCACAATTGAACATTAAATCCAGCAAGTCATGCAGATATTTGGTGAGTGCTTGTCCTACAGCACTGGCCAGTCTGCTGATACAAGTGAATGTTGCTATTTCGACTTCCTTCTTCAGACGTCTAATTAAGAAACAGTGGTTAGTTTGATATCTATTACATATCCTATCATCAAATGTACCCTTTCACTGACAAAGCTTCTTTGATACATATCAGAGTAGCATCTAAATAAGGACTCATATTACTCTTCACTTGAACAGCAATCTGTCCAACAGCAATAAAGGCTATAAACCAAGAATATAATATATCAGATCAGCATGTTAATATTTGATATTATTCATGACTAACCATCGCGTTTTTCACTGTTTTTTCGAAGTAAGTTGAGTAAATGGCTCATTGATTTATGTAAATAGAGTTCAGAGAATGTAACAGGATCATATCTTGCCAAGGTGGGGATTATGGACACTACTGTCTTTCGAATCAATGCATCACGGGAATCCTTCAATCGTAGCGTGATATCACATACATCCTTGTACATGTCCGTCATGAACTACCATTAAAACAAAAAAGAGATAAGTTTCTATACCTCATTTCTTATTTGTGCCGATATTTACCATTCCTGCATGCAATAATAACTCTCTCATGGCCAATAGACTGCCATGTGTGGCCTCTGCACTGTTCATCTTCAATCCTCGATTTACTTCCTCCCATATACGAGCATACCATGTCTTTCTAAGGGGTGTTTCTCTTTGCTGTACAATTTCTAAGCACTGCGATAGACATTCAGCAGCATTCTCACGTATTCCGTTCCTGGAATCCCTTAATGCTACCCAAATCAAATCAAGGATACGTGGAACATAGGCGTATATAAGTGTTGGGGCATTAATGGCCAATTCTCTTAAAACAAGAACAGCGGCAAGACGACTGCGGTCCCCCTGAAGCCATTCTAATGCATGTTCTACTTGAGTATCAACGAGATCTGCTGTCAATGTTGATGAACTTACTGCTAAACGACCTAATGCCCTAGCAGCAGGAACCATCACCTGGGCGTCGTTGTAGGGTAACATATGCCGAAGATAATTATGAAAACGGTTGGCGTTACCTTCTGGTTCAAGGTCAATCAGACAGTCTAAATAAGAAGCAGGGTCAATATTCGTTCAACACAGGAATGACTTATTTAAAGGCTACCTATTGCTGTGATGGCTCCTAATTTCTCGTTGGTGTCACTGCCATGAGTCAATTCGAATATTCTCTTGTTGATATCACTGGTGAATCGTACTTGATTCTCTTCTGATAGTTCTCTACTTGCTGTTGCAGCCTATAGAATAACAAAAATAAAAGTCAATGGGAGGCATGGAAATAGAGGGTGTTATTGAATTACAGTTTCACGAAGTTCTTCAGCTGCTTTAATGCGTTTGTCCTCATGTCTGATATAAACATATCTATCAGTAATCTGCTTTTTATTTGGTCTCGTGAACAGACTTACTTTGATTTTAACTCATTGAATATCCTCGTAAGATTTTCTTGAGAATTAAGCATAGCAAAGAGTGCCATGGTATATTAATGTATATAATGTACGTATAGGAAGGAATAAAATAATGATAGTGGTATTATTGCTGAACAAATAGAATGTAGGAAAAAGAAGGGTAGAGTTTATTGGATATTTGGGTGATATTTTGAGATTGTCTGACTGGAAAATTGGAGACAGATCATTAGAGAGGCTTTTTAATGTGAGAAGATAGGCCTGAACTTATTGGCTGTTCATTGTCCTTATGTGAAACCAGACATTGATAAGAGCATTTCTTTGATATGACAGTTGAAGAGTACATATAATATCATTGGTGGTTGTAACCATTTCAGTTATAAGAATATGTTATTAGATATTCTTCAGTGTAAGGTACTTGCTAAATATCAGGCATATGTTATTTACTACCGCTACCAGAAATGACACTGTTATCTATGATATACTGTGGATCCTATAATGTTCCATGATAGTGGGAAATATTTGATCAGTAGCATTTGGTTCCGTACCTACAAAAAAAAGTATCTGAGAAGACAAATGAAACTATTCATGATTACCGAGCGTAATGTTACCTCTTATATCTCATTTATCTACCACATTCAGACAGATCGAAATGACATCCGAGTTTTAGTTCCTTCCGTATCACCCGCGTAAATTGGTACTTCATTATATATCTGTTTTTGGTGATATAGAATGATTGCCTTGGGATTGATACTTTCTCGAATAATGACGTTTTTTCATGCTTTTGTAGGATGTTGAACAATGCCATATTCATCTTGGGGGTAGGGAAGTTTTTTCAGTTCTGAAAATAGTGCTTGTATTGCCATCCGTGGGTACTCAAGGCTTGGCATATTGTGTCTCTTGTAAGAGTTAGCCCGAGTTTGAATTATTCTACATCAAGAAATCTGGTCCTACTAGGGCAAATGTCTAGATTGAAAGCCTGCAATGATAGAGTAATAAGATACTCTCAAGTGTTGGCTAATGAGTCGAAGTACTGTCTATGATATATATAGTTATCAATTGCAATTAAAGAAGTTTAATATCTAGAATCTTCAAGTGGGTTAATTACCACATGGGCACCTAAATTATCTTTTTCAGAACACCTTCATTGAATAAAGAAATAAATTAAGTTTGGCCAGAATTTGTGTTAACAAGCCAATATTATATATTGGCTATTATTAGATGTGCATCATATCACCCATCTCATGAATTATTTATTATAAATCGTAATTTGTATTATATTTATGTGTGTACTTGGGTACATAAACCACTTCATATACAGGCTCATCGGGTACAAGTATCGTATTATAGCTCAACATTGCAATCAAAATTAGCAAATATAAATACAATTGACAATTGAGGGGTTGGCTTAGGCATATATATGTCCCTTTCATCAATTTCTGGTAAATCAATCGACCTTTTACTTCAAACAATAAACTTTTTCTTATTCATACTTAAGGATAGGTTACTCGCTTTTTTTTATCCCTGAATAATGTATATTAACTTTGAAAGCATATATAAAGTGATCTTATAACGATCTATGTGTGCCAAGAAATAAACAAGTAATTAAAAGTGAAAGTACGTTTAGATTAACTATATCATCTGAAAGTATTACCTTCAAGCATGTAATTGATATATGATAAGAGAGTGGATTTTACAAGATATGTGTAATTAGTAATGTGGAGTGGTTGTGTATATTTTACCTGGTTATAAAAAAGACGATGGTTCGATTATATGTATCAGTCTCTTTGCAATAAGTAAGTTGATATGACCAAAATATTAGTTAAATATAAAGCCATGTATATTAGAAGAACGTAGTTTCTCAAACAATATAGAAACAGGCTATGTAAAAAACAGAATAATATATAAGTTTACTAATATCTTGTCTTTACCACCTATGTCTTTTCTTTATTTCTGGTTCTATTATTAATTTCAAAAGGTCGTGTGCTGTACTGGCCAGGCTATAATAAACCCGCGCACAAATACTAATCACTCGTTAATAACCAAGCTAATCCAATTACATCTGATAATAATATATATTGGTTACACTCCTCTTTAGCTACATTGATCAAATGGCCTTACGCATTTATGGATCCCCACTATAGTACCATGACATCTTGAAAATAATATCCAATCCACTCCAGCGGCACTAACCATCCATCGAAAGTCAGCCAGACCTCATTCTTATTTGCAGCATAATTCCCAGCACCCTTACTGTTCATCATATTTCTCAGTATAATCCTCTGTATAGTTTCCAGCCCATCCTTCAACCCATTTTTCTTGACACTCTTCAGTGCACTGTTTGTCAACACATTAATTAAAGCATTCTCAGTACAATTCTTCAGCACACTCTTCAGCACTACTACTCAGCACACTCTTCAGCACACTCCTCAGCCATCTTCCCGACCTACTTTTCAGCCATCCGCCCAACACACTTATTAATACATTTACTTAATATTATCTTCGTATCAACTAGCTATTCAATACACTCTAACATAATCATATTAAAATGGCCCATACCACACTATTGCACTCATCACTGATCTTTATCTAACATTCATAGGGTATCCCTTGTGATTTATATTCTATTGTTAACCTGATAACACTCATTTGACCAAAGAAGAGTGGATATCTTTTAATATGATATGTTTGAAAACACTTGGAAATTAATTAAGTATTGTCCAATCTAGTTTGTATTGAATGCTACCCAAAGTTCTATTTGATTACATAGATTGAGCAAACAAAGTGATAGCACGATTCAACAAAAAAATTAAACAAAAAAACTAACAATAAAAACAAATCTAGAAGAACAATTCAGGAATACAAATCAAACATTAACTATCCTAAACCAGCAAACGAATGTTGTAGCCAATACATTACAAATCTCTTGTATCAATGACAATCTTATTTTATTTATCGTTCTTTTATCAAATAAGTTTCTTTCATTTCAATAAAACAAGTAATAAAAAAGCAATGCTTAAGCCCATCTAAACAATCATATACTGTCTTCTTCCTGATCCTTACTACATTCAAACACATTCTACTTAACTAGTTCCCAAAATGGAGTTCCTACTCTCTTGCCATCGTTTCCCTGTGTTCCTTCATCTACTATGAGCTCGAAGTAACTTGATCCTGAAAATAGATTTAGAGTGGAAATGCGTATTACTGAATCAAGAATATCTAATTATGACTAATCGACCATCTGCCTATTTCTGACAAAGACAATCGTCAGTTTTTTTGATCGAGTATTAATAATTTAGTAGAACCATTTGCTATCGAATATAAGGTACGGTAAATAAGACAAAAAGAAATATTAAGGCTTCAAGACAAAACTAATCTCTACAACAATGGGCTGATTTTACTGCCTCCCTCCTTTTGCCTATTTCAATAGAAGTTTGTGCATTCAGTCTCTACGTCAATTGAGCGTATATCGATCAATTAAGAAATTATAAAGTAGATATCCTAGTTATGATACTATATCTTATAAACATGGCTGAATATTCAAACGTAATAGACTACTACTCCATTAACAGAGCTGTTAATAATCGGGGTCAAATGGATGTGGGAAAGTATTCTTTGATATAAGACTCATTAACTTATTTTTAGATGAACGCTTACACTTGAATAGCCTTTCATGATTAAGGGATGCATTTAATAATTGTACAACTCTGTTTCTAAAAATAATAACCACAAATAACTCTAATATTAGGCAGCTGCATTTACCACCTAGTAAATAAGATAAATGTTGGCCTGTTATGCACTTGGATCCAAGGTTGTACGATCATTTACCTTTAATGGTTAATGTGGGTAGAGAGCATTAGAACTCATTGACGTATATGATAGGCTATTATTAATCATTATCAGTTGAGAACAATACCACGATTGCAATCTCAAATTATACCAAACCAACCGAATAATTCCTGAAAAGAGGAATTCTGGCTTATCTTGGTGCAAACCACGTGATATGCTTACTATCGAGGGTGCGTCCACAGGACTATTCAAGTATTAATAGATCGCTGAATAACTAACTGCGGGAGGAGATGATAGCTTTATGACGCTTGTATCCTTAAGTTGTCATTGTATACCTTTCAATGTTGCTCTTATATATATTTAACTCAACAAATCTATTTTTAGCAGGGTGCAAATGCACAGAATGAATTCATGGTATTCACTGCACTGAGCAATATTACTCATCTACTCTATTAATACAATGATATATTTATTGCTGATATATTATTAGTACATCTTTAGTGATATCATGTATATATATAGAGAGAGAGATACAATCATTTACTAATCAATGTAGTGAATGAGTGTTTTGATACAATCTGTTCCCAACTGGTGGAAAGGGAAACCAGCCCATATTCTACTTTATGATTGGATCGCTGTTTACTCTATATCTTGTAATTCAGAAGCCCTACATACGTTCAACTCTGATCCCACCCATTTATGGGTACCCAATACTACAATAGATGTCGGGAGTTTGTTTGTGCCGGGTTCTTTCTTCGCTTTAAAACACTCATTTCTGAGCTGCAATCAGGCACTTTAATTATAGAGTCGGATTTAAACACATCTATTTCTTGATAGCCACTACCATTCTCACTTACAAATGTTCGTATTACTTAAACAAAATCAGTTGATGAATCCATACGTTTTACGTATAGTAATAATAACACTTCAAACCTAAATATTCAAAAATAGCTATATTAAGCAGAGTTCAATCCATGTCACATCCTTGGTCATCCAATGCAGTTTCATCTGCTAATGTGTATGCATAGTATCATTTACCAGGTATTCTTGATTCCAATAGAAATCAAGCCAAGTACATATTTGTATTTTATACAGCCATGAAATATACTAATAGATCTCATTACTTATATCAACATGCGCCATGAATATCTATAATTAACCTTGAGAGGATCCCCCAAACAAACAATAAAAAAATAATGGGTGCATGAAGTGCATAAATAAAGCTGTCAAATTAAATAGTATTTAATACAAAGAGATCAATTCATTTGTTCTCGGTAAACAATATGTGTTAATTCTTAGAGCTCTACTCTTAGTTAATTTCCAGTCATTCTATCATCTGCCCTTGTGGCGTATAATCCACGTACTCTTATTTTCTCATGGCCTTCTTCTTGTTCCTCACAAGTATAATAGTCTCCGATGCCCAAGGGGGGGTACACAACTTATTCGTAATCTCAGTTTTGTCGCAGCGGAATAGAATACCAACACCCCAGATGAACAGGCTGGGGGTGGTCATAAAAAAAAAGAGGATAAATGTGAGTATAGATAAGATTGTGATATTGTACCTGATGAGAGTAAAGCTATTCAGTCTATTTTATTCTGTAATGATTGATTATACTTGATGATAAATACTTCATAATATACTGTACTTTATTAATTCTATTTATATTCTACACTGAATTTAACATTTAAATTCATAAAGATGTGTAGGAAGCTTTCTCTGCCTATTAAATACATATTCATATATCAATTATATAAAAGGCAATTATAAGCTTAGCTGTGTAAGTGTATCACAATCAATATAAGTACCCTAATTATTATAATATGCACATAATACCCTACATTAACAAGTGACCTGTTGAGAGTGGACTGTAGCATCTCAATCATGGTGACATAAATAATGTAATAATATTCATGATCACAGTGTGTAACCATGTTCAGCTTTTTGAGGTGACCTCAATCTAAAAATATATTCTATAAATAGCAGAGTGCATGACTGCTTAAAATCCCATTACTTATATAAATAAGCTGTCTTCAATGATAGGATTTGTTCATTCATATCTTTAATCGTTTATCTCATCATGCAATCTCAACCAGACGTCCTCTATTCTAACTACAAAGTGGCATCCATTGACCAGTTCGAGTGTAATAGTATGATCATGAACAACGTGTATCCTAGTCCTGCAAGTGATTTCATGCAGTACATTCCATATCCAATGAAAGAGTGTCCCCAAAATGAAGTCTTTGTTGATACTGTACAGAATGAATATAGCTGTGTATATGATCAAACCCCTTCTCTTACCCTTACACCCCCCTTGTCTGTACCTTCTCAGTACTCACCCAATATATCTGAAGCTGTCTCCAGAATGAGTCTCTTTGATCATGCCAATGCCGGTGTATCATTCGGTACTTCAAACCTTATTGACTTCAATACTATACCCGTCACTCAACCAACCATTCAACATGTACCCACCATCAAGTTGGATGGTGAATGCATTCCCGACCAGAATATCACGCAATTCAATGTAATGCAAATTCAACCATCTCCTGAGGTTAATGCTCTTGATTTCATGGATCCTTTTATTGATGATCAGTGGCTTATGTGGACACCCACTGGAGCATGTTCACCCGTCTCTTCCTATGATGGATCATTTGAAGACTACTCAATCAATATATCAGAGCTCAACAGCTTCTTTGAAGGCATTCCTCTCCCCAACACATCTCCCATCTACACTCCCCTTGTACCTTCTCAATCTTCTTTTCAAAATGACAGTTTAAAAGTCACGAAGACGTCCAGACGCCGCTTGTCAGAACCTCCCAAACCCAGCAAAAGTATCGATATGTGCTCACAGACCAATAATACCTTCTCCAGACCCATTGCCAGAAGCAGCAGTGATCGTTGCTCAAGATCTAATTCCCTTGGTTCTATCAATCTCTGTCCCCACCCTGGTTGTGGCAAAGCATTTCCCAAAAAATACAATCTGACTTCTCATATGCGTACCCATACTACCGATAGACCCTTTGCCTGCTCTACCTGTGGAAGAAGATTTGCTCGTCAACATGACCGTAACAGACACGAGAAGCTTCACTGGGGTGTCAAACCTTATGCCTGCACTTTCTGTAATAAACCTTTTGCCAGAATGGATGCTTTGAATCGCCACCTTCGCGTTGAGAAGGGTTGTATCAACGTAAACTGTAACACAATGACCCATATCTAGAATACTTCATCTTTTATCTTCACCAAAACACCCTTTATATTTATGTCCAATCTATTCCCTTATACCTTTACGCCCTGTTATTTATTCTCTCTTTCATTTATGCAACTAAAAAATAATACCAACTATGTACATACACTATTTATATTCCTTACCTTGAAATAAAAAAGAGCTTTTATTGCAACTATGAATAATCTCCATTTTAAGTATGAAGTGCAACCATGGATATTCATTTGACAGGGTGCAAAATAGAAGTGTTTTACCTATTATAAGCAAAACATGTATCTTACCCATTATTAGTAAGGGTTTGTATTTCCCTGTGCATTTCCCTTTACATATTATTTTCAGCGAGGATGTGTGAGGATGATTCTCCACTTTTTTTGGGCTGGATTCCTTAAAATCCGCCGTCACGTCAAGTCTTTTACCCCCCCGAATTTATATATTTTTTTTCTTATACTCTGGGTAGGCCCCTAGTTAAGAATATATTAATTTTTTACCTTTTTGTTTCCTCACTCTCCATGAATCGATTGATATTCTCCAGAGTGGCCAGTTTCTCTGTCCCTATTCAACAGGCAATAAAAACCACACCTAAGAGTGAGTATGCTTTTCACTTAAACATAGGTGCCTTTGATTTACTCTTTCCTTTTTTAGAATATGTTCGTTGTAATTCAACCTCTGTAAAGACAAGAAGATCAGATTTTGTTCGAAACAATCACCCCACTACACCACTTTCTGCATACAACAAACGGTTAGCCAATCAAGCTATTGTACGTGTTGACAGAAAGGATGTCACGAAGAAAGGCGAAAATGTCCAGAAGGTGTTGGCTATTATGAGTGAAATGAAGGAACGTAATATCAAGCCTGATATTATCTCTTATAATTCTTTGCTGGTTGCGTACGCTCGTTCTCGTGACTTTAATTCAGTGATATCCACATTGAACGAAATGGAAGAGAATGGTATTCAACCAACAGTAGATACTTATAATGCTGTCCTTGAGGTAAGCGGAAGAAGAGAAATTTCACAAAAAGTACTCACATTTTCTATTTAGGTGTGTGGTTATGTTGGTGATATTGCACATGCTACAGAAATGAAGTCTCATATGAAGGAAAAGGACATCGCATTGAACTCTCGTTCCTATAAGTTCCTGTTGAATGGAATGTGCAACACAGATTCAATTGAGTTTGCATTGGATACTCTGGATGAAATGAAACAATCCAACATTGCACCTAATTTGGATACCTATAACACTATCATTAGTACCTGTCTTCGTTTGTTAGAAGCTGATACTGCATTTAATCTGTTGAAAGAAGCAGAGAACTCTGATCTGGCTGTTGACAGTGACCCACGTATTTATATGAATGTACTCCGTGTAGGTGCAATCAAAGATGACACCAAGATCGTTGAATACTGTTGGAATAAGGCTGTGATCGGAAAGGCTATTCGCCCTGATGAGGGTACTTGTCTTAATGTGCTGAGAGTGGCTGCTAAGGCAGGCAATACCAGTCTGGCTACTGATGTCATCCGTCAACTGAGTACTAGTGGATACCCTTATAAGGAACACTACTTCACACCATTAATGGAAGCATTTATTGTGAAGGACGATCTGAAGAATGCATTCCATGTGTTGGATATTATGCGTGTATCTGGTATTACACCCACTGCCCGTTGTGCTCTTCCACTCCGTCAGAAGTTACATAAGAATGTGGATGCTATCGACAGAGCTTATTATATTCTCGAAGAAATGAAGAGTGAGAATAAACCCGTCGATATCACTGCATTCAATACAGTCCTTGTTGCTTGTGCTGATGCTGCTGATCTGGAGCGTACAATTGCTACTTACCGTGAAGCTAAGAATCTGGGTGTTACTCCTAATGTGGATACCTATAACTCTGTATTAGCAGTGTGTATTCCTACTCGTATGAAGGAGATGGGTGATGTGGTGATCAATGAAATGAAGAAAGCAGATATTAGCCCTAATTTAGACACCTATTCCAAGATGATAGCACTTGCATGTACACAGAAGGATTACGAAGAAGCATTCACTTATCTTGAAGAAATGAAGAGCTATGACATTGTACCTCCTTCAAAGTGTTATGCTACACTAGCACTCAAATTAGCATATCAGAAGGATCCTAGATTCTATATGGTATTGGAGGAAATGGAAACATATGGTTATACAGTATCAGATAGACTGAAGACAGCATTTACCAGGACCGAAGATGATAATATAAATGATAGAACAGCTCATAGAGGCGACAGAAGTGATTATAGAGCCGGAAGATACGAAAATAGAGGCGAGAGAAGTGATAATAGAGCCGAAAGATACGAAAATAGAGGCGAGAGAAGTGATGATAGAGCAGAAAGATACGAAAATAGATCAAGATAAAAAAATAAACAAATCCCCCCATTTTTGATAGACTGCTATTTATATATAAATATCCCCAGTATTGTTTATTTGCTTCCTTTCTTTTATTTCTCTCTCTGCATGCTCTTATCATTCATCATTCTTCTCTTAACCAGTGTCTGTATGGCACAACAATATTCATTTGATGTCCATGACTATCAACAAGGACCACAATCCTTATTCGATAAAATAGCACCTGATACTTCCCTCTCTACGTTTATGGATATTCTGACTCGAGAGACAGACATATTCCATTTATTCAATAACACAGACTCAGTGCCATTTACTGTCTTCTGTCCAACCAATGCAGCATTTAAGAGTGAACTGACTGCTTATACTCGTGAACACCTCCATGAGTTTATCCAATACCATATTGTACCCACACAGAAAATGGATAGTCATGTCCTAAAGAAGTCTCATTCATTAAAGACCTTGTTGGATAATAAAACTATTCAAGTCAAGCGTAATATTATCACTGGCAGGATAACACTGAATGATCATGCTGTTGTGAATGTAGCTCATCCTATTGAGGCTATAAATGGTATAGCTTATAAGATAGATCATCTATTGAGGTCTATGGATATTCCGGCTTGAATAATTAATAATAAATAAATAGTTTGACTATGTTTATTCATGTATAGTTATTAGTGTAGATAGAATCCTGATATATACTACTAGTGTCATCAGTAATGTATATATGACTATTAACATCAGTAGTGTATATATGACTGGTATCATCAGCAGTGTGTATATTACTATTTCCATCAGTGTGTATATTACTATTTCCATCAGTGTGTATATTATTACTATCAGTAGTGTATATATTACTACTATCGTCATTATTAGTGTAGACATTACTGTCATTAGTGTAAATGGCATCATAGATATCACTATACATATCTTGAGTATGGCTCTGGTCATCATCATATGGTGGAGGTACACTCCTTTCTTCTTCTTTCTTGGTAAGATGTGCAGATAAATCCTTATTCATACCAAAGCTATTGATTCTGTCTTGATTGAATATCTTCTTGAGTTTATCATCACAGAGTATGAACCTTCTGTCAGCTGGATCCTGCAGATTATTGGCCTTGATGTATTTCCATAACTTCTGGACTAATGCCGGTCTAGATAACTATGTATTTTGAAGTGAATTATAGAGCACTCACACTGTATTTCAGTATTTACCTCTTTATCACCATCCATGAGTTCTGATAGTGCAACACTCAGTATCATTGGTTTATTTAGTCCTGTCTTTCTCTTTGGTTTAGGTGGTGCATTGGGATCTACTATCTTCACCCTCTTGTTCTTCTTTTTTTTCTGTTTCTTCTTACTGGTCATATCATCTGTTATCTTCCTTTTTCTGTGTGGAATAGGATCATTCGGCGGATGGTCGTATATGGGATGAGAGTAAGTGGGAACAGCATAATGGCCGTTGTAGGCTGACAGACATGAGGTTTGGGAGTTTGTACTGCTGGTACTTCCATTACTGTTGTATCTCTGAAGCATTACTTGGGGTGGATAATTAGATATATATTGTTGTCCTTGAAATTGCTGCAATTGTAGTTGAAACTGTTGGTGCTGCTGTTCTGGTGAGAGGTAATAAACATTGGATGTATAAACAGTTTGATGATCTTGATATGGATCCAATTGATTCATCGGGTGATTATGTGGGGATAGATAGGTTTGATGCTGTGGAGATGGATATGGCTGGTGGTGAGGTGATGAGTATGGCTGATGATAGTTATGTGTACCGGCGAAGTCAATTTCAAGAGAATCATTGGAGTAATATACATCTTTGTCCTCTGTAATTGGCATTTTAGTCTTAATGACTGTATTATTATGGCGGGTGTGGTCTGCATAAATATAAAAGATTAATTAATAAGGATTTGATATTAAAAACATGCCTTCTGGTGTGTGTTCCATTCAATACTATGTGCTATTTACCCTTAATAAAAGGAAGTTATAGGAGTGAATGATAATAAAATAGAGAAAGGGAAGAGAGAAGAGTGAATAAGAAAGAGAGAGTGTGTGTGTGTTTGTGTGTGTGTGAGGGAGTGAGAAGGGGAGGGGGATGAAAGGGGTGGGGGCTTAAGAGGGGTGATAATTTGGATGGAATAAATGAGGATTTGGGACAATAAGAAGAACAATAAGGAAATTACATGATTGGAAGTATCAAGGAGGTTATCATTATTGCAGCCACTCTGACTTATACATTCTGTAGTTAGATCCAATACATAAACTGAATTGAATGAATACCCTATTTATAGCAATATACATGCAATTGATAATGGATCCAGAAAACGCGCTATTCACTATCACACACACACACACAAGCACACACACACATACAATGCTGCATGAAGTATATATAAGCCACATTACTTCTCTTGCGTCATCAATTCTTTCTACGTCACATTTAAATATCCGGCAAGAAAAAAAACAAAGGAGGGATTTCTAAGGTCAAAATGATCCGGGGCATCAAATATAACCTCGACTCCTGGGTTTTTTTTTGGGACAGCCAGTATATAATATTCGAATAATTATATACACACTCATATTTTTTCTATACCAGTTCTCCCCCTTATTACGTTAAACATGGCATCACGAGTAGCCAACAGAACTATCACCCGCCTCTCTTGTCAATTAGCTGCTGGTATTTATTGGCTGTTTATACTGTATCCACATATAATTAACCCTTTATCTCCTATAGCTAAGACTTCATTCACTACACCTGTACGTCTTTTCAGCTCAGCTTCTGTTAAATTACAAGGTAAACAAACATACACACACATAGTCACATAAACATAGTATAAATTATCTATACTCTTTAGCTGCCGAGAAGAACTACAATCAAGTGAGTGCAGATCCCTCTTTCAAATCAGGCAATGATGATCTACATGAATATGGACAATACCTCATGTCAGTATTACCAAAGTTCATTCAACAATATAGTGTATACAAAGATGAATTAACTATCTACACTGCTCCCACTGGCATCTATCAAGTGATGACCTTCTTACGTGACCATACTAATGCTCAATTCAAGTCTGTTATGGATATTACAGCTATTGATTTCCCCTCTCGTGAGAACAGATTCGAAGTTGTATACAATTTATTGAGTATGAAGTTCAATGGACGTATTCGTGTGAAGACTTATGCCAGTGAGACTTCTCCTGTTCCCTCTGTCACACCTCTGTTTAATGCTGCTAATTGGCAAGAACGTGAGACCTATGATATGTTTGGTGTCTTCTTCACTGGCCATCCTGACCTTAGACGTATTTTGACTGATTATGGCTTTGAAGGACATCCTTTGAGAAAGGATTTCCCTCTTACTGGCTATGTGGAAGTACGTTATGATGAAGAGAAGAAGCGTATTGTGTCTGAGCCTGTTGAATTGGCTCAAGCCTTCCGAAACTTCGAAGGAGCTCTTTCACCCTGGGAACAGAATGGTAAGAATAGAAGAGCAATAGATAGATCCTGTGTAAACTAATCATTGCTGCTATTAGGTACTGGACGTGATGATAAACCCAAGAAAATTGAAAGTGAGGAGAAGAAATAGATATTGACATTATATTTAATGAAGTAAACAGTTAAAATATAGTATACAAGTATATTACATATAGATGTGTGTGTGTGTGTGCGTATATAGGTGTGTATATATATAGATGTGTGTGTGTATATATATAGATGTGTGTGTGTGTATATAGATGTGTGTGTGTGTGCGTGTGCGTATAAATATATGTGTGTGTAATTATGTAATTAAGTGGTTTTTTCTTGTATGATGTGTAATTAAGTGGGGCATTGTTTTTCTCTGTAATTATCATTATCACTCCATAATGATTACTATCTCTAACCCATAATTAGTTACCACCAAATGATAGACACCCTGAGTATCACTTATGTGCTATCAACCATATTAGGAAATCTATAGTCCCTTTTCTAATGGGTATTTCTTGACAGACAGCCCCCTTATTCTTCTTCTACTATTTAGAAATAACTCTATTTCATTCTCCGATATCCAACCATTTGTCTCTATTTATATTCAAAATAATCCATAAACTCATAAATCTCCCTCCCCCTTCTTCCCCTCTCTCTTTCTTCTATAATTATATACCCTTAATCTATGTCTAGTTCTGTTGGTATGAGATAATAATGCTTATATGTATTTGATATAGAGAAGATTGGATTAATAAGTGTTTATTAACCAGATAGTCACTATGTTTCTATTCTGTTGTGTGGATCTATCCTCACTGTGATAATACTGGTTATTCTCATACGATGTCTGTTACAGAGGAGAAGTGTGCATGATGAAGAAGAGGATGATGAACGACAAGGCCTAGTGACTAGTAACACCAGTTTTGGGCGTCTAAAGAAGACACATACATTTTATCAGTGGAATAAGACCACACCTTCTTGTCAAACTAATCCATCGAAACCCGAGACAAAATCATGGGAGCAACGGAGAACAGATTTAATACAGAAATATGCAGCTATTCATGACTCTTCATAATAAATATCCCTCTCATGTTATACCCACAAAACAACACACACACACACACACAGAGCTTTGATTTTGACTATTATAATTTATATACTTTAAAGGAAGGAGTAAAAAGAGAAAACATAGGAGGAGGGGGGAGGGATTAAAAGAAGATTGGGGGGTATAGATTGTGTATGTGGGTGTGTGGGTGTAGATTATGGTGCACTAATAGCCTTATCATCCATCTCAGTCAATAAAGATGTCTTATTGGAGTCATATTGGCCTAGGATGGGTGGTAATTTGTTGATGTGTGTCTGAAGAGCCTTGTCCCTCCTTTCCTGTTGTTGTGCAATCAGTCTCTGATGTAGCTGTAACTGTTCCTGTAACAGTAACAGTTGCTTCTGCTGTGATTTATGTGCTTTCAGGGCATTTCTTGTGTTGGTGGGTAATCCCTGTAGATGAGCATCATTCTGTTTACTATCACAACTCTCATTACTACTAGTCACGCTATGGACACTATCACTTCTTTTTCTCTTGATATGACCATCTAGCATGGCAATAGACAGTGGAGTCACCATCTGCACATTCTGTTTAGCCGGTCGTTTCTGCACTGATTTATGCTCAGCTGAGGGTTTAATCTGAACCTTCTTCTCCACCTTCTCTTCTGGGTAATGGGATGTCTTTGGTTGTGATTGTTGTATCATGCGTCCTTCTACTTCCACCCGTAGCTCAAGTGACCCTACCTTTTCCTTTAGACGGCTATTGCGTTTATCAAGATAGCGGATGTATTCCACTGACTTGAACAGGACAGTGCTCTTGGAGTTATTCAGGTTCTTTAATGTAGGCACTAGCTCTGTTAACTCCTTGAAGCCTGTTCTTATTGTACTCCTTCTCTTCTGCTCTGATGCTATATGATTAGCCCTCTTCTCTTCCTCTGTCAGCAGTTCCTTATTGGAGCGTATCTTCTTACTGACATGTTCACTCTCCTTCTTCTTACCCTCATTTAGCTGTCTCTTGTTTGGATTCTGCTTGAAATTACTGTCGCTTGTGAGATAAACAGACGGTAGTTGTTCTTCTTCAGTGGATGTCACACTGTGGGTATGGAATGACGGAGATGGAGTCATGAGATCACTCACTGGGGTAGGGGATGCTGACTTTGATTTCTTGGGCAATGCGGCTATTAGATTCAATCTCTGATGGAGCTTCTTACGCTCATCCAGTGATTGCAGTATCGAATTACGCCTCTTCTCCTCCTCTTCCTCTTCCCAAAACGCGTCTGTGTTATACTGGTAGTAATCGGACTGTAATTGGCCGTCTGATGGGAGATCAGAGTCAATGAAGAATGTATCTAAGAAGGTAGAGAAGGCTTTCTGGTCATTCTCATCCAATACAGTGTTTGCATTGGGGAAGAGTAGAAATGGGTCTTGCATAAATGATAGTTGAGGAGTGGGCAGTGTGGGTTCTAGTGGGAAGCTGAAATCCGGATCCATACCGAAACTAAATTTGAAATCTATATCACCCCAGAGTGAGTAAAAGAGGAGTGATAGAAGAGAGATAATGATTTACCTTCAAAGGGAACTGGTTCTTGTAGTACATTATCGTCCACAGGTTCTTTCATGGGGGAATAGAGCCATGACTCATGAGTAGATGAGCTTGGTAATGAAGAGTAGTCCATAAGAGAGTATCTATTTAGTATTCTATAAAGGTCTATTTCAATAAGTTAGATAATAGATGGATAGGAGTGTGTGAGTGTGTGTGTGTGTGTGTGTATGTGTGTGTATGTGTGTGTATGTGTGTGTGTGTGTCTGTGTCTGTCTGTGTGTGTGTGTGTGTGTGTCTATTTATTATTATTAATTCTATATAGTATATATTAAAAAAAAGCAAACTGAAATAAAATGGAAGAACAAAGTTATTCATATATTTATTTATTTATTTATTTTTATTCACAAGCTCATACAACTCACGTTTCTCCCATCATACATCGATGTTACACTTATTATCACATGTTATCTCCCCACACTATCAGAGTTTGGGTGTATTCCTCAATGAGTGGATCACTTCCCTGGCAATAGAAATGGCCACTGTCTCAATAGTCACCATTGGATTCACTCCCACTGCAGTAGGGAAGACAGATCCATCGGCCACATACAGATCCTTCACTTCCCATGTCTCTCCTGTGGGCTTCACAACTGATGTCTTGGGTGATATTCCCATTCGACTAAGATAAAATATAAGTATATCATGTGGAGTGATCATGCACAACATATTTACCATGAACCTAATTGATGAACAGTCGAAAGAGAGAGCGTACCCTCCTGCACTGGTTTATCAAAAGTCTGCAGCCACTGAATAAACCTCTTGTTATCTACTCGGGATTCTTCATCCTCTTTGAATTTGAATGGTGAAATATGGAGCATGGACGAAAACAATTCTCGAGCACCAGATGCACAGAATATCTGCATGGCTCTCTTTGTTCCTTCACTACAAGACTGATAATCATGCTTGGACAGCTTGTAGTTGAACTTCACCTTATCATCCTCATCTACATACACATCTCCCACCGAATCCATGTCTCTGGTCACAGTAATACTCATGGCAGTGGCATGTCTCTTCAAGACCATTTCCTTGTGTTCGGCTGAAGTGGTCCATGGTAGACCTGCAGCGAAGTGTCCAGGCTGTAGGATACAATCTTCAATCTTAGCCCCGTAATTATCCCCGTTCCAATTTTCAGCAACAGAGGATACACATGTAATAAGGGGTCCTTCATGCTGACGAATAGGCTCATCAAATATAGCACAATTGAGAGACAGAGGCTGCAAGTGAAGATGTTTACCGATATTGGAGTTCTTCAGTCCACTCTTCTTAAGGATATCAGGAGTACGCAAGGAACTGGCACATACAATCACTCTCTTGGCACTAATATTGACTTTTTGGGTATTATTGACAATGCATTCCACCCCTACTGCTTTTCCATTCTTCACCAACACTTTAGTGACCTGGGTTTTCTCCATGAATCGAGCACCGTTTTGTAAGGCGTCTATAAGCCAAGTGTGAACTGTACTTTGCTTGATACCTGCTTTACAGCCGAGCATACATCTGTTACAGAGATGAGCTCTGGGTCCAGTATTGACATTCACATCATCAACGGGAAATCCTAGTTTTCTATAAATAAATAAATAAAAAAGTTAATTTATCATATGGAGCATATATATTCATCTTTATTATACCTGCAACCATCAAAGAATTTATGTCTGAGGTTGGAGTCAACATGATGTTTTGTAGTAGCACCTATTCTGTCGAATACTCGACAGAGATCAGTATCAAACTATGATAAATATATTCATGTTTAATATATAAATAGATTGGTGATGCATTTTTTTTATTACCTGGGGAGACTTGAAATAAGGGAGACCTAGATTATTCCATTCATCACGTACATAATGTTGAGGCTAACAAATGGATGAGTTCATGTGAAATATCTAATGACTTAATATTATTTATTACCTTGAATGAAGCCAGATAATTAATCGAAGTTCCTCCACCATAGAGTGATCCACTTATGGATTGAATTAGACTATTGGTAGAAGGGACTATACCCCCGTTTTCACACAGATCATAATAATGCTCTTCTTCATGAGAGAAATCATCCTGATGGTAGTACTTTCCTTTCTCAATCACAAGTACAGAGTACCCAGCACTGGCTAATTCAGCAGCAGCCACTCCACCACCTGCACCACTTCCAACCACAATGACATCAAATGAAAGATTAGGAACAGTTGATTCCGAAAAGGACATCATAGGCAGACGATCATGGTGAACGGGTTCATAGAGAGAATGGTTGATCATATACTTATCACCAGCAAGTGCGTCATACCCAAGACAATCGAGAAGAGGCGATTTAGTGTTACTATAAGCAGTGGATACAATCATACCAGAAATGGCTCGATAGATTGACCTGAAGATGGTGAGTGAAGATGATTTCCAGCTATTCATGATCTTCTCTCTTGTGGGTAGATCGAAATCAGAGAATACACCCCAATATCCAGTCAACAAGTAAGTGCCTGGGCGAGTATTAAGCAAGTTAAATACTTTCTTGAATGCATCTACTTCCTTCTGACCTAGCTTGGTGCCAAAGTATTTACTGACCAAATTCTGACTCAATTGCATAGAGGATCCTGATATTCTAGCCATTTGTCTGATCTGACTTTCTGTAATATCATAAATATGCCTCTTGGGCAATAATCGTTGGCAGAAGTCCTCTTCTTCCTGCTTGCTCATAGGAGCAATGAACGTATCAATAATGACATTGAAGACCTGATATTGTTCAGGTGTTAGCATATGCGTGTGAATCCTGTGTGTTATTTGGGAGGAGGAGAAAAAAAGAAGAAAGGGAAGACGGTGGGAAATCAAGATGAGCTTAAATACTTTGACAGAGAGCAGGAAAATTAGGTCTCTAAAACCAGCCAAATGATGCTCTCGTAATCGTCCGTTAGTCTATAATAAGCAAAAACTTGATCACATAATCCCGTCTTGAACGAGTAAGAATTGGTAGGGTACTTCATAGTCTGTTTGTCGCGTAAACAAAAGGGAGGGGGAAGGTAGATGGTAGTACGCACTGCTACATCTGACATGATTGTTTACGAATAAGAAGCAAGGAGTGGACGAAATGGTATATATCTAGTGTCACTAATGAATCCACTTAACATCACGCTGTGTATGACAATAACAATCATATGAATCCATTAGTAAATGGCAAGCTACCCTGTCATTATTATGCTCTTTTTCATGCTTCAACGGATATACTAGATGAATCATTTCACTGATTGGATGATATAATATGAACCGAGCGGATTACATATGAGGATAAAATATTGTCTCCATCAGTTCAATAGACTAAATGATCACTGTAAGAAGCATTGTTATCTTGTGTGGTATCTACAGTATTGTTTATCTGATACAACCTGTCACATATTATATTGCAAGAAATGATTTTAATGAGAGGAATACATTGACTTGGGAATGGCTTCTAGAGTAGAAAGAAGTTTATGCAGGTCAAGACAAGGATACCTGTACCTTTTAATGTGTTACAAAGTACAGTGGCTTCTGATCACCACAGACATTTAAGACTCTCTCTGCAGAGCCACAGGCAACCAACCTCAACTTTGAATAATATATTAAAGCCGGGATAGTCCCCTTGTTCCAGAATCCACCGTTTCTCTTGAATATACCCACCCCTCCCACTTGAAGTCAGGGAATCTTCTCTCTCTCTATATATATGTATATGTATATACTCAACTGTTTAGCTTACATCCAATAGGACTGACATACGCCTTTATTGGAAGTATAAAAATTGTATCCTATTTTATACTGGCATCCATTCTTTGTTATCTGATCGGTCCCAGTGCCCAATCAGATTCCATACCGTTCATTCCTCAATTCCTGCCTTTGTTCTCTTCCCATCATCTCTTGGAGAAGAAAGCCATGATCAATATACGATTGCAATAAGTGTATAGATTCCTTATATTAACAAATCCACACAGTCAATTGGTTGTATCACACAATAATCTTTTTATAAATATGTGATAGTACAAACAGACATATATTGGCTAATTATCAGTTTGCAATAACAAGACATACCATCAGAGTGGGAAGCCTTTAGATTCCAGAGTAAACCAAGGGTCAATTAGTTAATTATCAGTAAGTTAATTATTATTACATTAGTTATCGAGAGGTAGATCAGTAGTTGGTAAGTTATTTGTAAATTAGTCAAGAGTAGGGTAGAATGTTAGAAATTAGAGAGGATTAACTAGGCAAGACGTGATTCCGTGATAAGCAATCAGTTGATAGATGAGTTAGTATTGGATGTGTCAAAGGGAAAAAAACCAATAATAAAAGGGGGAATATATCCATTCTACCAGTCATATAACTCACCTCACTAACATATGACTAACGAAGTCCCACCATCAGCTTATGGCTACAAATTAGAACTCATTAGCCAACATGCCTCCTTTTTCCTCTCATACTCTCTCACCAATACTCTAATTAATGTGCATTTAATGTTTGGCACACGTTTCAGCTTCAAAATTATTTTACCACTTATTCTGACCATCCCTCCACACATTCGAGTTTCACAGATTGGAATCACTGACATCAAATGTATTCTCATAAATGGCTTTGAGAAAGTGACAAATATCCATATGTGTTGCATGAAATTTCAATCGGATAAGGTAAGATCTAGAGTAATAGAGACAAGATAACCATAAATTGACTTTATTGTTTTCTTCAACTGAGGGAAAGCAAGAGAAATATACCTATTAAAGTACTTCAATACATAATCCACTATACACATACAGTAGATACATAAGATAAAATAAATCTGTCTCTCTGTGTTTCTTTGAGTGGCACAAATAAGATCATGTACAATGACTCCAAAGAACGGGGAATTGGCATAATCGTTCAAATATCATTTTTATAAATTCTCGGCTAACCTCTCTTCTCATATACTTCAACGTTTCCATATTCATATTGTTGCATGAAACTCACTTCTTTATTTTAGCATAGAATAGTCACTGAGGTTATGTCTTGGTGATGTGTATATTAGTTATGAAAACAAAGTAAAAAGTACTGGTATATGCTAAGGAATGAAAAGTATAACTCTGCTTGGATTGACCATTTCATATGATCACATTTACTCTGACCATGCAATTGGTATATAATTAAAGAACATATTCTATGCAACAAATCCAGTTATCGCTGTGGAGTGGGTTTTGTATAGTCTCCCTTGGTATAGAGCAGTCGATGGTGTTTATTATGTATATCAACTTCCAACAAAAGATGTGTCAGCAAGATGTTGAATATCGAATTCCTTCTCTATTCCTGCCTTTACCTCTCTTCTCTATTCCTGTCTTTATCTCTTTTCTCTATTTCTGCATACTATTGCTTATCAACTTCAAATGTTCATATTCTCTAATGACCAAGTTAAAATAACAAATGATATCACTCTTTAATTAAGCAAACTAGTCCAATTACATCTTATAATACCATATATTGGTTACACCCCTCCCTATAACTATCTAATAGCCTTACTCATTTATGGGCTCTCACTATAGTACCATGAAATTACCCTGAAGATAATAATATCCTATTCACTCCCGGGGCACTAACTATCCATCTATAGTCAGTCAAACTTTCATTCATAGCATTCTTACTTCCAGCATGATTTCCAACACCCTTATCGTTCATCATATTCCTCATTATAATCCTCCGTATAGTCTTCAGCCCGACTTTTAACACGTTATTCCTGATACTCCCCTGTCTATTTGTCAACACATTGCTTGAAGTATTTTCAGCACAATTCTTCTGTAGACTCTTCAGCATAAACCTCGAGTATAATACTCAGCTCACCCTTTCAGCCTACACTGCATACTGCCATCTAGCTCGCTGATGGCCACATCTATTCAATATAATATTTAAATCAATTTAGCTATCCACCCACACTTTGATATATCCTTATCAATAGTCTTGCAATAATTGATACCACGCTACTATACTCATCCATAATCTCCATCTAACTTGTACATGGCACCCCTATAGTATTCTATTCTATTTATAACTTGATCATACGAATAGTGGATATCATGGAATATGATATGACTGAAGACACGAGAGATATAAGTATTGCCAATCTAGTTTGTATTGGATACCCCAAAGTTCTATATGGGTTAGATAGAATCAACAAAGCAAAGCAACACCACAAATCAGTCTACAGATCTAGCAGCCAATTCAACTAGATAAAGCATCTCAGTATCTTGTGTCAATGTCAATCATCGCATATATATATATATATATTCATTGTCATTATTTCCGGTGTGTCTTTCAATGGTTATAATAATGGTGTAACAATTACCTCCATAGTAGCCAGTTTCTATTGGTAACAAATGCCCAACAATAGGTACAAAGGATAACCTGCTTATTAGTACCCAGTATAATGATGAGTATGCACTAATCAGATAGATGTTCCTGTATCATCTGCTTAGGAACAGTGTAACTATAAATACATAAGAGTGTTTACCAACAGGTGATTTATATACAGGGAGTCCCAATTATTATATTTAGTGCCAATACAACTGATCTGTACAGTACTGCATGTAGAGTGTATTTTTATAACAGGATCAATATAGCTAGACTCTATAAATGACTGAAACTAAATTTACCGTTAATAGGCAAATAGCAATTAACTAGTGTATTCCTACTAATGGAGTCAAGTAAGCCAATAGGAATCTAGCAGAAAGAGATTGTTCTGGGTTCCATAGGGTCAATACTCTTTGTAAGAGGGTATTACAGCAATTTAAAAATAAATTATGTCTTCCTTTTGACTTTCCTGTTGACTTCTCCTTCTCAAAATCCAAGAATGACCACTCAGGGAAGAGCATCAAGTGTAACAATCGCCCATGGAAATAGAAAAAGCTATAAATATTCATTGTCACCCTTCCTCTTCTTCTTTCTTCCTTTCATCTTCATATCACATAAACAATAAACATAATGAAATTTTCAATTGCCGCCATATCAGCACTCATTTTATCTTCTGCCATCACATACACTTCTGGTGATGCCTATGCTGATGCTATGAAATCTTGGTGTGGAGGTAACTAGAGTGTAACCTCTGTTATACATTAAAACAGTTATTTAATTATCTTTTGATAGGTCTCTCTGTGACCAGTCCCACTGCTTCCAATGTATATGTAGCTGGAAAGAAAGCTAAGATTACAGTTAGTAAGTTTAGCAATAAGATTAGAGTTCTGATGTGTACATGCCCACTGACTATAACCCCCCTTTTTTTCCAACTAATAGCCAGAAAAGCCGATCAACGCACAAAGACAATTACTGGCCTTGATGTATGTATCACAGTTACACTCCATTTCTCACTCATATTGACACTCCATTTCCCTCTTCTTTTATCTTCACTTTCTAGTTATACTCTGTAGCATCAAATGGACAAGCTAAATATATTAAGAATGTGTGGAAGGGCAGTTATGCCTTAAAGACCAAGGCCACCATTTATGACATTATCCCTAAGAACACTGCAGCCGGTCTTTATTACTACCGGTAAAGGATTTAGACAAATAGAGTAATTTAAATTTAAGTTAATTAACCCAACTATCTATTTATAGTGTCTGGGTTACCAATTGGATTGATGGTCAACATGGTCCTGACTGTCTCCAGACATCTCATACCTTCAAAGTAACCTCTGGATCTCACACTAATGCTGCTGGTATGCTTGAATATGCCGAATTATTGAGTGATGAAAAAATCTACAACCCACAATACTTCGAGGGTTGTTTCGGTGTTAATGTCAAATACCCTGAAGAAGGCAGTGTCTACAACCTCAAGGACCATGTTCATATACAAGTAGACAAAGATTCATCATCTCAGGCAGATGCATTAACCAAGGTAGAATTGTATAATGGAGAAGAACTTGTGTCCGTAGCCTGGACTGGTCATGAATCCTTCCAGAACTCATTTGTATTGAAGGATCATTTGGTATTGACACACGTTGATCCCAGTGCTTTGTATCATTACAAGATCTATACTACCAGTGATAAGGGAGAAGCTACCTGTACATTCGAATCCAACAACTTCAAAATTCAACAGTAGAAAGACCTTTTTATTATTATTATTATTACATAAATAAAAGCATATATAAATAGCTCATTGCAGTTTATTGTATCTCTCTTGTGCATATCTCCAATTCTTTGTCTTCTTGCTCTCATGAGTATCCTGTTTAGTGCCCAGTCCTGATTTATTCAGCTGTGAATGAGGAACAATAGGCTCAATGATGCCATCCCCATTCCTCCCTAGTCCCTGTCCCTCCTCCCAGCCTAGTTTCTGTAACATCCGGCTGCCGATTCCTGCCACTGGTGTATCTACTGTTGTTTTGACTGTCATTATAACTTCATCATGGGTATCTCTATTGGTGTGATGACTTTCTGGGACGGTTGTCTGTCTTCTCATATCAGCACGATCAACGTAACTGGATAATGGGGTATTATTATCCCTATATAATCTCTTGGTGTTTCTTATCCATTCTCTTCTACTCTGCTCCATGTCTATAGTGGGTATAGGTGTCTGTTTATTCTTCTTACCCCCATCCGTCTCAATAAACGTGTGTCTAACACATGCTTCACATGGCCAACCTGTATCATTGTGATTATGTACTTGCATCACTGTAGACCCTATCTTGAGTATATCCAAATGTCGAAGTTCATAGGGTAAACTACTCTGCTTGGGATTAGACAGTCTCTTGTCATTAACAAAAGTGCCATGCTGTGATCCCACATCAATCACAAAGAACACCTTCTCTTTCTTGTCTAGAAATATCATGCAGTGGTATTTACTCACAATCATCTCTGGTAATCGTAGTCGTCTATCCCAAGATCTATCTCTGCCTACTGTGATCCCACTCTCATCCACCAACACTGTCTCATGAGGTTGATAGAAAGGAGAAGACTGTACCACCAGTCTTAGTGACTGGGTTCCTTCTGGGTGCCCCTTCCAATAGTCATCATTAAGGGTGATATAACTCATGGTGGCTTCATCGTATTGTGAGTATTCCTGTGTGATTGTATCGAACCAGGCATTATTCTCCTGGTCAAATATATATCTGTCTTCACTTGACATTGGAGTGAATCAAATACCAATATTTCATATTCCCCCTCTTTATTTTTTTATAAAAATGGGAATAACTGAGTTCAGACATGTATGCTTGATTTTATTTGCACAATTTTTTTACACATTGCAAAATATCAACTTCTTTAGTGTGTATTCCTCCTCTTTGAAGATAGAACATGCTCACGTGATATTAGACAAGATGATCTACCCTAATGCTGAGGACCAATTTATTTATTTGGTCTCCCTCAACTTTCAAATATCTAAAGATCTTTCCATCAATACACTCATGGCTCAAGTAAGTCATGTTCCTTAATCCTGTTCAGTCATCACTCAACCCGTTGCATTATAGAGAGGCTATGTTGGATTAACCAATCAAGGAGCAACCTGCTACCTTAATTCCTTATTCCAGACACTCTATTTCACAAACACATACCGAAAGTCAGTATATCAAATACCCACTGAAGGCGATGATCCCAGTAGCAGTATAGCACTGGCTTTACAACGGTTATTCTATAACCTCCAGTTCTCAACCACAGCTGTCTGTAAGTGTTAAGAGAATGTTGACAGGTACATGAAATAGTTAAATTTTTTTTCTAGCCACTGAAGAACTGACAAGGTCATTTGGGTGGGATTCTAGTGATTCGTTTATGCAACATGATGTCCAGGAGTTCAATAGACTGTTACAGGATAAACTAGAGAACAAGATGAAGAATACACCTGCAGAGGATTCGATAAGGAAGCTCTTTGTGGGTAAAATGAAGAGTTATATTCGATGTGTTGATGTGGATTATGAGTCTTCTGTACATGAAGAATTCTATGGTATAAACAGAGATGTGGAATATCAACAGGATTAGGATCTGATGATTGTTGTTTAGATATACAGTTGAATGTGAAGGGTTGTGCTAATTTAGAGGAATCATTTAGAGATTATATTAAGGAGGAACTGATGGATGGTGACAATCAGTACAAGGCTGATGGTTATGGATTGCAGAATGCAAAGAAGGGAGTTATATTTGAGGAATTTCCTCCTGTTCTGCATCTACAATTGAAACGTTTCGAATATGATATGATGAGGGACAGTATGGTGAAGGTATGAAGGTGGAAGATATAAAAGGATGGGTGATTGACCGTGTCTATGAACAACTAGATAAATGATAAATATGAATTCCCCTTGGAGATAGATCTACGTCCTTATTTATCACCTGAATGTACTAAGAAGGCATCATACAAGTATAGGCTACATGGGTAAATGACAGAAGCGATAGAAAACAAGTGATGACACTAACATGGAAGTAGAGTATTAGTGCATATGGGTGACTTGAGTGGGGGCCATTACTATGTATTTGTGAGGCCAACGAAAGAGAATCAATGGTAAAAGACAAGGTGTGATCAGTTCAAATGATCTATGTTTAACTGCCCCTTTTATTCAGGTTCAAATTTGATGATGACTCTGTGACACCAGCTACTCTTCATGAAGTATTAGACGGTACATTTGGAGGTAGCAAATCTGACTCGAATATATCATCCAATGCATACATGTTGGTATATATTAAGGCATCCAGTGTAAACAGTGTATTATCACAAGTCACTGTGGACGACATCCCTTCACATGTTGGTAACTACCACTATCGTCTATAACAGAATAGTATGCTTAATACACCACTCTCTAGTTGAACATATAAAGAGTGAGCAGTATGTAGTGAACAAGAGTCTGAAGAGGAAACAGGATCAGCATTTATATATGAAGGTATATGTGGTAACGGATGACACTTTCCGTATGAACAAAGGGCATGATTTTATTGCTGTTGATGAATCAGAAGTGAATGAAGAAACGCCCTTCCATGTTGTATTCTATCGTAGGAATAGTAAGTTTAAGCAATTTCAAGAGGAAATGGCCTATAGATTGGGTCTGCCAGAAGATAAAATCAGATTCTGGATAATAAGCAACAGAAAGAATGAGACAGTTAGAGTAGATTGCCTGATTCAAGGGAAGGAGATGGAGGAGGGTATGTGTCCGTACTGTTTCTAGTGTTCTTCATAATAACCATCTTTTAATAGACATAGAAAAGGTTCAGGCAAAGCATATACTGTACTATCCTCATCTTAGACTCTATATGGAAAAGACAACAGCAGACAATAATCTGCCTACTGACATTTCAAATCAAGTATTCATCTTCATAAAGACCTTTGATGTATTCACTCAGGAGATACAGTGAGTAAATAGAATGAGGTTATATTAGAATTGTATTCAAGTAGTCTGCAGATCTATAGGATCAATTTATCTGGATATAAACAAGACATTCGAGGAAATGAATGATGACTTTAATGCACAGGCTGGATATCCAGATGACACACAACTTCAAGTGTATGAGGTACTCACAGATGGGATATTTATGATGGGAAACAGTGATTAACATTTGATATGAGCAGGAAATAACAGCACTGCAAGTAAACTTTTTGAACCCACATATAACACCACTGGAAGCTGGGCTAAAACATGGCGATATCATATGTATAGAGAAACAAATCAACACATTAGAGTAAGCACAATGACCAGATATCCAATAGAACAATATATTGATCTTATCTTATTAGACTGGACATCATTAATGAGAAAAATCTGTATGTGAATGTGGCTAATTACTTGAACAGTTTACCCAGTAGAATACTGGTTACATTCATGCCTAAAGAGCATGATTCTGGACTCAATGAGACAACCCTCCCTCTTCAAGCCAACATGTCTTATATGGATATTGCAGGAAGAGTGGGAAGAGAATTGAATGAAGATCCCAATAGAATATGCTTCTTTATTCCAGATAAACAGGGCAATCTGATATCTATGGCCAAATATGAGTCTGCTATGACCCTTAATGATCTGGTTATTCTATCTCCAACAAATCATCCTCTCAAAGTATATTTCAGTATTCTGCCATTCGCTATAGATCAGCTACCTAACCACTGTTATGTGAATGTCAATGTTTGTATTCCCACATTCTCCCATATCACCAAGAAGGAAATACTGATTCCCAAAAGTGCGTCTATTAATGACATAAAAGAGAGAATAATCTCATTTACCAATCAAAAGACAATACACATGTATGGAGTAACTGATAAACAATATTACAGGCGTTTACCATTAGATCAATCAGTAAACTACTTGGAAGGTGGTGTAGTTCTCTATGCAGAACCCTATGATGATGAAGAGCAGGAGAAGAACTTTGATGATGAGTTTGCTACTGCTCATTACTACCATAATGGACATAAAATTGTCTTTCGATTCCGCGTAATCAATGTAAAGAACACATCTATTTTCTTTTCTTTGTACTCACAATCTCTATTAGGGTGAATTATTTGAAAATAGTAAGAAGAGGTTAGCGAAACGATTGGGAACCAAGCTAAACTTGGTGGAATATACAGTCATACGTAAACACAAAACAATTGTCATGAAAGATGGTAAGTGTGTTTCCATGGCAATTGAAATATGGACTCTAATGAATAATGAGTAGACTCTTCCAAGTTAAGTGATTTCATGTTCTCATTGGATGATGTGCTTTCTATTAGAGACACAAATGCACCTATTGTACATAGTAAATTGTTTATTAAAGATTAAATAAACATAAATGGATACATGATCGTTGCCTTCCTGTAATACCCTTAGTAAAGCAGTCACGCTTACATAAGCAAATGCCAACAGGACTTCTTTTACTTCGACTATTTTTTAACAATAGAAGTTTTTTGCTGGAGATGGGTAATAAGTCAAAACAAACGCCGATCTGCTTGTGCAATCGGTATAGTGGAGACTGCACATCTTCATAATGATGATATTCCAACCAATATTAAGATAGTAAACTTAGGGACATAGGAACGTATATGTGTCTATAACGGGACTAACTGATAAGTCGTAAAAACTTCTATTTTGTATACCTTTTTATTTTTATCTCGTTATACCATCCATGGCATAAACATTGACATCTGCCCGAAGATATGATTGTCTGGTGGGACATTCATTTCAAGATATGCTATTGTTACCCTAATCATGTGAGCATGGGTGTGATATACAGTAATATTAAAATGGCGATATTAAATACTCATAACCCTTCTACTCTACACTAATGAATTACAGAGACACTATACTACAACGACTACAACAACGTGATAACCAGAGATCCATATATCATGATATCATCAACACCAGTAAATACCAAACAACTGTCTATCCATTGCTTTCTTCTAACACACTATCCTATAGACAACCAGCTATTAGAGCAAATAGGGCTTCTCAAGCAGAAGGAGACAGTCATCAGAAACGAACTTCAGAAAGAGATTCAACAGAAGAAAGAGAATGAAGTCTACTCTGGGTAAATAGAGACTAATGCTAGTCATTAACCACTTCTAATATATCTAAAACAGTAATCAAGAAAGAGTGCTTGAATTAGATAGACGAATCAAAGAACTGAATGAAGAGCGTATTGAGATGTATAAGACTCAGAGTGAGAATGCTCAACGACTGGTTAATCTCAATGAACAGTTGAGAGCCAAGGAAGAGAAGGAGATTCAACAGAGTCAGTTGTATGTAATTCTTATAATGAATAAAAAGAAGGTTTGCTAATACTTAAAGACAGGAATATCCGACTACAACAGGAAGCAAGCGTACTCAAAAAGAAGCATGAACTCCAGATTGAACAGTTACGGGAGAAGGACAAGGTTATTCTTGTAAGTGAAGGACTGTATTTCATTTGATTATAAACATTTGACTCATTGATTTTTATCAAAGACACTTCAAGATGAATTATCTGCACTCCACCTGGAGATGTTGACTACTGAAGAGAGAAATAAGAAGCTGAAGACCGAGAATGATCAATTGATTCAACGGTGGATCAATAAGATGAACGAAGAAGCAGAGAATATGAACGAGGCCACTCAATTCTATGAAAAGTAAACCAGAAATAGACACCTATTATGTTATCTATCTCATATTCTCTCCTCTCGCTTATAGTGCTCTTTTGCAAGCCAGATCCAGTAAAGACAAGAAGCAAGAGGTGGATTCATTGACTGATGATAGTAACTATTCCATCTTACCCAGTAAGATCCATAAAAGAATGGTAAACATGGAATAACTATCTTTCTATCCTTAGATATTGATTGGGTTTTTATATAAAATAACTAGAATGTGAATGATCCAGAAACACACTGCATCACATCTTCCTCGGCAGGGACAATGATAGCAGTGGGTGGAGCAGATAAGAAGGTGAAGCTGTATGATGCCAAGACAGGAAGTGCTCTTTATTCTCTTTCAGGAGCCATGCAGACAATCATGTCTGTCTGTTTCAACTCAACAGATGAGATGATATTAGCCGCCTGTACTGACAATGCTACCAGGATATGGAGTTTAGGGACACATAGAATAAGAGTAATGGCAAATAAACTACTTGTTATTTATTCTCATAATGACCTTTTTGTATGTATTTTTTTTTAAAAAACGCATATACACACACACACATATCTATATACACAATAGCACACATTTCAAGGCCATTTTGGAAAAGTTTATGCAGCTAAGTTCACAGCTGATTCTAATAGAGTGGTAAATAGTTTGTTTGGTTTATTATGATTTAAGATAACAGTAATAAATAACATGATTGTGCAGATATCAGGCAGTCATGATCGAACATTGAAGTTATGGGATGTCCAGAAAGGTCGTAGTAAGTAGATAATATGGAATAATAATAAAAAACGAGGAATGGACTTAACTCTGTCTTTAGTCGATAAAACCATATTTACCTTCTCCAGCTGTAATGATCTCTGCTTGATGGATGGAGATGGACAGACAATCATTAGTGGACATCTAGATAACAGTATCCGGTTCTGGGATACTCGATCAGGACTAGGAACAAAGGATTTGGCAGGTGTTCATCAAGGACAGATTACTTCTGTCAGTATGTCCCATGGTAAGTACTTGAATATATATTCAGCCTGTTATTTCTAATTAGTTGTTCTTATTAGATGGATACTCGCTCTTAACCAACTCAAGAGATAATACACTCAAGATCATTGATGTGCGCATGTATGAAATAGTCAAGTCATTTGAGTAAGTATAAAGATAGATTAATAGCAGGAAGTGTGTCTGATATAGATATCGTATTAGAGCAGATACCTATAAGAATGGATTGAATTGGAATAGATCGACATTCAGGTAAGACATGTTTGTGTATTGAAGATCACTTTGTCTTTAACCTATATCTATCTGTTTTAGTCCCGATAGTAACTTCATAGTAGCAGGATCCATAGGTAAAGAGATAAACAAATGATATACAAGTAGAATACGAATACTTATTCCTCTGACTGTAGATGGTGGAGTGCACATATGGAATGTCAAATCCGGGAAGCTCGAGAGTGTTCTCAGTGGACATGGGTAAGAGCACCATATGAAATAATAACCAGTAACTGACTGTAAAATACCATATAGATCTGTCATATGTGGTGTATCATGGAATGTCAATGGAGATCATATCTATTCTGCCGAGAGAAACAAGACAGTGTGTATATGGAGTTAAAGACCAAAACAATAAACTCCGTATGAAAATATATATATTTATTATTTTTCTCTTGACGCTTTTCCCTTAAAACTCTTTTCCCTTTCTTAATAAACAATTATGATCAATAACAGAGTGCTTAATTTATGCTTGGCAGTTGGTGTTGGCGTGGCTACTGGTGTGTATATATTCAGGCCCTTGTTGAAGGAATATGAACAGTATGTAGTGCATAGAAATGATATGAAGTACTCTTATGATTAACTGATATGATGTTCTAGTGATACAAGGGGCACATGGATTCCCAATCAAGATCCATTGAAGGATATTGACAATAAGAAACAATAGACAATATATTCTATAAGTACTCTACATTATATATAAGTAATAATAAAGCGAACACTCTTCACTATCATGTATATATCTAGTTACACTCCCTATAGACACTCTGGTCAACATGGGTGGCGGGGCATAATGAGGAGAGTGTAGGAGCTGTCAATTGAGTCATCTATCGGAGAAAAGCTTATTTCCCCATCTTCCATCTCATCTTTCTTTTCTTCTTCTCTTTTTCTTACTAAACGATGAAGTTTGGAAACTACTTGGAGGAGCGTAAGGCTTCCCTCCCAGCAGAATATGCTACCCATTGTCTCAATTATATTACACTGAAACAGTTATTGAAGAAAGAAGTGTACACCCACTCCATTAAGTTAGATAACACACCACCCACCCAGCAATCGTTTGCAAAGATTGTATCCAGCAGGCTCAGTGAACTGCAGAAATGTGAGGTTATCTTTATTGATAAGTTGGAGGCAGAAGTGAATAAGGTCAGCCAGTTCTTTGACAAAGAGTCCAACCGACTGATAGATAGTGCAGATAAGATACTGAGCACCAATTCCACAGATGCCACCACACAATTACTCAAGCTGATATTGACACTGGAGAAGTTTGTGTTCCTGAATTACACTGGCATCACCAAGATTCTCAAGAAGAATGACCGCCATTCAGGTCTATCCTTGTCTGAACCTTACTTACACCGTATCTCTTCTTTCCCTTTTGTGAAGGCAGAATCACTTAACCACCTCAAGAAGAAGGTGATGAACACATTGAGTGATCAACACTTGGATAAGACTGCTCTTATTTCCCCTTCTACTTCCACCCGTAGCCGTTCATTCAACATCCATCCTTCCTCTGTGTTACCACCTACCTTTGTTGGACCCAATCAAAAGGTACTCGTCTCACTCTCAGGTCCTCATGGCACAGATATCATTGGGGCTGTTCTTGATTGTCTCGCTCGTCATCCATGCCAGATTGATGATTTCATGCTATCTCGTCTCTATCATAATGTGACATTTGGTGTATTGATATCACTCCAATCCGATAATATTGCTATCTTCAGAGACCTGGCTGATGCTGCCAAGAAGTGGGATGCCACACTCACTTATGACATTCCAGATTCACAAGCAACAGAACCATTGATCCGTGAACAGAAGGAACAGTTGAAGAAGAACAAGCAGAATAGAACATCCCAACCTATTTATATTCCTGCTTCATTGGAAGAAGCACCTTATTCTGAGCGTATCAAGTATGCTGCCACTATCTTGAATCAGAATGGCCTTGATTCAACCTTCTTGAGTGATTGGACACGTTTGTTGTTGAAGCATAAGATATCCGTGGAGAAGTTCATTCGATTGAATAAGGAGAATGATAAACTCACATGTGCTGATTTACGTCTTAGTGTGCCTAACAACATGAACATGGATGCTTTACGTACTGAACTGATCGCACTCTCGACTAGTTTCAATACAGACGTTGCTTTACAGAGAGATGATGTTTACAGAAAGAATAAGAGATTAGTGGTATTTGATATGGATTCTACATTGATATACCAAGAAGTGATTGATGAAATAGCTCGTCATGCAGGTGTTGTAGACCAAGTAGCAGTACGTGAATCACTAGGAACTTCTTTCTTTCTTTTTACTTATCATCTAGTGTAGGCTATCACTGAAGCTGCTATGAATGGTGAGATCGATTTCAAGGAATCATTGCGTCGTAGAGTGGCCTTATTGAAGGGTACAAGTGTGACTGTATTGGAGAATGTGAAGCAGATCTTGACCTTTACAGAAGGAGCCAGATTCCTCTGTCATGCTTTGAAGAAACTTGGATTCAAGTTGGCTGTCATCAGTGGTAAGTTTATATCTTTCCACAATGTGTTCTGTTTTTTTATCTTTTTATTTTCTAGGTGGATTTATGCCATTAGCACTCTATGTTAAAGCAGAGTTGGGTCTTGACTATGCATTTGCTAATCAGGTAAATCGTTGGAAATCAATACACACACATGCTTGTAATAGTCGTTAATATATAGTCTTATGATAGCTTCAGGTGTCTTCTGATGGATTAACCTTGACTGGTGAAACAGTGGGATCAGTGGTCGATGGTGTTCGTAAATCAGAACTGTTAGAAGTTCTCGCACAAGCAGAGGGTTTGTCATTGAAACAAGTGGTGGCTGTGGGTGATGGAGCCAATGATTTGTTGATGTTGAATAAAGCAGGTCTGGGTATTGCCTTCAATGCCAAACCCCGTGTTCAGGAACAAGCAAGAGCCAGAATTAACCAGAAGAGTCTCAAGTATGTGTTGACTCTACTTGGATATTCTGAACAAGACATGAATGAATTAGCAGAAGTTTAATAAAGAACTGTTAAGAAATGAGTGTTTAAGTTTTATTATAGACTTTAAAATGGGTGTTTATGTTTTATTATAGACTTTAATATGGGTGTTTATAGACTTTAGAAATGAGTGTATCAGTGTGTGGATATAACATTAAAGGAATAGTAACTGTTTTTTTTCTTAGGGATTGTGATAAAAAGAGTATATTATATCATGTATATACAAAAGGGTGAGAAGCACTGGTAGTTTATCTATGCATTATCCAGGGGTTGACTATTCAGCTGGATAGCCCTTAATACCTTTTGAACAAAAGGCCTTGTTCTGGCTATTTCACCCACTGGTGTCTTCAAGAGTACTTGGGCTAATCTGATCAGCCCTTGTAATGCCTTTGCCTTGATGGGTGTGTCTTCATCCACATGATATAAGAGTATCTCGCATGCCAGTTTCAGTTCATGAACACAGGGCCTGAAATAACAATCCATATAGACAATCCAGCAGTCAAATAGCTCTACCAGGGCAAATGCAGCTGCAGTGCACCTCTGTATCGACATGGGGGTGGGTAAATAACTCTGGTGGATGAGAATCCAATGTCCATGGTGACGTATCCACTGCTTATAAATACACCTAGACTGCCATAGATCAACTTTACTGATATGTCTAGAGTCAATGAGGTTCAATTTCGGTAACTGCTTCTGGAAACTCAGCAGGCGTTTCTCTATTCGTTCAATGGCTTCATAGGCTGTCTGATCTTCTTCGGGGTGTGTGAAGATGGTGCGACGTATATCTCGGGTAATTTGGCATGTATGGAATTCCAGAAACTGGAAGAAGGATTGGTGGTCTTCTACACAGGTAGTGGTGAGAGCAGGATTCTTGAAGAAGGTGGTGGTGCTGACATGATCATCCAAGTGTATTTCATAGGGCTTGTTGTGGTAGTGGGATGAGGCAGTATCCAGGAAGTACATGAACCAGAGTAGACATCTTGCGTATTGCTTTACCACAGACACCAGTGGTTTATGTGAGGGAGGAAAGAGGGATGCTTGATCTTGTGCTATTGAGTCCAGGGCATCTTCCCGGTACAGTTGGAGAGAGAGAGCCATACGTACAGCCATGCCGGAATAGATGTAAATGACTGATGTGTTCCCATTTTCTATATGATAGAGGACTAGATTACATATGGCATGACAGGTGGTTAAACTGGGTATATCAAAATAGATGGAAGACAAGAGTCTCTTTGCCCATTTATAATACTGCACAGACAATTGAATACAAGTGGGTTCATCCATGCAGTTATTAAATATAGAATGATGCCAATAGAATGTATGTGGTAGCATATGGCATATAATAGACGCATACAGAAGTTGAAATGCGGGTGATAATGATTCTAAGGAAGTGGATACGAGGAGATCTTTAAACAACGCCTCAAATGGTTGAACTGCACCATATAATAAACAGTTCTTATACAGTGATAATAGTCTCTCAATCAGGAACAATGGCAGTGGATCAGGCAATCCACCCTCATTATCCTCTTCTACTGCCATATTATCCTCCTCCTCATAATGATTGTTACTCTCTATTAACTTCTGCTGAAATGCTATACTTTCATCGTCTGAATCTTCACTTCCACTCATGGAAGGTCTCAAACTGGTAAAATGACTCAATCTAACATTAGGGAAGATAGAATGGTTCCGAATTAACCACACTGGTTTCTTCTGATCTACTGACTGTGGATATAATGTCAACGAATTTGTGTTTTCCTTGGAGAATTGGATGAGTGTTGAGTAGATATCGGTGACATGGTACATGCGGGTATCGATAGAGAGACCAGATTCTGAACGATGTATCTGCCAGTGGTTGAGTGCATCAATATTGACATGTGAGGGTATATTATCCATCCCAGGCATTGACCTGTAGGCGTCTTCAGTGAGTGAGTTGACATGAATGAGACGTTCAATATTCCCGAATTCGTCAATCAATGAGTGTATCTGGTTCTCTAATCCAGCGAATCTGTCACGTAAGGCAGTACTCTCGAGGTCACCGGGTACTTCTAGATAGTTACAAGCAACACCCACTGCTATACACTGTTCACAAGAGGGCCTGGAGCGAGAACATTTGGAGCGGTGTTTTCTGCATCTATTTTGGTGGGATGAAATGATTGTGGGAAAAAAAAGAGAGAATTGCCCTTTTTGGGTTAAATGTGGTTTCTATGCGGTTTCTATGGAATTGATAAATTTACCTCTGACAAGATAAAGCCATGCGTGCTCTTCTTTTGACTGTATGAGTTACACTCTCTGATCCTGATGATGATATTTCACTGTGAGTCATGTAAAGATGATAGAATAAGAGAAAAGAAGAAGAAGAAGGAAAAAAAAGGGGAGAAAAAGAGAGGGTATAATTATTTCGTATGGAACTCCGAGTGTATTTTTTTTTACCCTTATCAGTCTATCCAATAAGATCTCTTCTTCTACTTTATCCATTGTATCCATGGTAACCATTACAGTCCATTCACTTCTTTATACCCTACATCAATATTTGATATAATAAACAATCACTTCTCCAATCAATAGAATGGAATAGACACACCCATAATAAAAATTGAATTTCCTCCCCCTTTTATTTATTTATTTATTATTTTCTATACTTTTATCCCCCTTCTTCCATTCTACTCTCTATTCTATTACACATATATCTCTATTTATACACACATACACACACATACACACACATAATTCTCATGTTAAAGGGCTCAGCTGGTTATAACAGGCTTCGAAAAGAGCCTAAAAAGGTAAACAAGAATACAATAGGTAGTGTAATTGATACTGACTTCATTAGAAGGAGTTATTGACAGATGCAGAAACAGAGAAATACATCATGTCGATATACGAGAGTACTTCAAAGGCACTCTTCTCAACAGCTTCTACTATGGAATGGTGGGAGTTTATTAACAAATACAATGTGGTCGATAATCATTACATATTAACTCCTGAACAAACCACTGCAATAGAACCTTATTGTAAGAACAACCCAGATCTAGAAATGACACCCAGGGAATTCATCAATTTAATTAAACTGATCAGAACTACCCCACTCACCGATAAAGAACAGGAAGAGATCACACCCCAAATGAGTGCTTCTTCAGTAGTGGCATCCTCCAAACCTATGGCTGTCCCTACCACTTCCAGAAGTAGTAGTCTATTAGACTCCAGACCAAGATCATCTAAAATGTTGTCAAATTCATTTTCCAAGAAGAGTTACTATGATGATACAGAGAGTACAAGTCATCCTGAGCCATTTCAGGTAAATCACACCTCTTTCTATATAAAGAGGAACAGTGCATAATTATATAATTATAGGATGTGCGTGATCTTTTAAGAGACACTAAAGGGCGGCCATCAGGTAAAAAAGAATAAATTGAGATGATTGATAATAGAAGATAACAATGGAAGATATAAAATAGGCTGATTATTATTCATTATTGTGTTTATAGTGTATGCAGATCAAGTAAGAACAGTGGGATTAATACTGTGTGTGTGTGTATATTGACTGTCTATAGGATTCTATTATCAATAATCTGAGGAAGGAGAAGATGATAATAGCAAGACAGGTAAGGGAGTATGAAACACGACTGTCAAGCATGTCAGAAGAACATCTGGAGATAATGACACAATTAAAGACCCGTTTGGAATATATGCAAATCGAGACAGATCGACATAAGACCATTATTAACGAACAAAAGAGGAAGGAAAGAGAGAGACTGGATAAGATAGTAGAGGTAAACAGGATAGAAGACAGACTATTCTTTTTTTTATCTCACTTCTTTGTTAGTTACAAAATAGCCTGGATGAAAGCAACACCAACAATGAGTCATTACTAAAGAAACTGACAAAGAAACAAGAGGAGACGAATGATCTGAGAGAGAACTATGCTAATCTTCATAGTAATTACACTATAGCAGCCGCCAAATTAGATAAGACAGAGAATGACCTGATAACAACAAGAGAATATATAAGGAATCATGATAAAGAAGTAAAAGGATACAAGGAAATACAACTACAGCTGGAGACAGAAATAAGGGAGCATATCCTCACCAAAGAGATACTGGAAGATCAACAAGAGGAGAATAGTCGGCTGATGCAAATTATTGACCAACAGAAGTATGATCTGGATGAGGCAAGAAACAATATTCATTATTATAGTAATATGGTAATTAATAGAATGCAATATATAACAGCCATCATTCTAACTCGTCATTGATACTCTATTAGGACAAAAATAAGTATGGTAACGAGATGAATGATACTCTCTCACTAGCCACAGAGGAGATACATGCTGAATATGCTGCTGAAATAAAGGCATCTAATGAAGAAATAGACAGACTGAGGAAGGAAAGAGAGGAATCACACCAGGAATTACAGACAGTCACCAGGGAACTGGAAGAGGGTAGGTGAAATAGATGATTCCATGTCATGTTTCTCACATTTATATATATCTATCTATTTAGTCAAAACAGAACTGGCCAAATCCATTGAACTGAATAATACAACAGAGGAACAGAGGAAGGGCATGTTCAGGAGAATGTCAAGACAAGTGATAGAGCAACACCAGATGATCCACTCCATACAAAATAAGCTGTTCTATCAATCTATACGCAGAAATAAAGGCGTGTATGCATTCACTCTCCTATCTTGGGCATTCTTCATCTATCATCTCATTACTTTCCTCATGCGTTGTTTATCAACCGTCCCCCACCTCCAGCATCTATCTCCTCTGGGGTCCCCTATTCTCACCCTATTCGAAAGGTATGAATTCTGGTACCATTATCATCACCGTCATCTTCTATAATACAATGTACACTTCTCTTTCATGCTTGAATTCATTACAACCATTCAATTTAAAATAAATCAATCTATTTATTTCATAAAGGACAGGTCTCTTTGATTAACAAATGATTGAAGTGGGGAGAATAAGGCAGGGTGGGCAAGTAGCTGATCCAGAGTCACCCATTTCCATTCACCCTCTAATTTATGAGGCTCATTTACCCTGACATTCTGTATCTGACACTTATCGATAGAGCAGACCATGAATATAGTCACATAGTGCTTATTCTCTGTCTTCATAATATCATTGGTAGCAGATAAGAAGTGTATATCATTCATGGGCAGTATCAGATTAGTTTCCTCATACACTTCTCTCTTTGCACACTCCTCAAATGACTCGTACCACTCCAGATGTCCACCTGGTAACTGCCATGTATTTGCCCCATGTGAACCCTTACGCTGGCCGATTAGACACCTAGTAATACCATTGTCCTTGTATGTCACAAAACACCCAACACCCACTCGCACTTCTACAGCACATAATCAGTAATCATTCACTTGTCCTATTTACTTATCTTACCTGTCATATTCGGTAATCAGGCGAGAGAGATAAATAAATAACAAGTCCACTTTTTATTAGGTGATATTCAGACTCAGAGAAAATAAAAGATAGAAGTAGAACTTGGGTTCAACAGTAAACATAAAATTATTGAGTGCACCCCAGGTTCACACCTCATGGTTCGTATTCCGAATAAAGATGGCCAATGAAGTGATGTGCTCGAAGGACTCTACACTGTTGTTCGTAAGAATCAAGGCAATGCTTATGTTCTTCGTGACCAAACCGGTGAAATTATCTCTATGCCTTCCCAACAAGAAGCATATCTCCATTCTAAAAGAAATCCCAAAAATCGGATTAATCTGAATTCCCGTAATTCGTCTGTTGTAGTTGGAAGTGATAAGCTTAATGCAAACACTTCTTCCGCAGAAATGCAGCCTACCTGACGAAGCAAGAGATTGAATAAGCAGTAAGTTTTATATCAATTCCCACTTAAGGAACACTGGTTCGCCTTTTGTAATTATTTGAACTTTTTTACCATTATCACATTCTGATAGGTGTAATGTCCTATACACATCAGATAATGTCTATATTCGTATGCAATAACGCACTTTGAAGGACCAATTTAATATCAATGTCATACAAAATATATACACAAGCGATCATTTAGACTCATATAAAAGGGTCTTCTTTCAATAATGAGCCTTCTCTCTCTCTCTCTCTCTCTCTCTCTCGTATTTTGAACATAATAAAAAGTACCAAGAACACATACCAAGTGCCTTCTATTATAACATGTATTCGCCTCAAGTACATATATCAGGAAAATAAAGACTATATTGTTTCTGACATTTTATACTTGGGATTATCGGCTTCATCAAACCAACTATCTTTTCTTCTTTACAAAGTTCCTCTGTATTGTATGCAGGCATGTATACAAGCCTGCATAACAGTCCTCACTCAGATAATTACTCTATTACTCTGAAATATATGCAGTTATGAACTCCTAGATGCCAAAAAGAATAAAAGTATACATATCTCACATTAATACTATTGTGTATGCGTGATCTATTCAGTATTAAAAATAGCAGTATAGAAGAGAATATCAGTGATATTCTGGTGTTTACTTATTCAAGTTGGTTTAACCCCATGAGCCATTACATTTCTGCAGAGGATATGGGTTATAAGAAATAACTGCTGGAGTCTTTAAGTCTGACTCAATGGATTCAAATAATTATTCCAGTTTTACTGTCACTACACCATTACATATTCTGAGTGATATAATTCAGTTCGATGCGTTCATGTAGCCAGTGCATATATATATAAGTATTATTGATAGACTAGCCTCTAGCCTTTAGTTTATTTTCATAATACTGCTATATCGGAAGATGAAGCCATCATATGATACTACTTCCCGATAGAAAGATGATAGAAAAAAGTGAGGGTTCTGTCGTGGTATTAGAATATTGTTTAGCGGGGAATAAGAAACATCATGAGCCCATGAATGAAGAAGACATAAAGGAGGTGGCTTTCTTTTCCTGTTAATAAATACAGAGCTTCAGACACCTGCCCTGAATGTCATAGCGTTTTCAAGTCCATTTGGCCGGTTAAAAAAGAATCCGATACTCCTCTGTAAGTATAGGAATTGTTGTTGTGCTTATCCAAATTCAATGAAGTTCAAAGATCTCTTTCTCTAGAAAAAAATGGAAGACAGATAGCAATGAATCTATTTAATCGGTAATAACCATAGCATGCTTCATGAGCAGGAATCATGGATAATCCCACTAGCCACCTATAAGTGAAAGTCTCCTGACACGGAATTTGCCTTATTGGGACATTCATCCTGTTTCTTATGTCAACCCCTACTTTGTGTATTGATTTATATTTAATTACCATATTTGATCTCAATGTTTACTGTCTATTGTCTACTAAAATGGCCTATGTTTACTTTGTACACAGCTTCAATAAACGACAGATAACCCCATTTGTTCCAGAATGCCAGTGCCAGTAATTATATAACTACAAGAAGAAGTATGTGTGTTACCCGATCCATTGATGTTTCCGTTGGGGTAACAATGGGCATATCTGTGCCACACACATAAGGGAATAATGAAAATGCAAACTCATGGTAACTTATTTCTTATAGACAAACTGTACCTTTGAATAGAGGGGACATGTTGTACTACCATTGACAAGATATTCTAAATTGTCTTTATTCCCTAATTAAGTCATTCTACTTGGCTGTATTCTCTATATAATAAGGGGGATCATGTACCCGGGGGTTCGGGTATATTCACCCCTCCCAACATATTCACACTTCTTCATCAAGTATAATAATGTGGATGGTGTCATCATTACTAATTTTCATTTTAATTATATGGTGCGTGCAATAACAGAATAATCCCATTAATGGACCATGTTTCGTCGATCCACCACCTGATTAAACAAGTATAGAATGGAATACACCCCCCATTCTACCTCCTATTATATTACATTAATTAACATTAATATGTAGAATAAACAACAACAATAGATGGAGGAGTAAGATGGGATTTGTGTATAAACACTGGTATACATTCAATGCATTCACCACACACCCATACTCACCCGTAGTCACCCATAGTCACCATATACTCACCACATACTCACCACACTCACCACACTCACCACCCCATTGTCAAGAATTATTGTTGGTTATATATTACACGTTTTCCTTCATCTATTATATATATAACCTTTAATTATGTATATATTAGTAAATAATTAATATGATATAGCACATGAAATAATCCAGTTTATCATATACAAGTGAATAGAATATGCTTGTATATCATCCATATACCTACTAAATGTCAGGCCATTCAAAGGGCAAAAACATACAATAACCCTGGTATTATATATCAAGTATAGCACGTGTATATAATATATAGGAATGTGTAACATAATAATCCAGATCTCATTATCTTATTGTTTATATATTATTATTATATACAGCCCCATTTATATATATATTGTATATTATTCGAGTAAATTGTAATAAGATACATTACTTAATATGCACTGCTTTCTTACCCTCATATCATGATATCATCTATAACTGCCTTTAAACAGGAGAATAAACTGAGGAGTATCTTCTTCATTTAATGGCGGAATCACGATTGATGAAATCCAATTCGGTAACCTGTCAATTAAGAGGATTATTAGTACACGAAGTTTAAATTATATTTTAATAGCTAGACCATAAGAGTCGATCTTCTGTGTTTATTTAGTCACATCTTTATTATAATAATTGTTTCCTTCTTTCTTCTTCTTTCATATCTTCACCTGTTATATGCCATGAATGTACCCACTGCATCATTCTCCACAGCAGAGTCACAATTCAACTCTAATTCATTCACTCCCATACCCAATACAACACTCTCCAGTGAATCCAATGACACAGACAAGACATCCACACCCAGGAAGCGTACTCGGGCATCATCTGACCAGTTGTCCATACTCGAGAAATCATTCAACAACAACCCTAGTCCCAACAGCAGAGTGCGAGAACACTTATCTCGGCAACTCGGGATGTCGGAACGGTCAATTCAGATATGGTTCCAGAACAGAAGGGCTAAAGTGAAGAATATAGCCAAGAAGACAAGCATACTGCATGAGGAGACCATTCGACTGCAACAGTATGCATCAGCAGCAGCAGCAGCAGCCTGTCAAGCAGCAGCATTCAGTCAACAGAGACAATCTCCCAATGCTAATATTGAAGATCCCATCAAAACAAACCCTGACCTGTATTATTACTACTACTATTACTACTTTAATGAACAACAACAGAAACAGAAATATGGTTCATTCCCATCTACTTCTCCTGTTCCTCCTCCACCACCCATTCCCCTGAAGACAATGCCCCCACCACCACCACTTCTACCACCCTCTGTAGACAGTACATCCATATCTGATAGCTGGACAAAGAAATATCATCCATATGGTGGAAGAGTAAGGGCACACACCATTGGACCCTATCCTGTACACAACACATCCACCCTATCTAATGTCGACTATTATCAGAGATCAAGGCTGTTATATGATCGAGGAGCATCTGCTGAACTATCTAATATGAATAGGTCAGGCCTATCACCTCATATCACAACAAACATCTATAATTATATACCTAATACCACTATGACTCCAATACCATTCAATATGAATACACCATTTTCCAATAAGAGCACCCAAGACACTATGGACACCACTACTTCTATAAGCACCAACAGCACTCATCATGAGAATGATACTAATAACAGCACCAGTGGTGACAATAATAAGAATACACTGGTCACATCCAACACACTCAAGAATGACAGTATAGATGGTATATCTAATATAGAAGAATCAAGTGATGCATTTTCTAATCTCTCTATGAATGAAGCTAATGCAGATATGAACACTATGTATACAAATGACTACTTAGATCAGACCAGCTTCACTGGATGGCCAGATATAGGTAGATATAGACTGCATATACACTACTATATATACACACTCATATAGCCTCTTCTAACTTCTTCCAGTCAACTCAAATACTTCCTCACTGTTTAAACAGGTCTATCTGTCCTCTGAAGCCCTACAAATAGGGTCATGGAAAAGACTCAGTTTCAATACAGGTGATCTATGCTGCTCATTTGATAAAGAAAGAAGAGTGTTTATATGGTGTATTCAGGATGGAACACAACGCTTTAAGATGGAGTTCCATGAGGAATCAGTCGAGAGCATTCAGTTTCTTCCTAGTAAACATATAGACAAACTGAGACTGGAGATGAAAGTTCTGTGTCATCTCATATCATTCTATATGGAACTCGGTACACCTGATAACTGGATACAATGTCGTGATTATACTGAGGATAAACAGGCATCCACTGTTTGTTTACATGAATTAGAAGGATCATCCATGGCCTTGAAGGCTGAGATTGAATTACTGGTGCAGGAGAGTGATTATCTCCAGTCTCGCTACCTAAACTGATCCCCTCTGCTTGCTCCTTACTTACCCTATTTGTATGAAATTTATTTATTTTATGTTGCACTCAAATAACAGCTGAGATATTTCCAATACTCGTGTTTATTATGGTTGGTTGGTTGGCTGGAAATTTTTATATTTAAATATAGACTCATTTTCTTCACCCAGAAAATATATAAATAAACCCACTCCCCCTCCTTTCCTCTTTCCTCTTCTTCTTTTCTTTATCCACTCTATTTCTAGTTGTTTATTCTTCCTTAACTCTTTGAATAACAACCACAACCCCCTTATAAACACACACACACATTCTATAAATGAGAGAAATTATTTCTATTCACGTTGGTCAGGCTGGTGTCCAGATTGGTAATGCCTGTTGGGAATTATACTGTCTTGAACATGGTATTCAGCCTGATGGTCATATTCCCCAAGAGAACAACACTGGTGATGACTCCTTCGATACCTTCTTTAGTGAGACTAACGCTGGTAAACATGTTCCCCGTACTGTCATGGTTGATTTGGAACCTACTGTTGTTGATGAAGTCCGTACTGGTGCTTATCGTCAACTCTTCCATCCTGGTATGTGGTTAATAGAGAATTGTTGTTTATAACTCTTATTCACACATTATGTTACTAGAACAATTGATTACTGGTAAGGAAGATGCTGCTAATAACTATGCCCGTGGTCATTACACTGTTGGTAAGGAGTTAGTTGACTCTGTCTTGGACCGTATTCGTAAGTTGGCCGATAACTGTACTGGTCTCCAAGGTTTCTTGGTCTTCCACTCATTCGGTGGTGGAACTGGTTCTGGTTTCGGTGCTCTTTTGATGGAACGTCTCTCTGTTGACTACGGTAAGAAGTCCAAGCTTGAGTTCTCTGTTTACCCTGCTCCTCAGGTTGCTACTTCTGTTGTTGAACCCTACAACTCCATCTTGACTACCCACACCACCCTCGAACACTCTGATGTCTCCTTCATGGTAGACAATGAAGCCATCTATGATATCTGTCGCCGTAACCTCGACATCGAACGTCCTTCTTACCTCAATCTCAATCGTTTGATTGCCCAAGTTGTCTCTTCCATCACTGCTTCTCTTCGTTTCGATGGTTCTCTCAACGTCGATTTGAATGAATTCCAGACTAACTTGGTCCCTTATCCCCGTATCCATTTCCCCTTGGTTACTTATGCCCCTATCATCTCTGCTGCTAAGGCCTACCATGAACAACTCTCTGTTCAAGAGATCACCAATGCCTGTTTCGAACCCAACAACCAGATGGTCAAGTGTGATCCTCGCCATGGTAAATACATGTCCTGTGCCTTGTTGTATCGTGGTGATGTTGTCCCCAAAGACACCAATGCTGCCATCTCCAACATCAAGACCAAGCGTACCATCCAATTCGTTGATTGGTGTCCTACTGGTTTCAAGGTTGGTATCAACTGTCGTGCTCCTGCTGCTGTTCCCGGTGGAGATCTTGCCACTGTCCAACGTGCTCTCTGTATGTTGTCCAACACCACTGCTATTGCTGAAGCTTGGGCTCGTCTTGATCACAAGTTCGATCTTATGTATGCTAAGCGTGCTTTCGTCCACTGGTATGTCGGTGAAGGTATGGAAGAAGGTGAATTCTCTGAAGCTCGTGAAGATTTGGCCGCCCTTGAGAAGGATTATGAGGAAGTTGGTTCTGACTCCTTAGGTGATTCTGAAATTGAAGATGCTGAAGAATTCTAAAGCACTCCTTAATATTTAAAGACTTTATGAAATAAAACCATCCAATTTTCCATCTATCTAGCTATGCATAGATCTATTGAAGAGTATGTTTACATATATTATGAGAGGGATGAATACTTTGTGTGTTTATGCAAGTGAGGGAGGGTTACCAGTCACTTGTGCTTATTTGTTTTTGTTTTTTTATGAAAAGAAAGTCTCCATTTTTTTGACTTCTCTTCCAAACTCCCACTAATCACCATGAACTCAACAGGTTATGCTGTGGGTGATAAATGTGGAATCACTTATGTACATCAAGACCATATTCTATTGTTACCTGCACTCATACTGGGATATCCTGATAATGAGAACATAGAAGTACTCATATTAACCCCTATTTCTGTGGACACTGTTCCCTGCGAATATTATTTTGGACAGCAACAACAGTGCGAGGCCACATGTCCACTTTATCATTCTCATGGATACATCCAACCTATTGAATATGTGGTGCCATATAATGTGTTTGATACCTCGGATATGCTACATCCTGGTAATAAAATATGGTACAAAGAAGAAGGCATGGAGTTATGGAAGTCAGGTGTACTGGTAGATGCTATGGATGACACTTGTTGGCATATTGAAATCAGAGATCCTCAGACAAAGAAAAGGAAATATATTACTGTACAGATAGAGAATATGATACCTTATAAGAGCTTGGATGATGAAGTATCAGATGAAGAGGAATCTGTAGAAACTGATGTCAGTGACTTTGTTAAGGATGATTCGGTCAAAGATGATTCAGTCGATATCCTCTCTACACCCAGTGGATGGGGCGAGTGGCAGGCACATACAACAGGGTTTGCAGCCAAGATGATGAAGAAGATGGGCTATGTTGAGGTAAGTTTCTTTGTTTTTTTTGTGTTGACTCTTTGTATCATGGTTGACCCATAATTACAGGTGATATATTAGGGAAAAGGATTAGGAATTGGTGGACAGGGTCGCATTGAACCTGTAGAGGTCAACCAACATTCTCAAGGGGATAAACCCGGATTGGGTTTCAGGGCGAAGAAGTTGGAAAAGAAGATTAAGAAGAAGAAGGAGGAGGAAGAAGTGGATATGTTTGGAATCATGAACAGCTTACTGGCTCCACCACCACCTAAAATAGATGTAAAGAAGAAAAGTGTGTCTACACAACCAATAGCCAAACTGCAGTCAGAAGTGGATAGATTACATGCAGAATATATACATGCATCAGAATCCTATAGACGAAATAAGAGTACCAGTCTTGCCTATCAATTCAAGATGAAATTAAAGAAGGTGCATGAACAATTAGAAGAAGCAAAGAAGGAATTGCATGATCGACAGAAGCATATCAAACAATCGAAAGAACGACAAGACATGTACACTTTCTAAACTTCAAATAAACACATGAACTTTATTCAAAAATCCCTAATAATAATAAATGTCTATATGGTTTCAATGACTCAATAAGCTCCCCTGTTTCATTAGGCTGTTTCATCCACATTCTCCTCCTGTGATGTTGCATCTTCAGAATCAAATATTACTTCTTCTCCTGCAACAAACACTCGGTCCACGCGTACAACACCTGTTGAATCATCCAGAAACACAAAATCTGCATCTGCTCCCACATTCAATGTACCCTTACGACGATGGATTCCCAACATACGAGCAGGATGCAAAGTGGCTGCTTCAATGGCTTCTACTAATGTACAGTTTGTGAACTGTTGGAAGTTCCGAATACACTCATCAATGGTGATTGTACTTCCAGCCAATGTGGTGGTTCCCTTGATATAGGCTCCACCCCGCTCATCCACCACCACAGCCTGTCCACCCAAGATATATTCACCTTGAGGGAGACCCATGGCTGACAATGTATCTGTAACCAGAATAGCACCTGTTGGGTGTGAATAGTAAGCAATACGAATCGAATTAGGATGAACATGGACACCATCACATATGAGACCATAAAAAGGTCTTGGATCCGGCTTATCTGTATCAGGTGAAGTACTCGATGGGAAAGGGTGGTGCAAGGCTTTATCGGGCAAAGGTAAATGAGCTGCACCCAATAACCCCACCAGTCCAGGGTCACGATGATGAAACTGAATAAAGGGGAGGGGGGAGGAAGTAACAATAAGAATATCATGGTTAAAAAACTGCGTCACACACCTCTATCTCATTTTTCACTTACTGCCTGCATAGCATTAAACAAATGAGTAATACAAGTAGCACCTTTTATCACAGCTTCTTCAGCTTGTGATATTCGACATGATGAATGTCCGATTGAAACAGCAATTCCTCGTGCAACCAAATCCGGAATAACATCTGTTACGCCTTCAACTTCAGGTGCCAATGTGACAATGGCTACTGCTTCGTTCCCTTTTCTAAGTTCAGACCCATAAGCAGTATCAAGAGCCTCTATTCCATCCAATGCATCTCTGAAGACAGCATAATTATGAGCACCCTTTTTGTCTTTTGAGATAAAGGGTCCTTCCAGATGAACCCCTAATATTTCTGCCCCTTCTTCAATGCTTCCCTTACGAGGTTTTAATAGTGGAAGTATCTGAATAAACAATTAGAAAGATGAATGGTGTGATTTTATTCTTCTTACCTTCTCATATACTTCAGCAGTAGAAGAGACGACGGTTGGACAATAAGCAGTGCATCCATATTGTAATAATCCTGTGGATATCTTCTTGATATTTGCCTGTATGACCTCAATGGGTTCCTCTGAATCAGCAAAGTCAATACCATAGGCTCCATTTATTTGAATATCAATAAATCCAGGCACCACTAACTTCCCCTGGGCATCAATGATACAATCTGCATCTCGACGTTCTCCAAAGAATAAGTGCTGTGGATTGATGATCTTCCCATTCTGGTACCAAATGTAACTGTTCTCCACTATCTTATGCTTCATTAATATTCTGCCATTAATGATCTTGTATATTTTATCTGGTGAACTCATGTTTTGTAAAAAGAATGATAGAGAAAGAAAAGAAGAAAAAGAGAGAGAGAGGGAGGTGAGAAATGAGAGGCTCTAAATATGTGTGTGTGTATGTGTGTGTGTGTGCATTCACTTCGGACATTATAATAATAAGGGTTCTGTCGTATGCTTAGGTAATGCTTAATTTCTTACAGAAGGTCATTCTATGTAAATAGAGTAGATATCAAACATCATATGAAGCAGTTACTGGTATAGACCTGATTGGTGGTGGGTCATGGCTTCTTGTTGCTGTTCACTGTTCATATCGATTGCTGACATCATGTATAGAGTGTATGACCTGTATACACTATTACATCATTGTCTATCTGCCATGTATATGTATATTGAATGCTTATAAAAAGTGTCAATAAGCAGAATATACTGTACATAGTAGTGATCGTACTATGATGTGAGCCGTGCGTCTGAACCCATTCCTGCTCAAAAAAGTATGAACGATCATATTGGTCGAAATCAAAATCGATTCTTAGAAGTGTATAAAATCTGGATATTCGGTTCAACTATTAACCTGCAGTGTACGTGATGAGATGGTGTGTATTTCGGTAGTATGATATGTACATCAAAGTACATACAGGATGACAATATAGATCATAAGCAGTAATCCACCCACTACAAGGGGGATCTATCTTCAATCAGAGAAATTAAGATCATAAAAATTCATGCATTCCGTTGTAATGTAAACAATGAGCGTAATAAGAGAAAGTTTAAAATGTTAATTTCATTGTAATATTTCATTATGAACTGCATGAATCTATTAGAATATGACATAATGGCCTTATGATCAGGGTTTAATTATGATCTCACTCTTCTTTAATATAAATACTCATTGTTCTTTGTGTTCTTTCTCAACTCTTTACTTCTACACTATGAATACCTTCTCACAGCACACTACAGACATCGATGAAAGAGTAGCCATGGATGAAAGAATTATAACTGGTAAAATGACAGTCACTGCCAATAAACCCGCCAGCACTGATAATAAACCTGCCATTATTGAGAGGCATGCCATAGAACAAAGGATGATATCAAGGAAGACAGTAATGATCAAGCCATGCTATATACTGTTTACTTATCAACCAGTGCCAAAAGACATTGAAGATGATCTGTTTAAAGAAGACATCTCACCACACATCCACTCTCCTCAATTAATCAACTAGAAACCCGGATTATTCATTACTTAGAAGTTTCCCAAATCCCATTAATTATTTAAAATAAAAATCTATATCTGACATGCTCCCAAATCTATACTGACTTTCAAAAATGAAAGGAGTAAAAGCAAATCATATTCCTCCCAGTCATTGATTGCCCAATATTCAATATTACCCCTCTTTTTCGTATCTATTTTACACACATGGTTATGAATAAAGCAGTAGTTAAGAACGTCTTATCAGGAGACACGGTTATTTTAAGAGGAAAGCCGCGTGCTAATGGTCCTCCTCTTGAAAGACTATTGGCTTTATCCAATGTCCAAGCACCCAGATTGGGAAATATGTCCAAATCAGATGAAGTAAGTAAATGGGTATGAAGTATCCCACAGTGTTATTTATTTCCTTTTCATTCTTGAAAGCCTTTTGGGTATGCTGCACGTGAGTTCTTGAGAAAGTTGCTCGTGGGTAAAGAAGTCAATTTCGTGGTAGAATATGCCACTGCAGGACAGAGAGAGTATGGTACACTGTATACAAGTACAGGTGAGAATGTGGCTGAATTGGGTGTCAAGGCAGGATGGCTCAAGGTGCGTGGACAGGATGAACTGTTGCTTACTTTACAGGCAGAAGCTGAAAAGGCTCATCTGGGTGTATGGAATGACAAAGAAACGGTAAAAATAGGGCTAGTGGGAACTCACTTTTGGAGACAATCTCACTTATTTTTTTAATAGGGTATACGTGATGTTGCCTTTACTTTTGAACAAGATCCTGTTGAATTCCTGAAGAAGTACAAGGGAAAGCCCTTGGAGGGTAATAGCTGCTTTTATTCTTTCCTGACTTGAACTAAATTCTTTGTTTATAGCCGTTATTGAACAAGTAAGAGATGCTGCCAGTTTCCGTGTATTGTTGATATTACCTAATGGGTCTCAACAGTGGATCAACATGAACTTATCTGGTATCAAAGTTCCTCGTTGTAAAAGAGAGGATGAGGAAGGAGAACCATTTGGGGAAGAAGCCAAGTATTTTGTGGAGTCACGCTTATTACAGCGTAGTGTGAAAGTGACATTAGAAGGACAACAGACTCATGGGTTCATGGGAAGTATCGCCCACCCAGCTGGTAATATCACTGAAATATTATTATCTCAAGGATTTGCACAGTGTGTGGACTGGAGTATTCCTTTATGTACTTGTGGTCCTGCTGTATTGAGAAATGCAGAGAAACTAGCCAAGGAGAAAAAGTTACGAGTCTGGCGTGACTTTGTGGCCACTAAAGAGAACCGCAAAGAGTTGGATGTTATTGTTGTTCGTGTCATAAATGGTGATACGGTTATCATCAAGACCAAGACAGAAGAGAGGAAGATTCAGTTGGCTAGTATCAAACAGGTGCCTCGTCAACAAGAGACGAAAGGCAAGGATATCAAAGAAACTGGCTATCAGCTCGAGGCCAGAGAGTTTTTAAGAAAGAAATTAATTGGTAAACAAGTCCGTCTTATTGTGGACTACAATAAACCCGCCCAAGATGGATTTGAGGCCAGAGATTGTGGTACTATTCTCTTGAACCAGGTGAATATTGCTGAACAACTGGTGGCACGCGGATTGGCTACTGTCATTCGACATAGAAAGGATGATGACAAGCGATCTCATTGTTATGATAAGCTATTGATAGCTGAGAAGAAGGCCCAGGATGAGAACAAGGGAATCCACAGCACTGGTCCTGCACCTGTTGTGCGTATTGTAGATGCATCTGAGAACGCAGCTAGATCACAGCAGTTTCTCACTTTTTTCAAACGTCGAGGTCAGAAATTGAATGCCATTGTTGAGTTTGTCTCCAATGGTTCCCGTGTCTCTCTCTGGATTCCCAAGGAAAACTGCAAACTCACTCTTATCTTATCTGGTATTCGTGCTCCTCGTGTGGGTGGAAACAAGTCTGAACCATTTGGTCAGGAGGCATTAGACTTTGTTTCACCCAAAATATTCCAACATGATGTTGAAGTAGAGATAGAAAATGTGGATAAAGTGGGTAACTTTGTTGGTACATTATTCATCCAAGGTGAAAATCTCTCTGTTCTCTTGTTGAAGGAAGGCTTGGCTACTCTCCATGAATACTCAGCCAATGATTCTCGCTACACCAGTCAGTTATATGCTGCTGAGCGTGAGGCTCAAACAGAGAAGAAGAACATCTGGAGTCTGAAGGAAGAAGCTGTACCTGAGGTGACTGGTCCTAACCGTGAATATATTGATGTGGTTGTGTCAGACATCATTAGTGGATCTCACTTTTATGTGCAGAAAGTGACCGAGGATATACCCAAGCTAGAAAAGTTAATGAAAGATCTTAGCCAATTGTCGATTGCGTCCCCTCCTACATTCAAACCACGTGTAGGTGAAGTAGTGTGTGCCCAATTTACTGAAGATGACTGTTGGTATCGTGCTCGTATTCGCAAGATGAGTCACGAAGGTGTTGAAGTGGTCTATGTTGATTTTGGTAATTCAGAGACCCTTTCCAGAACTCGGCTCCGTCCTTTACCTGTCCAGTTCCAATCATTAAAACCCCAAGCTCATGAAGCCGTTCTCTCTTTCATCAAGAGTCCTGAAAGAACTAAAGATTATGGATATGAGGCCATTGATAAACTCAGAGAGTTGACTGGTAATAAACAATTAGTGGCCAATGTGGATGCTCGTATTGATGGTGTCATTCATCTGACACTCTATGACTTCCGCCAATCCACCAGTGCAGAAGCAAGTATCAACTTGGAGATGGTAAAGGAAGGATTTGCTGTAGTTAAACCCAAAGTATCCTATGCTAAAGGTCATGAATCTATCATCAATACACTCGAGAAGGCTCAGGAGGAGGCTATTAAGGGTAGATTGGGTATGTTCGAGTACGGTGATATAACAGGAGAAGATGATCTTTATTAGAGCAAAAAAAGACATTATAGAGAAAAAAAAGTTACTTTTTTTTATTGAAATGCCAAATTAAATCTTTCTGCTACAGCCTTAGTGCTTGTTTGTGCAAATCCTGTACCTTCCGGTGTCATATCTATAATGTCCTTTGACTTCACTTTCTTCTCACACACATAACATGTCTTTGACTTCTTCACAAACATATCGATGCAGTGATGGCACAATACATGCCCACATTGGCGTAATACTGTTTGAAATAAATGAGAATAGATTCAATGCAATTACAGATATAGTTTTACCTGATAGTTTCGATGCATTACTCAATGTTTTCAAACAAGCAGGACATATGTTCTTGGTTTTGTCCTTCTTTTCCTTTTCAAAATGTACTTCCACTAATGATTTCATACTAACAATGGCATAAGTATATATATATACCAATTAGAATACAATTTACCTCAGTGGATGTGTCTTCTCAACTGCAGTACATATCACTTGTGTCTTTGTGGGCTTTAATAATGAAGGATCAGCAGCAGGTGTCAATGAAGGCTAGGTAAAAATGACCTATTAGAAAAAATAATGTACTTTTCGTAGATAATCATTCCCTTACCACCCAGAAACTCGCGATCTTTGGTTTATCCTCATCCAACTTCCTCTTACGCCCACCCAACATACTATTCTGTGTCTTATCAAATGTTTCTAATGCCTTTTGTTCTGCAACATCAGCCTCTTGCTGTTTCTTATTATTCGATTCCTGAACTGACTGCTCAATTGATCTCTGTTCTCGTTGTATAGCCTGTTTCTGTTGTAAAATAGACTCATATATACACTCCTTACATGCCAAATGACCTTCACTACAACACACAGGTTCTCTGGCTGTTTGTAAACACAAGAAACAAGCATCGTAGTTTCGATAAGAATCTCGGCCTAGACGTAACTAAGAGTGGGTTCTAGCTTGAATATATATATTTATAGGGGTTTTTGTTATTTGTAAGTTATTTACTCTTTTAGTGCCGTAATCCAGTGTATGTGATTCATGGTATGTGAACACACTGGATGCTGTATTGTTCTTGGAATGACGAGGCATAAAGGGAATAGATAGGAATTAAAATAAAAATATTTTTAAATTTATATAAACACAAAACCCCTCCCCTTTTTCTTTTTTTAAACCAAACATCATGGGCAAAAAAAGCAAAAAGATAGATTATTCTGACTCTTCTCTATGGGTGGAAGCAGAAGAACCCGAGATAGTCAAGGAAAAGTCCAAAGAATCAAGGCATGGGTGGATGTTGGATGGAAATATGGACTTTGGGTCTATGGGAAGAGAGAAAGAGAAGAAAGAAGATAAACCCCATCCGGATGAAGTAGTTGTTTTCCTTATGTTTGAAGCAGTTTTCGTGAACTCATCTCTTTTTTACGAACTCTTAGATAAAAATCAGTCACAGAGAACTGAACCAGTATTTGGTACAAGGTGTCAAAGTGGAGGATTATCCTGTGGAGAAGCCAAAGATAAAATATGGAGATGCAGGATCTAGTTGGAGAATGATGAAGTTGAAGCGTACAAGAGAACAGGCTGAGGATGAGGGAAGATCAGTGGAAGAAGTAGCCTTGGAAAGATATGGTGTAAGTGGATTGATATAACAAATCAACATTTGCTGACTGTATTGAAAATAGTCTATGGAGAAATATCAAGAAGCATTAGATGAGCGAGCTTATTTAGACAGTTCAAGGTATGGAGATACCGATAGAAGGGGAGATCGTGATAGGAGGAGATATGATGACAATGTCAGAGGAGGCAGGAAAGATCGACATAATGATAATAACCGTAGAAGGGATGATAAGAGAAGAGATGGTGATGACAGAAGAGGAGACCATGATGATAGAAGAAAAAATAGAAGGGAAGAAGGTGTTAATGACAGGCGGGGTGACAATGAAAGCTCCGGGCAGCGCAGATATGTTTTCACAAACACACAAGCACAGAGTAACTTCAAACGACCTGATCGGCCAAAACGTAAGAGATCACCTTCTCCACCCATCTCTACTTCTACACCAACACCCATATCGATTATTCATACATCTACTCCACAGCCTAGAATAAGCAGAGATGAGCTGAATAAACTAAATGCCAAGGTTGTTAAGGCTAAGATGTTAGGATCTGATAAATTAGAAGCATTGGAGAAAGAGTATGAGGAGGCATTGCACGCATTCGAGAACCAATCGAATGAAGTGGAAGTTCTTCCTACTCTGGACAATCAAGGCCGTTTATATGATTATGCATTGTCGAATAAAGAGGAATTAGTGGTTAAGGGAAAGAAGAAATATGAGGGAACACATGATAAGATAACAGGAGAGAGACTGAAATATGGTACAGCAGATGACAATGTATCATTGATGGATATGGTAAGACAAGAGAGAGGTGGCAGAGTGGATATGGACATGGAATTCGCCAACAGAATTGTTGCAGATGCTTCTTATCAGGTTTGTTATTTGGTTCCAAGGGTTTGCTTTGTACTTATATTGAATAACTGTAGAACAATTTAGATTATATGGATGAGAAGGCTGATATCATGGCTACTAAAAAGGGTCAAACAGAGGAACAGAAGATGAAGAGAGCTATTTCAGGTAAACGACTTATTACAATGTATGCATGGTGTGCTCAATAGACCGTACTATAGATTATAAACGCACACAAGATTCACTAAGCAAATGTCGATTGTGTTATCAGGAAGGTCAACCTCCTCAGATCACATTGATTTCATTAGCCACGACTTGTTATTTGGCCTTACCCAACACACTTGAATTGACACCAGGCAGTTGTCTCATTGTTCCACTACAGCATGTGAGCTCAAGTTTGGAATGTGATGATGATGTGTGGACTGAAATAAGAGTAATTATAAACAAAGTGTCCCGAGGAAATCTCAAGATTAATAGTTTATATTAGAACTTCCAAAAATGCCTCATGAAAATGTTTCACGCTCAAGGAAAAGGCGTTGTTTTTATGGAGACAGTAGTGCAGATCCGTTCACAGCGACATACAGCCATTGAAGTTATCCCCATTCCCTATGGTGTTTACGAAGATGCTCCAATGTACTTTAAGGAGGCTATTTTGATGAGTGAAGAAGAGTGGTCTCAGCATAAGAAGTTGATAGATACATCCGATAGAGGATTCAGATATTCCATGGTTAAGAATCTACCATATTTCCATGTGTGGTTTGGATTAGATAAGGGCTATGGACATGTCATTGAAAACTCAAAAGATTTTCCTTATTGGTTTGGTAAAGAGGTTATTGCTGGTATGCTAGATATTGGTCCTGAATTATGGCGTAAACCAAGGTATCATCATTCGAGTGAGCAACCTCAACGACAGGCAGAATTCTTAAAAGAGTGGGAAAAATGGGATTGGACAAGTGCTTTATAACATGAAAAGATCTATTTATGAGAATAAACTCGTACTCTTGTTACATTTCCCTTTAAAGATAAGGGTATAATCACTTTAATGTGAATGAGGATAGAGGAATACGCACATTTACGTGGACCATGTTCGATACAGTGATAGTAATCTTGTATCAAATTATTACGAGCTTACACATACAGTTATTCCGGCAGTGGTAACAGTTTGTGGTTGTTTGGAATAGTCAATAATATCAAGGTTTTTTTCAATAAAAGCGTTTAATGCATATTATCCGTGCCCTGAATATATGTAGAAATATCTAGTGTTTACAGTAAATAAGCAAGCTCACCCCCATCAATGGTAATAACCAAGTAGGAAGAAGAGATCCGTTCAGTCAGTTCTTTACTTATTTGAGGGAATGATACAGACAAAGTGACCTCCTTATTCTATTATTAGATAACTGATAACTGGATAGTTGTTCTTCACCTATTTATAAAAATCACAATGAAAGCAAGATAAAACTACAGGCGACAACCCAGTATGTTCTTACATTCATGAGAAATGACCAATATTTTTTTTATTTAATTATGACTGTCAGGCATATTACTATCTATTTATGTTATTATTCTTGCTTAACCAAGACACTAGCATAACATGTATACCATAAGAAGGGCCTACGGCTGTCTAGTTGCAGTCAGCAGCTAATTGAATTGAAATGGCTTAATTAATGGCAGTTATCTCAATTATAAGCATGATTGAGACATTACCAATATGTATATCCCAATAGATCGATACTAGGACTTACAGTCCCAGCCCTGCGGGCTTGTAACACAATTTTTCAGTGCGAATTGCGCTTCTTCTGTTTAGTGAATATCACAAAATATGTCTTCAGTAATACCCCACTTCAACTCTACAGTAACTACCCCACTTCATCCCATCAGTTATAATATTTTCAGTGTACAAAATGGCCTGAGTTTTAATTCTGCAAAAATACGTCCTCTGTAATATATAATAAGAAGATAGAATAGATATTGACTTTTCTATCACCATTGCTGTATTATCTTATGAACTATTTCAGAGCTTCGTGCTGCTTCCGAACAATTAGGGCCAACTGTTTAAGCTAATAAGGAATATGTACTGAAAATTTGCGTATAAATACAGAAGATCCGATAATAGTTAAAGACGAAGAAGGTGAGCGTATGCATATAGCTTTATCTGTGATCCTGTGAGAGTGTATCTAAAGAAGAGTTTTTATATCCCATCGCTTATCACATGGGTGCATACCAAGAATGTTCATCTATTGTCCATAAACTATGTATACTCTTTAGAAATATTCAATACTAGTTGCCCCTTTAGCAGATACCGTGGGTGAGTAAATTGGGCGTAGGCTAGTTATATTAGATTTTACTCTTACATATTTATTAATAATGCAGTATACACAATGCCATTTATTGAAATAGATACCCATACACTATTTCACACTTAGTTTATGACTGTATGAAACTAAAAAATAACGAGATTGGATAGGTGTCTTGGAGCAATGGAACAATAGATGAAGAAAAACTTTTTCCTCATGAATCCTTCCATATTTGACTTCTTTCAATCATATATAATGACTTTAACATATGTTGTAACAGGCGCCTCACGTGGGATTGGGCTGGAGTTTGTCAGACAGATAGCTGCCAAAGGAAGCACTGTATTTGCATGTGCTCGTAATCCTGACAGTTCAACTGGATTAAAGGAATTGACCGATGGTAAACGAGTACATTCAGTTAAATTGGATGTATGTGATTTATCCAGTATCAAGGTAAATATCAAGAACTTGTTATTTATTATACATCACTCATCATCTAATCTCTCATAGAATGCTGTGGAGGAAATATCCAAGCATGCCACTGATGGCATAGATGTTTTGATCAATAATGCTGGTATTAGTGCTACATATCCAACACTGAATGTCGGAAATACGTAAGAACACAAACATATACTACTTGAGCACGCAATACTTATCTCAGTTATATTTTAGTCCCAAGGAGGAGTACATGAAGCTTTTCGAAACGAATGTCTGTGGAGTATCCGATGTGACACAGGCTTTTTTGCCATTGCTTCGAAAGAATAATAGCAAGGATAAACGAAAAAAGGTGTTGAATATGTCTTCCATTTTAGGATCGATTGCTGATACTGAACAATCAGATGGAACCGGATTTGGTAGTTCGTATGCTGTATCCAAATGTGCCCTAAATATGGTTACAAAACTACTTGCTAACCATCTTAAGGATGACAATGTGGTTGTATTCTCCAGTCATCCAGGATGGGTTAAGACTGATATGGGTGGTGAGAAAGCTCCTATCACAGTTGAGAGATCAGTGAAGGGTCAACTTGCAAAAATGGAGACACTCACCATGGAGGATTCCGGTACTTTCCTCGATTATAATGGTCGTAAAATGCCTTGGTAATAAAAGAACATCTAGCAGAAATGCTAAAAAATCAAACTATGCGAGTAATGTATTTATAATATCCAAGATAACCGTGTATATTCTTCTTTACATACTTCTGTTATCTTTTCCTTAAGAAACTCGGACAAATATATGCATTACCCATATGATTATTTAGTTTTTCCGAGAAAAACTTATATCTTCAAAGGGGGTGTGGAGAAACTAACTTTCTATCCATCCGAGATGCATACACCTAGGATGATCCAATAAAGACTGCTTTGATTCAAAAGAGTGTATTTGATTACAGAACTTGGAATAAGCAGATTGAGTTTCTCAATTGATATGCAGCTAGCATAATCAAACATGTGAATGAGTGTAATCTTTTATAGGGCATTGAAATTGGTTCATGATTAGGATATCGACTATTATCCCAATCACCATTGATCTATTTATTTATCATGATTATTCTGTAGTTGGCTAATGTACAGAGGTGGGTAACTTATCGTCCTAGTGTAACAAATAACGTTTCAGCTTGAATAGAAAGACATGTAAGCAAAAGGACATCATAGACAGTCTATTGGAAAATAAACTCACCCGCCTATACCCGCTTTCATTTGTGTTCAGAACTGGGAGAACATGTAGATTGATTGATATGTAATTTCGTCAGCTGATTCAGTTCATGAACAACATAGAAATTCAATCTATCCAAGTAAGGATGATGGATATAATACTTCCTTGATGCCCGTATTATCACGTGTAATTCAGTCCAGGCTGTGGAGTTAATTATCTTATAACAGGCTTATATTGAAGTATACCACTTTTTAATGTGTATATATATAGAAGTAATACCCTGATTTCTCTTTTTCTTTCTTTCTTTTCTTCTTTATTAATTGCTATCAAGAATGACTTACGGATATAGACCTGGATCCCCCGGTAGACCTGGATCATCAAGACCTGATTCCCCTACTCAGCATACAAAGGTGGAAGAAGAACTTCGTACCATGGCTGGTATTGATTATGATAAGGTCAGTATATATATATCAATTGGGTCTGTATATCGTAACACGGTTGCATTTAGGTTACTATCAAGCACAACCCATCAGTCGCTGTGCTCTATGAAGAAGCACTTACCCACGAAGTAGGGACTGTCATTTCATCGTCAGGTGCATTGTGTTCTTATTCAGGAAAGAAAACTGGTAGAAGTCCCAATGACAAGCGTATTGTGGATGATGATGAGGCTGGTAAAGATGTTTGGGTAAATTGTTATTTCTCTATACAATAAACTACATTATATACTCACATATGTTCTTAGTGGGGCCCTGTAAACACCAAGATGAGTGAGCGTGTGTTCTTGGTTTCCCGTGAACGCGCCATTGATTACCTCAATACACATCCTCGTCTCTATGTCTTTGATGGTTTTGCCGGATGGGATCCCAAGTACCGTAAAAAAATTAGAGTTATTGCTTCAAGAGCTTATCATATCCTGTTTATGCGAAACATGCTGATCAGACCTACTGAAGCAGAACTGGAAGAATTCGGAACTCCTGAATTCACCATTTTTAATGCTGGTGAATTTCCAGGTAAGACATAAGAATATAGATAATTTACTATTCACTCATTGTATTTGTATCCTATAGCCAATCGCTACACTACAGGTATGACTTCTACAACCTCCATCTCAGTTAACTTTAAACGTCATGAGATGGTTATCCTGGGTACAGAATATGCAGGAGAGATGAAGAAAGGCGTAAAGTTACAGGAGGTTTATTGTGATTATTCGGCATCCTAATAAATTTCTTTTATATATATACAGGTCTTCACTGTAATGCATTATCTGATGCCTAAAGCAGGTGTTCTTTCACTTCATTCATCAGCCAATGAGGGTCCTGACGGTGATGTCTCCCTTTTCTTTGGCTTATCAGGTAAAAAGAACTCTCTCTATTTACTATTTTTTTTGATTACTCATCTGTTCTTAGGTACTGGTAAAACTACACTTAGTGCTGATCCCAAGCGTAGGTTGATTGGTGATGATGAGCATTGCTGGAGCGATACAGGAATCTTTAATATTGAAGGCGGCTGTTATGCCAAATGTATTGACTTATCATCAGACAAGGAGCCTGAGATCTATAATGCTATTCGATTTGGATCTGTTCTTGAAAATGTGGTATTGAATGAAGATAACCGTGATGTTGACTATTCAGATGATTTCCTTACTGAGAACACTCGTTGTGCATACCCAATAGGTAAAAAGGGAAAGGTGGAATAATGAGATTAGTTTTTTACTTACACTCTTATATGCTTCAGATTTCATCCCTAATGCTAAAATACCTTGTATTGGAGGCCATCCTAAGAATATCATCTTATTGACGTGTGATGCCTTTGGGGTAATACCACCTGTATCCAAATTAACTCCCAGTCAGGTGATGTACCACTTTATATCTGGATACACTACCAAGGTTGCTGGTACTGAGGATGGAATTGTGGAACCCACCCCTACATTCAGTGCATGTTTTGGAGCACCCTTCTTAGTCTTACATCCTCAAAGATATGCCACCATGCTTGCAGAAAAGATGAGTCAACATGCAGCTGATGCTTGGTTAATCAATACAGGATGGGTTGGTAACTCTGCCAAGAATGGAGGAAAGCGTTGCCCATTGAAGTATACACGTGCTATACTAGATTCAATCCACAAAGGCTCTTTAAGTCAAGGTGAATTTGAGACATTTGAAGTCTTTAACTTTGCCATTCCTACCTCGGTCGAAGGTGTTCCTTCCGAATTACTTCATCCCAAGAGAGCTTGGCAAGGAACTCCCGAGGAATTTGATGCTTCTCTTCATAATGTGGCGAAGATGTTTATCACCAACTTCAAGTCATTCAAAGATGAAGCCAGTGCTGAGACATGCAACTCTGGACCTACCATCCGAAAGGATTGAGTAGATTGGGGCTTTTATCTTCTTATGCGTGGGATATTACCTTGATTAACAAAAATTAACAATAAAGGGAGATCATTTTTAAAGCACTTTTCTTTTATTAATATTATGTATTTGTTAGTTATTACTATTTAATCCAGAATAGGATGAACTTAGAAGTTGGTTTGACCCTTTACTTTACAGGGTGTCTACATGTACATAGAATAATGAGTTATATGTTATACATGGTTTAACTGTTTATACACTTTACCATCACTTTCAAGAATTCTTCATAGTTGATCAAACCATCACCATCAACATCCGCAGAGGCAACCATCTCTCTGAGGTCTGATTCTGATACAGACTTACCTAATATTTCATACACACACATGTATTAAGTATAATGCCTCATTCGATCTGTTCATATAATATCAATCGGAACTTTTATTACTTACCGAACAAGGAAATACCACGTTTTAATTCCTCTTCTCCAATCTGCCCATCGTTATCAGTGTCAAGAAGAGCGAATATCTTGGCTGCACCTACTTCAGGGTTACTTTCATGTTGCTGGTTGTGAATGTAATGATTTAGAGAGTTGGTGATTAAATATATAACTCTATATTACCTTGGCCATAACAGCAATAAAATCCTCGAGATCAACATGGCCAGAACCCTTGAGATCAGCAGCACGGATCTTGATGTAAGATAGATAAGTAATTGCCTCATACTCTGTAGTACATTATACTTTTTTACCTGTTCATCAATCTCCCTATCAGTCACTGATATCTTAGCTACACGGTAGATTTCCTTCAATGTACTGGCAGTCATTCCATGTCCACCAGTGAGTGTGTTGTACTTTCCTTGTAAATGCTTGATTTCAGCCTCAGTAATAGGAGTTAAAGACTGTTGAGAAAGAGGGGATTAGAAATTAGGGGATCCAGAGAGTGTGGATGAGTCAACTTACCATTGTTAAGTGTTTATGAAGTGATGAATAAGAAAACAAAAGAAGAAGAAGAGAGAAAGAGTGTTTTATTCGATATTTATAATTAATAAAAAAATAAATTAAGTTAAGATCAGTCCAGATGTAAATTGGGGGAATGACTGATTAGGAATAAAAAGTAGTAAAAAGAGTGAATATATATATAAATATTATTATAATATATATTGGGTATATTGGGATATGTTAGTCAGCCCTTCCCAGTATATGTTATAGATATACATGAAGAGGTCACAGGGTAGGCTTGTTTAATGGCCCCATATATTAACTTTGTCAGCTGCACACTCACCTATACCAATAGAAGTATGTCAATGGGAGGGGATTTATAGGTCGATGGGAGGGGATTTATAAGGTCATTGGCTAATCATATTGGTAGGGAAGAACAATGATAAGGATCACTCACATTATTTGAACCGAATGGTACATTTATCTATAAGCATTCAACCAATGACAATCCATAAGAACTCTTCTCAGTCATTGGAACACACTGTGGTTAAAGTGGTGTGTAAGAGGGCAATATACAATTATAGGAAGAACTGTCTTTTTGAGTATAATATAAATATGATTATTATGTGTGATACAATCCTTATTGAGTAATACAAAGCATATATTTCAAGAGCCAAATTCTTCCATAAGGGGGTGACTGCCTTCAATCTGCCCTTCCCTCTACACACACCTCTTCCCCAGCGAGTATATTTCCTAATATCAACCAATGACTCGGCAATGGAGTCAGACAAGCAAATGCGACTAACTTGTAATGAACTTGTTCCCCGCCGAATTCCAAATCCCACTGTTTGTGGCATTATTTGTATCCGAGATGATTCATCTACCCATTCTATGGATATGTAATCTCCCAAGCTATATAGGTCTAAGCTCTTAAATGTGAAATTCGTCAAGAGTATGGTAGGATTATAGTTCCTCCCACACATCATTTATAGCCATTATACTTTATTAATCAAAGTATACTGTACATGTCTTCATGTATATGTACAAAAGTATATGCCATTTACTGAGACCATGCTGTATCAAAATCAATATCTCTTCTTCCATACGCACACCAAGGAGCTTTCTACTTCAGGATATTGAAATAGAGACCACCGATGACACACTTATTAGGATATGGACTGATGCACATCGATTTCAGTATGTTGAAAGATGGTGACAGCAGATGATATTCAAACACTATGCACTGCATGAACTATGCAGTAACACAAGTAATAATCTCTGCCTTCATTTGTTAATTTATGCTGCATTTATGAATTTATTTTCAATGTTTAGAAATAAAGATAAATATTTAATAATTTTGTACAGGATTTAAATAAGAATGAGAAGAGAGAGGGTTGATTTTTGTGGTGAGATTACCAAAGAGGGACACCTTGAGCAACTTCCTTGGGTTGCATAGATTCACCAATTAAAGCCTTACTCAAGAAACCATACTCTTCTTGGTAATGTTGTTTCTTGTTACCAGTGGCAACAGAAGCAGAGGGAGCACGACCAACGTACATAGGAGTCTTACCAGCATGATGTTCAGTCTGAGATAATGCTGTGGTGATGCGAGGTTGGACATGTTGCCATACACCCATGTTTAAGGGTTCTTCTTGACACCATACAATCTCAGCATTGGGATATTTATCAGCGTGTTGCTTAATTTGTTCGAAGGGGAAGGGACTCAACTGTTCAACACGAGAGATAGCAACATTGTCGATCTTGTTCTGTTCACGGGCCTTCAAGAGGGCATAGTACACTTGTCCAGTACACAAGACGTGCTTGGTGATCTTCTCAGGAGCAGCAAGATGCTCAGGGTGCTCATCGGGTAAGTAGAGTTGGAAGTGTGTGTCACCAGTCATTTCAGAGAGGCTGGACTTGGCAAGAGGGTGACGAAGTAAAGACTTGGAGAAAGGAAGGATCAAAGGTTTACGGAATTGACGGCAGATTTGACGACGCAAGACATGGAAGTATTGAGAAGGAGTAGAGGGATAGACGACTTGCATGTTGCAGTCTTGGTGTTGTCTGGCTAACTTCTCGGCAGAGGGGAAGATGTCAGGATTCTCATCACACATTTGGAGATAACGTTCAATTCTAGCTGAAGAATGTTCGGGACCTTGACCATCATAACCATGAGGAAGAGACATCACTAAACCAGTACGCTGGAGCCATTTCTGTTCGCCAGAGGAGATAAATTGATCAACAATACACTGGGCGTTATTGGCGAAATCACCGAATTGAGCTTCCCAGACAACAAGGGCATCAGGGTTGACGAGGGAGTAACCCAACTCGAAACCAAGAACACCGAATTCAGACAAGGAAGAGTTAGAAATGGAGAGAACACCTTGTTCGGGGCTGAGGTGGTTCAAACAAGTGTGCTTGGATCCATCCTTTTGGTCGTGAAGAACAGCATGACGTTGGGAAAAAGTACCACGTTCAACATCTTGTCCAGAAACACGGATATGTTTACCTTCACTGAGAAGACAACCCCAAGCCAATGCTTCAGCAGTGGACCAATCAATATCCTTACCCTCAACAACAGACTTCTCACGGTTAGCGAGAATACGCTTCAAGTTACGGTGGACAGAAAAGTTATGGGGAAGAGTGGTCATAGCCTTACCAATACGTTGGAGATTTTCAGTGGGTACACCAGTGGGGTAATGAGGTAAGATTTCTTCAGCCAATTCCTTGGGTGACTTGAATCCAGGCCATGAGCTAGATTGCCATTCGCTGGAGCTGGGCTTGTAGTTCTTGCTGGATGCATAGCTTTCTTCAAGAATGTTCCAGACACGTTCCTTGTTCTCCTTGATATCAGAGTCAGTAAGAGAACCTTCTTGCTTCAATTGGTTTTCATAGATTTGAGCAACGGGCTTTTGCTTAGCAATGGCTTCATACATACGAGGTTGAGTGAACATAGGTTGATCGGTTTCGTTGTGACCATGCTTACGGTAACAGACCAAATCAATTACAACATCCTTGTGGAAGGTTTGACGCCAGTCAGCAGCCAATTGCATGACATAGGTAACGGCTTCAGCATCATCACCATTGACGTGGAAGACAGGGGCGTTGATGGACTTGGCAATATCAGTACAGTAAGGAGTGGAACGACCGAAACGAGGATCGGTGGTAAAACCAATTTGGTTGTTGACCACGACATGGATAGTACCACCAGTAGAGTAAGAAGGAAGATCATGGAAGCCCATGGTTTCATAGACAATACCTTGTCCAGCAAAAGCAGCATCACCGTGGATCAAGACAGCCATGGACTTATCACCCTTGGTGTCCTTGGCATAGAATTGAAGAGCATGGGTCTTACCAAGTACAACGGGGTCGACAGCTTCCAAATGAGAAGGATTGGCAACCAAGGAAAGATGGACGCGCTTTCCAGATGGAGTGGGACGAACATAGTTCATACCCAAATGGTATTTAACATCACCGGAACCCTCTTCAGTAGGTTCAATGGCACCACTGAATTCACAGAAGATGGATTCATTGGGCTTACGAACAACATTGGAGAGCACATTGAGACGACCACGATGGGGCATACCAATGACAATAGATTCGACACCCAAATCAACTGAGCGATCAATCTATGAAAGTTGGTAATGTTACCAAGACATTCTATCTATAAAAGTAAATGTGTTACTTACCATGGCCTTCATACCAGGAATCAAAGTCTCACCACCTTCAAGACCGAAACGCTTCTCAGAAGGATACTTGGAAGCAACGAAACGTTCGAAACTGTCAGACCATGTCAAACGATCCAAAATCACTTTCTTCTCATCAACAGAGTACTTGTAAGGCTGAGGGGTTTCAATTCTCTCACGAATCCAATCACACTGAGCACGGTCAGGGATATGAATGTATTCCACACCAATAGAACCACCTATATAGAGGGGAAAGGGATTAGTCAATAAAGTTTTCCATCCAGTGTATTCAAACCCCGACACATTTCCTCTTCATTTATCCATCTTTTCCCTCCTAACACAAATCCCATGCAAAAAATATATATATAAAATACTTACAGTAGATCTTCTTCAAATGGTCAATAATTTCACGGAGAGTGAGAGTAGCTCCACTCTTGGTGAAGGCGGGTAGAATACCAGGGCCAATAGTGAATGTTCTGTCGAGATCACTGTCCTTGAAACCATAGTAACTGTATTCTAATTCAGGGGGTGTAGTAGCATCGAGATCAGCATGTTGAATACCCAAGGGATCTAAGTTGGCAATGTGATGGCCACGTACTTGGTATGCTCTAGTTAAGAGTTGTATTTTCATATGGTCAATGACTTCTGAAGAACCAGGAGCACGAGAAAAACCATCTCCAGGTAAGACAGGTAAACGAGCACTGGCAGAGGGCACCAAAGTGGGAGGGGGAGAATAAGCTTGAGAAGAGGGAACACCGTTAGCCATGTTCTTGAAATAGACCTGCCATGAGATATGAACAGAAGTGGGGTCTCTCAACCATGCTTCATACATCTCTTCAATATAAATAGCAGAGTTTCCCTGTAAGAATCCATCAGTGGCCTCGGGTGCAGCGTAACGAGGTTTGTTTGTATGGAAGCGGGCTACAGAAGCACGGAGAACTGATTGACGTGCTAGTCTGGGTACTGCATTTAGTGTAGGTTTAATGGCTGCAGATGCCCTTGAAAGTGATGCTAGACGATACATTTAGCCCTGTAAGATAAGGAAGTAAAGAACAAGAGAAGAAGAAGAAATTTATTTTCGCCCTATTTTTTATTTGTTTTTATTTGATTCCATTTGTGGGGTAATTGAAATCACTGAGGGAAAAAATAAGCCTTTTTGGTTTGTTTATTGGGAAGGGGGTGACGTCTGAAGAAGCTGGAACAAAGATCGGCTCAACATTCTAGGCTGCTTTCGTTTAAACACGGGTTCATATCCCGGTTTTTAACGGCAGAAGATGGGATTCCTCTGTTTATTTATTATACAGAATGATTATATAATCAATTCCAACCTATGAAAAGGAAGAACGACTGCAAGTAAGGTAGAGGCCGATTGAGCTGTCAAAGAAATGGGTTTGTTCTTTCTCTTAATAGGAGTCCGAATGAACATGGATAAATAGACTCCAGAACAATCATCCTGTGTATCTTCTATTTCGGGTGTCTCTCACTGGACATACTTACACGTATTTTCTTAGTATGTTATCATAACGTAGCAATGGCACGGAAAATGTAACCTTTGCTCTGTTTGGAATGGGTAAATGCTCTCGTGCTGCACGTTTGCTGGGTCACTTGAAGTCTGTCATGGGACAAAGGTGAGGAATAATGATACACACTTTTTGGGCAGAAAAATAAATCAAATGCGGGACAGTTGTAAGCTTATTTATTGAGCTTTCCACCTGTCCAGACAAGTACAATTCAGCCATTCAATATTCTAATCTGTTTTGAGATCGTAAATACTCAATATTACCCTCATTACCTTTGCCATCACCAAGAAATCCACCACTTCTTCCAACCAATGATGTATAAGTTAAGATCGCCAACATCCCCGACTTCCTATTCTCAAGGATTCTGTACATTTTTAGTTAACATTGAAAGCTTTTGGGTTGTTTTGGGAAGGATAAAAAATATTTTTGGCATTCAGCATAAAATAATGAAAAGGAAAAACACATATATCTATCATTCTGTCTATCTCCCATTCATATGATGAGTTGATTATCAACATTACCTCTCTACCTATCAACATTACCTCTCTACCTATCAACATTACCTCTCTACCTATCAACATTACCTCTCTACCTATCAACATTACCTCTCTATATTTCTCATTAAAGATAGTTACAGTGTACCCAATATTATTGATGCATTTTCCCAATAATATTTATCTTTTTTCCAAAAACACTGCAAAAATCTATATTATCATTACTCTAGAACATGAATTGTTGGAACTGAAGTATGTAGTATCAACTATAATGAAATTAAATGGCATACACGTATGAATATAACGTATGAAATGTGTTTATCGATAATATCTGTATTTATCTAGAGTGGGAAGATACGTTACTGTGAAAGTTAGATAGAATAGTTCCCCCAAAAAATACCCTTAACGTCCCGCTGAATTCCCTTTATCGTTGTTGGAGAATTCCCCCGCCTTCTCATTTAGAAAGTAAAACATGTTCTCGGTTTGCAATGGTCCATAGATATCTGCATCTTTGAAGCACCATTAGTCAGTTCAATAGATCAATCTATTTTGAAGCAATTGCACGGTTTTTTCTTTCATGGTTGGTCAGCCATAAATATTGGGGTAAGTTGAATTATAACTCCATTGGGAAGTAGGGAGGACATTTGGGAGCAGTTCCCTAAGACCACTATCTCGGTAAGATACTTATATTATGGCTCTTGTAAATCTCTCCTCAATGCATATACTACATAGCAAAGACACTATTCGAACTGGGTATTGAACTGAAGAGGGTAGAAGTCATTGCTCATAATAAGTTGGATATTATGAACACAGTAAGGAAGTTGTCGAGTGACTATGACATGGTATCCACTAGTGGTGGAATAGGTAAAAACTTTGTTTATTAGTGTATATAGGTTGTTATTCACCCTATTATAAGGCCCCACTCACGACGATATCATTTACGAATCTATTGCTGCTGCTTATCAGCGGGATATGCTAGTAGACAATACCACCTATCAATACATTCAATCACAACTCACCAAGAGAAACAAACCTCAAATGACAGAATTTTACACTCGACTAGCCACATTTCCCTATCCTGCCATATTATTAAGAGAGAGAAGTGATATACAAATACCCGTGGTGGTAGTCAACAGGAATATATATGTATTACCTGGTATACCTCGTCTATTCAAACTACTTCTGGCCTCACTTAACTTCCGTCTAAAGTCTCTATCTAGATCTAAACTATTCAGAGTAGAAATCACCACTCAACAACCAGAAGTACAGATTGCTGACATATTGACACAACTACAGAAAGAGGCAGATCAGGATAATATGAAAATAGGCAGTTATCCTATGTGGGATCAATCTAACGTAGTCATCACGGCCATTGGCAGGAATGAATCCAGGGTGAATGAATCGGCTGATATAATCATGGCAAAAATCTATGATGCTCAACACCTGAAAAGTAGACTGTGAACACTATTTCTTTTACCCTTTTATTGGTCTCCAATAAACAACCTTATTTTTACCTTCGAAGTCTAAATAATTAGCCTAAATAACACCTCATCCTTTTGTATCCTTTTCATATATATATACTGAAACAAATCCTCGATATTCGTGACTAGTTCGTCTGACTTGAGTAGCCTGTCTCTGTTCTCGTGACTGAATACACAGCAGGGCACTGCTGCAGATGGCTTATTCAATAGGATCAGTTGTTTGATATGGGTGTAAGCCTATGAGTAAGTCTGCATTGGATATTCATTCATGTTACTTCTTTATAACATGATCATCTAGCAGAGTATTCATGAAAAGAGGAATAGTTAGGTTGGCTATTCATCTTTCTCTATCAAAATCTCATTGTTCTCCCAGTCAGGCTGATGAAAATCTTTTGCCTGGAATCACAAATCGGCGTAATCGAGTATACCAATAACTAGGTCGCTTTCTCTCATTGGGTTCAATCACTACTAAGGGCATACTGAATCTATGACTAAGAAACATGGCCAACTCACCCTTACCATCTGCTATTTTCAGAACTACCTATGTTGTTAATTCAGTGAATGTTTTTTTAATCCAATCAGCGAATATCAGTGCCCTGAGTGCATGTGCTTTTATTCGACATAGCTCAAACAATCTCCATCACAATGATCATTTGCTCTTGGATATGGGTGGGTAAGGTACCACTCCCAGAAGATTCAGGTGTATTCAAGTGTATACTTATGCTTCCCCTTTGTTCGGGAGTACTCATGATTTCCCTCTGTTCCCGTGTTATCAAGTCGGTGCCATAATATCCCTCCGCTTAGGTGTACTCAAGTCTATGCTTATGGTGTCCCTCTGGTTGCCAGATTTCCTGCATTTCTTCTAGCTTGTAAATATGGTTGGGGGTTTTTACAGGTATTTTATATCATTTCTTTGATTCATCAAGTATTTGGGTGAATTCAAGACCACATCTCCCTGCTCAAGTATATTCAAGATCCTACCCATGATGTCCTTCTGCTCAGGTTTAAATAACAATCAAACATATCCAATCTTATTGCTAACAAGCTCTACAAAGTTTCCTCTCCTCTTCCATTTATTCCTGACAATGCTGATAAGGAAAATGTCGAAGTATTGACAGACTTCGCAACTGAGAATAATTTCGTTATTGTTGTAAGTAAATCAGAAGAAAAAAGATTGGTTTTCACTTGCAAGCATGGTTCTGCATACCGAAATTAGAGAAAGGTGAAGGATGAAGACAGAAAAAAGGATTTTCCTGTAAAACGTAATGCCCATATAAGGTTAAGTTTTCCAAGAAGAAAGGAAAAGGATTTCAACTACTTCCGATGCCTGATAGCGACACCTATCATAACCATCCGCTGGACAAGGCCAACTTATTAAGCACTTTTGAAAGTCGCATTAACATTGAATAGTAACGATGCGAGAATCATTTCTGACGGTGTTAAGCATGACATCCCTGCTAAAATTATCCAGAGTTCTATCAGCATTGGTGAAACCTTGAACAAGTTGAAGAGGCATGATATTGATAATATCAAAGCTAAAAGCAAGGCACAGTCTTGCTTAAGGTCTGAAAATGCTGCTCTTGATATTGTTAATTATTCGATGACTTGGGATACAAGACTGTATTCAAAACCAACGATATTGGATATCTTGAAGGTCTTTTTTGCAAGCAGCAACATGATCGAGAGATCATCCCGCTTCCCTGAAGTATGCATCATTGGTGCTACTTATAGCACTAACAGTTTGGGTATGCCTTTGATTGTGGCATACGGTGTGTCTAATGTCGGACAAGTTGCTTTGAAGACATTTCATATGGGGTTTGCGTATGTTACCAGTGAGAGAGAAGAAACATATGCCTGGTTCTTGGAAACTCTTAAAGGTGTTGTAGGTCAGTTCACTCATGAAACAGTGTTTGTTACAGATAAGTGCACTGCTTTGACAAATCAGCTTGAGGAGCAGTATCCTGCCAACTGCAAACTGCTATGCACTTGGCATCTGATAAATAGTCTGAAGAAAAGGTGTAGAACATCTATGTTCAAGAATGATGGAGAAGGAATAAGGGATGTTTTGGTTAACACTGTGCAGAATCTTGTAAACAATAGTGATGAAGACAAATTCGAGGAGAATTTAGATATGATAACCGAAATTCTTCCTGACAAGTCGCTTTTTATTAATGAGCAAGAGATGGTTGACTTCGATCATTACTTCCATCAAGAATTTATGGATCACATCCATAAATGAGCGGCAAAGTTTACTAGTAGGGTACTTCATTTTGGTTGCACTACCACACAAAGTGCGGAAAGTGGCCACAGTGCCTTGAAAGAATCTCTAATTAAGCTGCTACCTCTGCAAATGTCATTTAAACGAGTTCACATGTACCTTGAGGCATTTGACCGAAGCTATAACGAGATAGTAGAAGAAGAAACAAAAAGAATAGATGTGGTTGTGGTATCAGAGCACAAATTGAAAATGCTTCTGGGGAAAGTGGGAAAAATAGCACTGATTAATATCCGAAAAGAGTTATATAAAGCCCATAATGTCAACACTAAAGAAGAATGTCACTGCAAAGTACGAATCAACTTTAACCTCCCCTGCTGCCATACTCTTGTCTCAATCGATAGAGAGTATCTTTATTTGAAGGATATACCCTCAAGATGGTGGTTAACAGATGAAGACGTTACTGATAATGTAGAGAGAAATGATGAAGCCTTGGCTACCCAGTCTTTGACCTATAAACCTTGGATGAAGTATGTTCGTGCGTTGGAGGAAAACTTCAGAAAGTATGAGGGTAACTCAAGAAGAATAAATTCTTTGGCTGAAGCAGTGACTGACGTTTTAAAGGAAGATACTGAAGATTATAACCAGCCAGCCTTCCGTTTACCAAATGAAAATGAGGTCAAATTTCCCGGAAGAAAAAAGTTGATCGAAAGAAAATCAGCTCTGCCTAAGGATTATGCCGATCCCAATTTCATAAGAAAATACAAGGCAAATATTCGGGCTGAAAAAAGAAAGATTGAACGTAGTGAAAGCTCCATCAAAGATAAGAAAACAATATATATTAATAGGAAAGATATTATTGTGGAAGATCAAGTGGAGTTCAACGTTGAAGATAATATCAACGTACAGAAGAAGAGAAGAAGAATTGACACTGGAATTGCTCCCAAGTTTACCTTGCATCCTGATATTAACTTGAATGATGTAAAGGATACCTTCAATCTCAAGGGTGATGGTTTTTGCGGATTCCGTGCTGCTGCATATTTGATTTATGGAAAAGAATCATGTTATACATTTGTAAAAGCGAACATGATGAAATCCCTTGAGAAGAACAGAGATATATATAAAGGTAAGCTGGGACTAGATGTTGAGCTGGCCGAAGCCATTATCACAAGAGGTATAGATAGGAGAATGTCAGAGATCGAGAGAGCTGATAAAAATGAAAAGTTACCTGATGTGCCCCTTACCCATCGAAATGCAATGAGAGCTGGTATCGGTCACTGGTTCAACACGCCAGATTGCTTTCAGATTCTTGCTGACGCCTTTGGTGTACCCGTTTGCGTATATCCCGATGTAGCTGAGGAAGACAGTTTCTCTGTCACTTACTTACCAATAGAACTTCCAGATAAACTTTTGAACAAGCCAAGACCTATTCATTTTCAAAATCTTGGTCAAGTTCACTGGGGTGCTGTCAAACTATCTCATTCACAGACTGGCTTGCCCCCAGTGCACTTACCATATATAAATTTAAAAGAACAACAAAAAAACTACAGTTACTGGAATAAATGGGGAAAATTCCCTAAAGTAAGACACTAAATAAAACTTTAACTACTTTCACCTTTTTATTAAACATGATAACACTGATGAGTTGTTTGAAGATTCATTTATGGGGGCACCACATTTTGATAATATGGTGGTGGTTAATCTAATGGCAGCTCATTGTCCGGGGTAATTCAATTTCCGATATCCGGCAATGGGGTGCCCCCGTAGGAGAAATGTGGTGCCCCCCAGGCAATCCCTTGCCATTTGAATCAACAACAGTTGCACCGGGAACAGATGCTTCGGCATCATCCGAGTCTCTTTTTGCTCGAACCTTACCACCATGTCTACAGATCAAGACAATTTTCCCTTTTTTCTCTTCACTAGTCTTGGTGTAGAGACTGAATCCAGCATCCTTGCCACACTCAAAAACTGCTTGACGCAAGCTATTCATTGATTCAAACTTATATTGAGTAATTTTCTTAAAAGGTGAACGTAGCGTTGTTATTGTTAGACATTTCAATTGATCATGATCATACTAAAGTATAAAGTTTATTTTTATTCAGGTCAAAGTATGCCAAAACACACCGAAAAAATCACATGATTCATCGCTTACACCCCCCAAATATATTTTCGGTGCATTTAAGAGTGTGACTCTGTTATTGTAATAGTTTTAGCACGTGATGTCAAAATAGATTAAAGGTCAAAGGAATTAAGTCAAGAGATAATGTATATCTTTATTGAGTAAAGGTTGGTCTTATATATATACTATTCTACTAAGGTTTCCTATTTCCTGTGGATTCTTGATCTTTCTTAGTTGCTGTCTTGTGTGTAGTACTTTCTGGTTATTTCTTCAGGAATCCTCCAGTCATAATTTACTTCCTGAATATGGTAATTAGCGTGATTTCTAATCCGTCACATTCATATCAAGTCGAGTAAATCTGTCAAATACACATAAAGCAAATAGAGGTTTTCTGGAATAAAAACACCCTATAGAGGGCCGTTTATTCTATATATAAATTCTCTTTAGTAATGCTTAGGCAAGTGACACTATACTATAAATACTATCAGTTTATGCTAATAGTTCACACCATACTTGGTGATAAAATTATCAATAATTGTAACACTTGAGTTAAGTACGATAATCATACCTAGTAAAGGTTGATATCATTTCGTTAACTATTACTCTCAAAACAGTAGTTCTTATAGTATAGTTAATAACTTAACCTGTCATTTCTCTTGAATATACTCTGTTCGATATTTACACCACTGCCTTAATGGATATGTTGGTTGAATAATGTTTTTAAGTGCCCTGTATATGGGGACTGTAATAGTCAGTCTAATGAGTTTATTCCAGACAGTGATAGATACCAAATACCAACATTTCATCCTCCTCATTACGATAACCCTGTTCCATGACTGACTGTACTTTTTGATGGTTGTGTAATTCATATATTTCCATTTATGGTAACACACAGGATTAGAATAGAAATCACTCATTCATGATAGAAGAATGATATTGAAATGGTTCGACTTGGGTGAGTATCACTTATGTTATCAAGCATTGATGGAGTGCATTCTATAGCATAAAGTAAAGTAACAAGGTAAATAAATAACATGTAAGAATATCAATCACTTATTGTTTGTTACACATATTCCTAATAAACACACATACACAAACACGCTTTTTCTTCTCTCCTTCTCTTTCTTTCCCTCTCTCTTCATCCAATATGCTCACACTGGAAAATGAAGCTCAAAAACAACCAACACTCTTATAATAAAATGCAATAATGATCACCACAAAGTACTTCAATACAAGAAAACACTCTCCATATTCATATACACACTCTCCATATTCATATACACACTCTCCATATTCATATACACACTCTCCATATACTCACCAACAAAGAAGAATAACAAGAATAAATACACAGGATAAACTGAAGAGTAAGTAACTACTGGCACAATGAACAGAATACTGAAGTGATCAATACTCTGATAGACACTCCTCTACAAGCCAAGGAAAGCAAGTCTCTGATATACAACACACTGCCTATTCCCTTCAAGTCAGATACACACTCTATTCTTATTTATCCTCTATATCTTTATCCTATTTATGTATGATACACTTGTTTATACCTCTATGGCTGTCTAGACTGATGATCTGAAGGTGCATGTAAGTTCTATTGACAATATGAATCCATATTACTTGTTGGTCTGTCCCCTGGGCTGTGAATGAGCGTGTTGAATACTTTATTGTCTTGGGTGCACGTTAAAGGATGGCTGTATGACTCTTTTGCTGCAGACCACTCATGTACAGACGTGGGCACAAGGTAGCCAATACTGTAGTATGGAAGGTTGGGTATTCTGCGCTGTCAGGAATCCTTCCGCTGATTATTGAAGGTGGACGGTGTGCTGGAGAGTGAACAGAAGTGCCTTAGTTGGACCCTCTAGATGCCATAGAAAATAAGCATAACGTATAGTACATAGGATATGAATTCAATGCAGTCTATCCATCTTATCGCATAACATACTCAACTCTACCTATGTAATACTAAAGCATATTAACATATATACACACATTATACCATAACACATCTCATCATATAATATATTACTCAAACACATATAATGCCACAACACATATAATCCCCATCATATAATATATAACTCAAACACACATAATGACATACAATATCCTAACAAAATAATGGATAAACTTCATGTTATTAGTGGTATTTATCGTGATAATTCTTAATACCGTATGGATGTCGATATTGTGATCACCCTTAGACATTCACGAAGTAGAAGTAATGAGGTAAAGTATGGGAGTCATACACATTGGTGATATTAAATATGAATGATTCAGAGGCATCACATATTCAGGCTGTCATTACTCTCTGGTCAATAAAAGCAGAAGTGTGTTCAAGGCATATGGAACGGTCAAGATATATAATTACAGTGTGTTGAGAGACAATAGCGAGTAATGATGGAAACCTATAGAAATGGAACTAGCCTATTTGATTGGAAGTGGTTATGGACTGCGAGCATTTAAAGTGGTAATTCATATGGATCTATTTGATCATTTTATTTTTGTGGGGACAGAGGGCCTGATGGAATCTCAGATGGAGTATTGAGAGTAGAAACTTTTTTCAATTGTAGCCTTTTGAGTTCTATTACTGCAATGAGGACACTCCAGGTTGTAGATAGACATGTGTCCTGTTATTCTTCTTTGGGGTGTCTATGTGCATTGACCATCCTAGTTCAACTGGGGCATATTTGGATTGAAGTCCACTTGAGGATTCGTCAGTCAAATCAGGCTCATATATTTCAATCAATGTCAAGTCACCTTTCTCAGAAAAAACGAAATAAACGGAATAGAGTAATTATCAAGCAGTATGTACTTCAAATTAATGAATCACTCGAATTCTCACATTATAATCCCTTAGGCTATGGCTGTACAATATACGTGCTTCAACTTTGTCAGATCGGATACATCACCCCTCCAGTTGTATTTGTATTACGGACTGTATCACAAAAGGGATGATGTATACAACCACTGGTTAGAACAAATGAAATTGGAAAAGAGAGTTTGGTTTATTATTAGTATAGAAGATTACGCATATGCTTTATTGATTAAAGTATCGGTAGTTAACTCGGCTAAATTTGCACATTATTCATGATATTTATGAACTTGATTCTTCAAATCATCAATTCGTTTATTAGCGTCTGATATGTCTTGCTTCAACTGAGCATTCTCCTTCTGTTGGGCTAACAATTGCTTGCGAATTGCCTCCAATTCTTCATGGTTCTATTAATAATAATTAGTTTGTTTCAATCCAAGGCATGAATAAGATGGATCTTACCACTTTACGAGCCCATTGCTCTTCGAATGCATTCTCTCTGTCTTTAAATGCTCTGATGCCACCTACACGATAGACAGCACTGGATGAAATAAAGCGTCTATTAACCAAAGAATAGTTCTTATTGATGGCACTTTTTAGCATGACTGATAATGTAACTCGATAGAAAGAGTTGAACACAAGATTTGCATGAATTCACTTATATACCTTACTCCATTACAACTCAGTAAAACAAAATGTTAATCGAAAATTGAAAGGACAGTGTGTATGTTTCATTCATGGAAGAATACCACTGATTGTATCATGTCCATGGTCTAATAGAAAAATTCACATTAGGAAGTGGACATTTTCATCTGATTATGTTGCATTCACTGAATACACTTTTTTTTGGTGTCATGATGTCCTTTGGGGTTTCCGAATTGAATGGTTCCAGGATTTGTATCCCCACTACGTGACTGTTAATCTTCTAATCCTTTTAAACACTTCTTACTCGATCAAAATTTCATGTTTCGTTATTCTTACTCCATTATAAAAAATGCCTCGCCAAGTAAATATCATTGTAATTATAGAGTATAATAACGCATATTGATATCTTTCTATTGTTTATAAATAGACTAGACGTTCTGCTCCTACCCAACAAACTCGTCAGGCTCATACTATGCCTACTCGTCAGGCTCCTCCTCCTCCTGCACCTAGAACTGCCCCTGCTCCCGTTCAACAAAGTGCTCCTCCTCAGCAACATGCTATGACTCCCGCACCTGCTGCTGCACCCCCTGCTGTTGCTGCACCTCAACAGCCTGGCATGTTTGCTCAAAGTAATGTATCTTCTATTATTTCTGGTTATTAAATTTCAGGGGTAAATTTCTAATTTTTTCTTCTCCTAAATAGTGGCCACCACCGCTGCTGGTGTAGCTGTTGGTTCTGCTGTAGGCCATACTTTGGTAAGGAGCTCATGATCTTTACTCAATTTGAATAATAGAAATAACTAATATATATATTAAATAGGCTAATGGTGTCTCTTCCCTCTTCAGTGGTGGATCATCGGAGCCTGCTCAACCCCAAGCCCCTGCCCCCGCCTACCAACAACCTTCAGCATTCCAAGGTGTGCAACCTGCTGCCAATGCTTGTGAAACTGATGCCAGAGCTTTCACCAACTGCCTTGAATCCAGCAATAATGATGTGACTGCCTGTCAATGGTATCTTGATGCTCTCAAGTCCTGTCAACAAATGGCATCTAACTATTAGACCATGTATTCTTAATATGTTAAATATGAATAACATGAATAGACAACCCAATAGACCTATCCCCCACCTTAATTTAAACAATAAACAGAGTGGTAACACAGTGAATCTGTTGAATCCCACCATCCTTTCATGATTGGAGTAGACTGCTCCATAATATGAATGACTCTTGTTTCCACAGATATTGTGTTACTGACAGTTACTCTGCTTTAGATAAATAAGGAAATATGATATCTCATATTTGAATATTGGAATCAATGCATTTCTATTTACTTTTTACCCTTTTATTAAAGCCCTTTATTGTGAATATCCCAATTGGCCAATAACATGTCCGCACAGGGGGTGACGCCGTGACGTAAAATAATTGAGTGGGCTGTCCTGTCACGTACTGATTAAATTCAAATACTGTTTGGATTACGTTCTTTTTTCTCTCGTTTTTTGATTACGTGATACAATGTCATTCAACACTGTGCTTGTTCAAATACGTTCATTTGGCTCAGTCAGATCCCTTCATCCCAAGAAGTTCACCAGTAGTAAGTTGAATAGAGTGTATAGTGAGCTTGGTACAGCTTGGTACACAAAGGACTCTACTAATTATGGCCATTTAGTTCTCCAGGATGTGCCTGTCAGACCTATTAGTCCATGGCAGATATTCTTACGTGAGAAAATCCAGGAAGAAAAGGCTGCAAATATAAAGATTGTCATTCCTGAAGTCTCAAGGAAATATGGAGCTGAATGGAGGTCAATCTCTGATGATCAGAAGAAGGTAACTGACGTGTTTTATCTGATCATTCAATGTGTATTTATACTGTAATCCTATCTATCAGGCTTATTCTGATGCATATGCAAAAGAATTCAAGGCATTCCAGGAGAGTTATAATGCAGCTCTGGAGAATGCTACACCCAAGCAGTTCCATGAAGAGAACTTGTTGAGAAAGAAGTACAAACTGTCACCCTTGAAGGATCCCAGACAGCCCAAGAAGCCTCTTAACAGATATATCTTATACACACAACATCTTCGTTCTATCAATGATCCTTTATTCAAAATCCCTGATAGTTCGACCAGAATGAGAGAGATAGCCAAGAAGTACAAGTCTCTTACACCTGATGAAGTAAAGGTAGTGTTGTATTGATAACAGGCAAAGAGGAGGGATGAAATGCTTAATTCTCTATTATCACTAGGTATTCACTGACCAAGCAGAGGTGCATAGACAGAAATATCATGAATTGATGGAAGTTTATAAAAGAGAATTAGCCTAATTAATAAACATTTATTTTTTTGTCAACCATAAAATTTCCTTTTTTTTTTGCTGGCTGGGTTCATACATTTTTGTTTATCTTTTCCCTCTGATAGAATGAAGTAGATGGCTTGAATAAAGGGATGCAATTAAGACACATTAACTTATACACAAACATAAATACATCTCTAGTGTCACCAAGGAAATACAGAGAATAAATGAGAGGGAGATAGCTAGTGGTAACTGGTCTGACAGTGCTTCATGGCATGCTCAATATAAAGACACTGCCTGGGTATTCATTGGCAATCTAGACTATGATCTAACTGAAGGTGATATTGTCTGTATATTCTCCCAGTAAATATACACTGTCTACTTGAATCTCTGATATGTATTGATGCAGTAATATTAGATATGGAGAAATCATCCATGTAGAGTTGATAAAAGACAGAAAGACAGGCAAATCAAAGGGATTTGCATTTCTTCAGTATGAGGACCAGAGGAGTACGATATTAGCAGTGGATAATCTGAATGGGGCCAATGTAATTATGCTGTGTGTTATATTAGGGGCTCAATCATTTACATGTTCATTTGACAGGTCATTAATCGTACTATCCGGGTTGATCACTCTTATGGACCCAAAGAGAAGAAGAGAAGAGACGAAGAGGAAGAGGAAGAGGAAGAAGAGGGACCGAAGATGAATGCGGCACCTTCTCTGATCAAAGGTAAGCAGACTGATGTACGATGCAATAGATGTTTACTGACTGATCTACTGTCTATCTTAGTGAAACACAAGAAGGAGAAGAAGAAGGAGAAGGAGAGGGAGTATGATGATGAGGATCCAATGGCTGAATATTTCAGGAATAAGAAGCGAAAGAAGTCTAGGCATTAAACATAATAAACATCATTTGAGGGCATTATAAAGAAAAAGAGGGGTGGGAAGTTATTACTCTTATTTTATTCCTATGCTTCTGATCATGATACAAGTATTCTATACATCTTTAAGCCTTACTTAACTCCAAATTAGCCAAGATATCTTCACATCTGTTAATATTACGCAAGAACCAGTCTCCATAACGACGACCCACTTTACTCTCTGCGATATGAACTACATCCTGCTTCAAACAGAAGTCAAGATCAGAGGTACTCAAGTATTCACCCTCCAAAAGATTGCCTTCTACCCATTTATACTGGCGAGATTTCTGCTTGAAGATCAGTAACTGAGTCTTGAGCTCTTCTGAATCAACCTCTAAGAACTTGGCTAACTTATCAATGCCCATTGTAGTATAGAGTTTCATGATAGAACGAAGGATGGGAAGATTGATTTGGTTGGCAATGTCAGCAATAAACACCTTGACTTGATTTTGGTGGGGATCCTATAAAAAAGGGTGTTACTAAGAGCAATTCTTCCTATTCAATCACCATACTTACAACTCCCTTTCCAGAAGGTGACAGAAACTTGGGACAGGCAAACTGGAATAAGTCCAGATAGATGCTGAGACTCTCTTCTCCCTTCTGCATCTTGAACAATTGCTCACCGTATTTCTCACGTAACTGTGAGTGGATATTCTCATCCAATCTGGTAGGACAAAGGGCAATACAGATAGCTAAAAGTGCGTACATCTGATCTCCCTTCTTGGCAATTTGATCGAATTGGTAAGAGCGAGAGTGATACTGCTTAGTTCTTTGGATGAAGGAGAGAACAGTGGAGAATGCTTTGATGGCATCAGCATATCTACGGATCATCATGTATGCGAATCCAACATAGTAATAGGTGGTTACATGACAGGCGGTGACACGGGCAAACATGGCCTTCTTGTTCAATACAATGTTATCCATCATCTTCAAGGCAAGAATATAATCACCCAATAGACAGTGTACACGGAGGAGTCCAATAATGGAGAAGTAGCCAAGCATCTTATAAAGAGGACGAGATCCATATTCACCTGCTGCTTCCATCATATCACCTCCATTCTTGCTCACCAACAACTGTTCATTGATACGTGATTTCTGGATGAATGAGTAGAGTACATTCAATACACTGTAACAACTCCATATTTGAGAGTTACGGCTCAATAAAGCAGCCTCTTGTTCTGTTCTGTTCTTGACTCTATCACGGTAATTGCAGAATGACTGGAATTGGTAGATGAACTCATCAATGATATCCCATAACCATTGATTAGGTAATTCCAATGACACTGGTTCCTCAGAGTCTATATGAAATGTTAGTAGAGTGTTATTTTGCATGATAAGTAGAGTAACTTACTTAAAATATAATTGAACAGATCACAGTAGTTCTCATAAGAGTGGAAACGGTGTTCAAGAGTAGGTGTAAGATAGGAGTAAACATGTCGATAGTAGAGTTCACGATAGAGTGTAAGGAACACTTGATCTGTAAACAGTAAAATGAGCATACCATAATAAAATATATATGCTGAATATTACCATCATTAACAAGAGGGGAAATGACCTCTGCTTCTGGCCATGCTTGTTTCTGATAGTATTTCTCTGTGAGTTTATTGAATGAACTATCATAGATATTATGGAGTTCATACACATTATTGTCCATCACATTGCGATAGAAGTGAAGAATGAAGTTTCTAACAGGATCAGGTATTTGAGTAGTATTGGCCTGGTTAGAAGTAACTACAGAAACAGATAATCACGTACTCAATACCAAAAAAGATGGAAAAAATTTTCTCTGCTTATTCCATGTCCTTACCTTCAACATCGAAATTGTCATCAATATCGTCATTACGTGAATAGCGTGCTTGGGCTACAAGCTCAACCTCAGCAATTAAGTCATCATCTTCAAATGTGTCTTGATACATTGTTATATTTTATATCTTTGTGTATTTCAAAAAAAAGGAGGGGAAAATTATAAACAAGACCCCTCTTTGACCACAGCAGATAAGAGAAGAATAAGACGTCACATGAGTGCTCAGCCACTGGTGCCTCTTATCCGCCCCCTCTCTTGAATTTTTCCGTTATTTCTCGGAGTACATCTTTCTTTTTATTCAGTTGCAGATAAAATTATCTTAATGTCACTTCAACTCATTAGAAAGGCTGTTCCTGAAGCTGATGAAGCTATTGTTGAGTACATTGACGGCTATTTACGAGAGAACGACTTTGAAGACGACGAGGATGCCATTACTGATTTCATCAAACCCATATTGATAGATGCAGGTGGAAATGAAGAGAAGATTGATGCACTCTGTAATCACCTTGCTTCACTCTTACAAGACAACAAGAAGGACACACCTGCCAAGGGTTTGTCTAAACTGGCTCAGTCATTCAACATGAACCAGCATAACAGTCTGTCGGCCACTTCCACTCTCTCTAGAAGTACTGCGGATCTAGAACATGTCTCTGGTCGACGTGTTCAGTCTCAAGTCAACCAGGATAAACTTAGGAAGGCAGAAGCCAAGATTGCCACCAAGATGGCTAAGCGTAACGAGAAGAATAACACCAAAGTTGAATATGAAGCATCTCGTTTACTGGATGAACAGAAGGCCCTGCAGGAAGCATACAAGTTATACAATCCTATTCTTGATTACACCTCAACTAAGGGTAAAAATAAGGATATCAAGATCGAGAACTTCGATATCTCTTTCGCTGGTCGACGTATTTTGACAGATGCCAATTTGACAGTGGCATTTGGTAGAAGATACGGTGTGGTTGGTAAGAACGGTATTGGTAAATCTACTCTTCTCAAAGCTATGGCACGTCGTGAAATTGCTGTTCCTCAACACATCTCCATTCTTTATGTTGAACAAGAAGTAATGTATTCACTCTATTTACTGTTTAGAAACAATCATTAATCATTGTTTCATGATAGGTCCATGGTGATGATACCCCAGCCATTGAGATGGTACTTCGTGCTGATGTATGGCGTGAGCACTTACTGGAAAAGGAAAAGGATTTGACTAGAAAGATTGCATTGGTAGATGAACAACTCAATGATAAGGATTCATTGACGGAGGAAGAGACAAAGTTCTTGAATGCAGAGAAGGATGGATATGACATTGAGCTCAAGGAGGTATTCAGTAAACTGTCAGAGATTGAAAGTGACAAGGCAGAAAGCAAGGCTTCTGCTATCCTAGCAGGTCTTGGTTTTAACCCTGCTGAACAGAAGAGACCTACTCGTGAATTCTCTGGTGGTTGGAGAATGAGAATTTCACTCGCGCGTGCATTGTTTTGTAAACCTGATGTTCTTATGCTTGATGAACCTGATAACATGTTGGATGTAAGTCAATCCATTTTGGTCTCATATGTTGGTGTGATCTAAGCTTTTTTTTTCTTTATAATGTAGATACCTGCTATTGTATGGCTCGAGAATTATCTGAAAACATGGCCAAATACTTTGCTCGTTGTTTCTCACGACAGAGAATTCCTCGATGAAGTGGCTACAGATATTCTATACATGCATTCAGAGAAATTGGATTACTATAAGGGTAACTTCAGTAATTTCTCAGGTACCAAGGATGAGCGTCATAAGGCTCAAATGAGAGAATATGAATCTCAGCAGCAATATCGTAAACATCTTCAGGATTTCATTGATAGATGGAGATACAATGCCAAACGTGCTCCTCAAGCACAGTCCAAACTTAAGATCTTGGAGAAGTTGCCTGCACTGGAACCCCCAGAAGATGAGAAATTGGTCACTTTCCAGTTCTCTAATCCTGAGCAACTGTCACCACCTATTCTTCAGATGAGTGATGTTACATTTGGATATACCCCCGATAAGATCATTATTCGTGATGTCAACTTTGATTTAAGAATGGATTCTCGTATTGCTGTTGTTGGTCCTAATGGTGCTGGTAAGTCAACCATGCTCAAGTTGTTGACGGAGGAGAATAAACCCACTGCGGGATTAGTTCAGAGAAATGGCCGTCTTCGTATTGCCTACTTTACACAACATCATATTGATCAACTCGATCTCACGAAGAATGCAGTGGCATTTATGGCTGACAAATTCCCTGGTAAGACAGAAGAGGAATATCGTCGTTATTTGGGATCATTTGGTATCACTGGTATGGTTGGTCTCCAAGTGATGAAGACATTGTCTGGAGGTCAGAAATCCCGTGTTGCTTTTGCTTGTTTAAGTATGCAAAACCCTCATATCTTGGTATTAGATGAAGTAAGTTTATCAAATTATATATTAACACCAGTGTACTAATTCTCTGTTGTTACTATAGCCTACCAATCACTTGGATATGGAATCAATGGATGCATTACAAGAGGCATTAGCGCAGTTCAAAGGTGGTGTTATCATTGTTTCTCACGATGAAAGATTCATTACTACTGTTTGTTCAGAAATTTGGATTTGTGAAGGTGGTGTATTGAGGAGCTTCTCAGGAACCATTAAGGATTACAAAGAGATTATTTGTCCCAAGGATGCACCATAGACTCTTGTTGTGATCTTTGATTATGGATAGAATATATACTTTTTATATGACCTTAATAAATGCACTGTGTTTATCAATCTACACTATGTTTTGAAGATGAAGTATATCCATAGCTACCATTGAAGATACACCGAGAATCATGTGTTATTATTGATTCTTCCAATGTTTAAATCAGGTAACATCCAGGATTGTGTTCTTCCTCTTGATACCAGTTCATTTTATTACAGTAAATAATCTACATATTGAGTGACATAATATCATGCTTATATCCATTTCATTAGGAAATGAGTTCATTTGGAGATACTTGAATTTAGATTGAGTATCATTTATGGGTCATTGAGATGAGTGAAGTCATTACATCTGTAATCCTATGTACTACCTTTTATTGTTATTATGATCATTACACCATACAAACCAGTTACATAATGTATTTATAGTTGTTTAACTGAACATGGTTTTAATTCTCTTCTTTCATCTTATAGTAATTGAGAATGCCAGTCAATGGGAAGGAAATACCAGATCGTTACTACACACCTCAACCATCCAATATACCATCTCATGCAGAAGGTATTGACAAAAGAGTCAATTATTGATATAGGTATTTATTAATGTTATTCTACATGACCAATATAGCATATCAGCCAAATCCTCACCCAGAGTCAGTCATTATTCGCAGTGAAGCAAAGGGTCCAGAGAAGCAGTCATGTTGCTTAGCATGGTAAATGTTATTCTTTTATGATCAGAAAAGAAACATTACTCAAATAACATTATATAGTCTTCTATCATGCATCCTTTGCTTTGCAGTAAAAGGAGAGAAAAGCACTTGATTATAAATGATATATTTAATAGAATGCATACATGTTAAAGTGCATCCACAATAGATAAAATATAAAGTTGTATTGATATTAAATCTCCATGTGTTGGAACTCATTTATTACTGTTTCCATGGTTTCATTTATTCCAATTGGGGTATTTGTTGATTGAGTTAACGGGAACACTTTATCTGTATTAATCGCACTTATCCATTCCTTATAAGATATACCTTTAACCGATTTATGGTACTTCTTATTTAGACGAGAAGCCAAGACTGGGATTCTCGATGGACGGTGTTTGCGGACTGAGCTCTTCGAAGATATATGAAGTCTCTTTTTATGTTTCATATTCAAGGCATTCACACTCGAATGGCTTCTTTCTCTGTTATTGGATATATTGACATTTATAGTTGAATATTTGGGAATCATGGTTTCAATGACTGAAATATCGACCGATAAAGATTTAGGATTCACCATGATGCTGTTGTGTTGGCGGACAATCTTAATGAATTGTATCCAGAGAACACTTCGTTATAATATTCTTTTAATAGACTAATAAAACCGGGTTGTAATATATACCCAACTGTATTTGTATATATGTTTACCTCTATCTTAATTACAATAATACATAAGAAAAAAGAAAAGAAAACAATGGTTGTGTTAGTTGCCATAAGCATATCAGTTGCACGTGATTCATCTGACTTCCGCATATATCAGTCTCCCTAGACAACCATGCACCGTTTTTTTCGAGAATAGATATATTCTCATAGATTGCTGTTGCTAGGAAAAATGTAAAAAAAATGTTAAACTTCTCGGTGGTCTGTAACTATGGTTACTGCTTAATTTGGTAAGAATACGCACATATATAAGTGTACTTTGATGTACAAAGGGATGAAAACCAAAGCAATAATTACTTCCTTGTACTCATTTGAAATTGGCCTATAAGCACGAATCTGCTTGATGATATGTGATATTGATCATGTTACGCCCAATTTTTCATTGTTATATTGTTCATGATCTGATCATCAACCGAATGTTTAATAAAGGGATTGGAGAATATATGATGATAATCATCATTTCATACCACCTAAAGGAGAATACTGTATCTACGTGGTATCTATCAACAGTCGAATGAGAAAAGGTTGATGATTTCCATCAACAATAGCCAATCATTTAGTATTTTCACATGCCAGGTATAGATTACACAGTAGAATGCCGTATGGTGATTGGATATCAAAAACTTCATATCCCCCCACAAAATCATAAGAATCACAGTCAACATCACTTTTTTCCTTTCTTTATTCTCTATTCCCATTATCATGAGTGTCTATAAAAAGAAACATATAGAGAACAATCAACTGTTTATGCAATATCAATCCATGATTGACCATATTCAGATGACTATTCGTAGAGAAATACATCAATTGGTGGATGAATATAATCTATCAACCGAAGAAATAACGAGTCTGAATGAATATGTTGATGATAAGGGTATGCATATAATAGACACTGCATAATTGATTCCGTTTTATTAACATTAATTAGCAACTCTATTCCGGTATTTGAGGAAGAACAAGTACTCCTTGCCCACCACACTCTCACTCTTATTGGACACTCTCAGATGGAGAATCAATGAGTCTATAGATGACATTAGGATTTCTGCCGTATCAGAATTCCTGGCTAAACCACTTGTCTACTTTCATAAATATGACAAGACACATAGACCACTGTTGATTATCCAATTGGAGTATTTACCTATGGCACCTGATGGATACGATGTGGCCGAGTATTTGTCACCCCTCATTACCTTTGTTTTGGAAACAGCCAGACAATTGACATGGGATATGACTCAGCAGAGGATGAACCAGAACATAGAAAATCCACTCATACTAGACACCAATGTCCTTATTAACTTCAAGAACGCCAGTTCACTACCCACTGTGAGTGATATATTGTAGATGTTTACTGTGATATTCACACCATTTCATTAGGACATCTCCTTATTCAAATCATTTATCATCTTGTTAAGGAGATACCCTGGATTAAGTGGTACAATCAATCTTATTAACTTTGGGTGGATGTACCAAGGCATATGGCAGATGTGTAAGCTTATACTATCCAATGATGCTAAGAGTAGGATAAACTTTCCTTCTGCCAAAGACCTGTTGTATATGATAGACGAAGATGACCTGATGATAGGTTAGTAAGATAAAGCGAAGGATTAAACAATTGTATTGATTTCTATGTAACAGCATTGGGTGGTACTGACTCCATCCAATGGACCATAGAGGAGGATAGGATATACAATCAATATAGAAGGAATAAGCAGACTATCAACAATAGGCGGGAATCATGCGCATCCCTCTATTATGATACCAATGATAATACCATACCTACATCATATGTGACACTGTCCAGATCAGCCTCATCATTTAGTCTCTATGCCACACCTCTAGCATCATTAACACCTGTCACAAGTCATACTAATCTGACTAATGTAGCCAAGGTCTATTCCAATCTCTCATTTCAGTCTAAAATAGGGGGATTATCACCACCATTCAGAACCACTATTAAATCATTGGGTGACTTATTTGTTCCTGCATCAGATTCATATATAAATGAAGCATCATCATTGAGTAGTGCATTAACTGAGAGACTAGAACAGATAGAAAACAATGATACTATCAATAGAAGAAGTAAGCGAAGAATGATTGGCCAACATTGTCTGCGGCTGGTGCTGAATGTTGAGCATATGATGAAGCATATCGTTATCATATTCATGAAGAAACTGCATAAATACAGGATTACATTCTGCTGGGTCATTGCACTTATTCTTGTAAGAAATGGGGCAAGAGAACTGCTACAGAATGTATTTCTATTATTGATGAAAGCAGCTCTACGTAGTAATATACATTCAGCACCCCCGAGAATTGGATACCATTCATAAATAAGTATCGATTCCCATTGTAAATAATGTTTATACATAACTCTTAATAATAAACCTTATGAAGAAAACAATATCATATGCTTGGTTGTGTCTGTCAAAGAATAACCCAAAGACAATGGTGTTTATTGGTGTGTCACTTCAACACCCTCTTCCCTTTTTTTTCATCTACTCTAATCATTCCCCATCATCCTCTTATTGCAAGTTTCTTGAATAAATTAACTCCGGTACAAACTGGCTCAGGCCTTCTTCCCATAGGTCGTATGTTAGATCTGCCCATGTCTCCCACACTAACACTCCACTTGTCATAAGAACAAAGATATATGAAGCATTCCATATGAATGAATGGGTTGTTCATACAATTTCTTGGCCAGTATATACTGTATTCTGATATATCATAAATACAAGGATATTGTATGCTTTTTTATATCTTATACTAACGTCTCACTCCTCACCTGAGCCACTGCTATTCTTCCTTTTTGGTGGTCGAACCCACCCTCCCAACTTCAAAATAGAAGGTTCCATATGGTATGTTTATCGCTCAGACAGAAAGATTGCTGTGTAGGAGTAACAAAGTCTTTTGCAGGCAATGATATGCCTTTAGGTGTCACTCCACCTTCTTTCCTTGCTCCTCATATATCCTGTAATAGGATTGAGTCGTATGAAAACGTAAGACTTGCTCATCTGCAAATATTTCTGTAGGGCTGTACTTTCTCTTGATTCTTGTTGATTCATCACCAGGTGACTACTTGCACCTTGGATGTCAGTTACATCGCTGTTGAAGTCAATAACAAACATTTGGCTGTTCATATTGAATAAGTAAAAGAGAATGATTGACTGAATATAGTACTAGCCATATGCTAATATTTTGACTGCTGCGAGCATGAATGGTTTATCAAATTGAATATTAAGCAATTTCCATTTTTGGAACTGCCACTGCAGACATCAACTGTTTCATATTCCTTTTTTGGGAACTACCGCTGCCGATGTTTTGTTATCTATAAGCATTCCATAGACATATGGTCATCAATGTCAGCACCATGCTTGATAAGGACGATGGGTGATGAAATATAAAAGATTGAATAGAACAGGACATGTTTCCATATGTACCAGCAGTCTATTTACACACTCTCTTGGTGATAAATGATCTGCATAATCAATAATGTACACTGTAATATCATATACAAGTGAAGACGCTACTATCCCCGTGTTTATGGTAAGGGAGTCGGCATATGGTGCATGTAAACGCAGATTATTTTTATTTTATTACTATTATATTCTAAGGAAGTATACATCATTTAACCCTTATTTTGCAATGGTTCAGTCACTAGAACATTTAACATCTAAATTACAAGAAATTAACACCAAATCCTAATTGAATCTTAGGTTCGGGTATATCAGTCGAGTAACTTCTCAAAGGTATACAATAATTGGCTTCAATTCTCGCAATACTAGGGTGGAAGATAAGACCAAATCCAACAGATGTACGGGGAGTATCAGCGAGTCGTTGAATAGTGTCACTCACTTTGACTCCTCGGGTAGAAGTGACTATGCTTCCTGCATTGGCAAATACATGCGCCTTGACAGGTAAATGGTTCAAACCAGGTAAAGTGCTGATAACACTGGCACCTGCAGCATAATAGGCCTCTCCACCCAGTGCATCATCTATTAATCAATCAAGTTAGGTGACAGTAGTATATATCATGGGTACATCCTGTACTCACTATTGTCTCTTTCACCAATCCCACCATTCTTGAATCCTCTGACTGATAATGGACCACCCAAATAAAATCTATCAGACAGGTGGGGTACACCCTTCTCGGTGTTTTCAATAGAGTGAAATAAGCCTGCTCTGAATGAGAGACTTAAGATGACACCAGAATCCTCAGAGTGTTTCAAATTGGAGTGATGGAATGATGCATTGATTTCATTCTTCATGAAGTTGACATCTCCCTTTCCATCCGCACCTGCTAGTTCTTGGAAGAGACCAAAGTAATGACCTCGGGTGGGAAGTATATCATTATCGCGCTCATCACGTACAAATGAATGAAGAATGGATGATTTGGAGTTATCACCAGACTGAGCACGAACACTAGATAAATAATCGAGTGTTAAATAGACCATATCAAACAATGCCCCTAGTGATCTTTACGTGGTAGATGACGGAGTGAGTGCTAATACATCTCTATGGGTGCTTCCATATGCTAATTCATGATGGCCATAAGTAGTCTTGGTCTAATAGATTTAAGAATGACTGAGGTTATTGATCTTAATGTCTTCAAATAGAAATGAATGTCTGACTTCTTACCTTGAATCGAAGACCTATCATCTTTGATGTTTCATTATATGCATTGATCTGGGAATGATCTCTGATACCGCCATTAATGAAGATGCCCAGTTTACTATCAGCACTGTTTCTGAATGGAATATCCAATGCTGCCTATGAAGGGATGGGATCAGCCACTCAACACTATTTCTGTTTGTCTACTAATCTTACCCCAACAGCTGCCTTTGTACGGTTACCGAATGAGAAGCTAGTGGAGATAGTTTCAGCACCACCCAATACATTTCTTATCCCAATATTACCACTCTATAGAGTTCATGTTAGAAGTTGGTGTTTATCCTGTCCTAACATACAAGTGCATTTTACCAATTCAGCCTTGTTATCATCCACTTTGATGCTTGTCTGATGAACACCTTTCTCCTTCTCCTTCAAACGAAGAGTGACATCGACAGTATCAGGAATATCACGGTTGGTATCCACGTATATCTTGATTTCATCAAATATATCATGGTTCTGGAGTTGAGCAGCCACGCGTTGTACTTTGGCTAGTACTTCTTCAGTTGTCTTAGCATTGAATACGTTGGAAGTGATTGAATTAAGGAAGGAATTTCTAGTGATATTTGCACCCAATATGCGGAGTGATCTAACATGAAGAGGTGCTTCGACAGTGGTAGCCTAATATTAGATAGTTTATATAATAGAACGCATTATGTTTATGTGTATCATAGTTACTGCAGTAGTGGTATCGGCAGAAGACATTATGCAAATAAATAATAAGAAATGAGAGAAAAAAGAAAAACCCTTCTCTCTTCTTGAATGGCCCAGGCATATAAAAATTCCCCGCCCACTCATTTTCCCTCACTTGGAATTACATCTCGCCACTCTATGATGACGTAGTTACGATTCAAGTTCAGTGTTGTAGAGTGTATGCTCTACTTTATTATGATAGTGTATAGCCATTATCTAGTTTACATCACCATGACACGCCATAATGGATCCCATACAAGCAAAATGGGGTTAGAAGCGATATTCATTTGTTGGTGTCACTTCATTATCTTCTGTGGGATCACCACTCATGTTATCATCTATTGTATTCTGAGCACTATTGTTTGCTGCTCTATAGGGAAAAGATCAGTTTATTATGACTAGATAAAGTGGCTATATTACCTTTGACGAGATATATTCCTCAAGTCTAAATGTAGGCTGTGTTTCCTTGCCTTAAAGCTCTGTACTTCTTCAATCATTACCTTCTTTATCTGTGCAATATCCCTTAATCCTTCAAATGAGAAGTCAACTATGGTACCATGTCTAGGCTGTTTAACAATAATAGACATTAATGTGTGTATAGATGTACATATGAGCACATACTTCATTTTCTGGATCATGATATATCTTCACATAAGGATGCTTCAATACTTCTTCTGCAGTTATCCTTACAATGGGATCAAATGTGAGGAGTTTGCTTAATAGATCCAGAGCTAGTAAACACGTGTAAATATATATCAATAGCTTCTTGTAATATTACCTAATGGTGTTGCAGTCGGGTATAAGTCAGCAAATTGTATTCCGGGTAAATGACCTAGACTTCGAATATATTCACTTGTCTAAATGAAAGTAGAGGTGAATACTCCTAATAGAAAAACTACTAGTGTGTTTACATCTTCATTCACATTCTGCAGGCTCATTTCACTCGGTGTTCCCAATACATGTAGTATTTGATGTATCTGATCAATTTCTATTGAAATATTAAAACCTCTTAAATCTCTATCCATATCCCCTATTCAAGTACTCACGCCCAGTTCCTCTAAACAATGGTTTGCCACCTAATAATTCAGCAAAGATACAGCCAACAGACCACATATCCACTAATAGACTGTTAATATTCCTGATGAGCCTACAGAATACATCACTCACATGCTTTGGTATAGGTAGTTGGATTCAACAGGATTTCGGGTGCTCTGTACCATCTTGTCGCAACATACCCAGTCATATTGGCAGTGTCATCGCTACCTGCAGCTACATAACCACGAGCAAGTCCAAAATCACATATCTAAATGTTCCACACTTGTTTGAATAGAGTCAAGAAGTCTCTTGTTTTCTTACCTTTAATTCACATTCAGTATTGACAAGAAGATTACCTTTTTTTAAAAAAACAAAGGGTTAAGTCTTCTTATGGTCACAACAGATAATATACTCTTTACTTGGTTTCAAATCTCGGTGTAGAACCTAAATGGAAATTTAAATATATGTTCACATTAAGAATGATTAATAAACACATTCTATCAATACATACATTGGCACTGTGAATGTACTTCAATCCACAGCATATCTGGTACATAAAGTACTGGAAATGATCATCTGTGAGAGGATGTCCAGTGGCTAATATATTATGCAGATCCTCATCCATCAATTCCTGATAGAAGTATCTAGTTATCACTTTAGTTGAATGATTAGCCATGATTTTCATACTCTATTCTTACATCTCATTGAAGTTGGAATAGTCTACAATATCAATATCATATAAACCGATGATCTATGAACAGGAATCATCAGATAATGCTGTAATAGATAAGAAGAAACAAACATTTTTATGCCCATTAAAATGTTGAAGCAGCTTCAATTCTCTCAATGTTCTCTTGGCAATAAGGACACGATCAAACAGACTGTGGACCTAGCCCAGGAAGAAAATTACTTCAGATTAAATCAAGTGAATCATCCATAACGATGTATACCTTCTTAATAGCACAGATAAACCCATTGGATTTATTTCTGGCAGCACTTGAATAAGAAAAGACATTTTGAGTAAGAGTGCATGAACACACCAGTGCCTTACTTACCAGACCATGCCATATGCACCCTGACCCATACCTCTAATATAATCATATTGGTCATAAACAAGAAAGGATTGGTCACCTTGAGAAAATGCTCGATGGGCCATTGGCTAATCGAATCAAACAGTGAGATGGAATGATAAAGAGAAGACTTAACTATAGCAAAACATTTATATATATATATATTTGCGGTTGCAGGCCTGAGATTCATTTCAAGAGAATTGAAAGCAGTAACTATTGGCTAAAAGAAGTATTGGAGATGAATGTGCTCTCAGCTTAAATAGGTGTGTTTGTAACACTGTCAAGGGGTTGATAGGTGGAAGACAAACCACTTCTGAGAATATCTGAATACGAGTGACAGGGTCCCAGAAATAGACACTTGTGAACAACAGAACAAAAGGATTTTTTCCCCAGATGACAGTAACTTGACCAAAATGATATGCAGTCACATGTACCTATTTCCTCTATTACTCTCAGTCCCCGCCCCCAACCTAATTTATTTGAATCCTTCATCTTAACTTCATCTCGGAATGTGCAAGCATATACTTAACGCCCAGGTAGCGTATTTTATGTTATCTTAGTTTACTTTGTTATTAATAACGAATGAACATAGAATAGGTAGCTATTCGATCTCCTTGTTGTAAGAAGTGGTTTGATTGTGCAGTATGTCATGAAGAAGTCTCCACCCATCCATTAGCAAAGACAAACGAGATGGTCTTTGCCTGTAAGAAGTGTAAGAAAGTATTTCGTAAAGACATGACGTAAGGAAGATACTGTTCATCTACAGAAGATGAAGCTTCTAATTTTGATTTGAATAGTGATTATGAAGAAGAAGATGAATATTGTCCTCATTGTGATAATAAATATGTTATTGAAGCGCATATGCCCGAGGCTAAACTGAAGATTGAAACTGAGGATGTTCGTGTGGATAGCAGGTAACATCTTTCTCTGCTTTACATAGGCTTAGTGGGAACTAAATGCCACTCTTATTTCACAGAATTATGAAGGATCACCGTATTAAGGGACGAGTTGATCCCACCAGTATATTCCAGTTAGATGGATCTGATATGATGGGTTAAGATAATGAATCAGCCGAGAACAGTTAGAGCTTTATATCCAGAAGAAGACAATAAACACATGGTATTCGATGTAAATGGGGATTCTATAGTGTTTATTATTAGTGATATGAAGTAAGATATGAAGTATTATTTCTTTATATGATATTATTGATGAGATGAAGGGCGATGATAATCACAGATGTTGTTTCAGAGATTGTTTACTATGGCCTTTAAGCCTGGTATCTTCTGACATTCAGTTTTGAGATTATTAGCAATTGAAGTATTCCAGGTACCATCAGCCATGTATTGACGTATATATCGTAGGCATAGTTCTTCCCTGAAATGAGAATACACTTTTTTGTTGAACTCACGCTAATAGAGAGAAGGAATTAGAGGATATTAATTGACTCAACACTATATTGTTTACCTCTTTCTTGCGTCTTTCCTCTGGATATGCATGGGATTGATGAATGAGGAAATCATCAGGAACCACATAATATTCTATTCCAGATACATATATCTCATAAAGACAGGCAGCTTTGTTGGCTCCATAACCAATAAAGCGTTCATCACACCAGGGTGAGGTTTCTTTCTTGAAGATAACATAGGGTTCATATGAGTAGTTGTACTCATCCACCTTATACACTTCATCAGCAGAATACCATTTGGTGTAGTTTGTAGAGCCATGTCCTCTTTGCCAATCTCTATGAAACATATCTAATCTTCCATCGGCCACTTCTTGCAGTAATTGATCTTTGTTGGTAGGGAATCGTGTGTAATCATCACCGTCTGATTGGGAGATGTACTCAAAAGCAGGTATTACAAGTGCTGTGTTTCCTCTTTCGAGCATATCCATCAATATGGGATTATAGAGAATATAATCACGGAAGTTGGTGCAGATATAAAAGTCAATATCGAGCATCATGAGATAACTTGTTCTGGTATATAGTTTGGCTACATTTCGCCACATGTTGAATTGTCTGTTATATTTATCCACAATCAAGTGGACATCTACATATTCTCTCATATCAGGATTGGTGTTGAATACATCATACAAGGATGACATGATCTCTTCTTTGGATTCATTGTCTGTTATATGAATGGCAGCTGAAATAGGGCCTATGGGAAGATGATTCAGCAAGAAATTTTCAAAATAAATAATAAATAAAAAGTTTTCTTTACCTTTATAATGAGTTGCTAATCGACTCAAGTGAGGAAATCTGTCACTCGTGATAATGGTTGAAATGGTGATATCGTTCTTATTCAGTTTACTGTTGGCTTTGAAGAAATAAGGCAAGATATCAGATGGACCCATACTTGATTGAAATGCCTTGGATACAATCATAAAGTCATCGCCTATAAACGGTTATTTAGTTCATATGAGTAAATATATATATATATATATATATATTCTACCTTCTACAATATGAGCAGTAGATGGATGAATTGAGGGATCATCCTTTGTTGAATGAATTATCACATTCTCCATTAAATCACTCAGGGTATCATTCTCGGTGTGACTCTCAGGCGGTATGAGATTTCTGATTTCACCATAATCCTGTTGTTTTTCAAATATTTCCATGGTATCTCTACGGGTAGCTTTTATAGAATTCATTTCATGGAGACTGTAAACTCTATAACTAGTATAGACAATAGATGTGACTGCATAAGCAATCAGGATCGTCTTGATGATGCGTACAATGTTCTTTGGTAGGTCAAATTTCAGGTTCATTTCCCTGTTTTATTTGATAGTGTTTAAAGGGGACAAGATATTGAACAGAAAATGATATTGTTGGATTATAAATAGTGGGATATATCGGATTTTCTCGTAGTTCAGTTGTGAACTGGGTTGTTGTAAGGAAAGATATACCACAAACTGTAAGCAATCGGTTAGGTTTCAGATATAAATTTACCCTGTCAATTCCCGTTATGTCTATTTGACATAATTATGATTTTTTATGGTAATTTTTAATATCCCCTCCCTTGAAAGAATACTCCGTTGAGAGGCAAATGAAATGATGATAGATTTATGAATACTTGTTAATAGGGAAGAGGGTGTATCGTTGTATAAAATGAGAAGAGTGATAATCAGGTTTATAAATAATGTTACCTTGTACAGTGCTTTGATGCTGCATTTGATGAGAAAGTAAAGGATATATACAGTACGTCATTCATATCATTAGTGTGTCATTTCTTAGGGGCCTATGTTATATCTGGTCAATCTATTCGAATCATCAATGACATGAATATGATAATTCCGCCCTCATTTCACTCTCTGATTAACTGGTTTATTGCCGATAAAGGGTATATTACATCTCTATTTCTGCTGAAACTGACGTTCCTGTTTTCAGATGTCATTTTAGTTTCTTCCCTTCTCTCTCTTTCTTTCTCTCTTCTTTATTGCAATTGCTATAACAATGGATAATTCTTTTTTTCCCTACATGCTGACAAGTGCTGCATTAATCTAGAAGCCGCGGTCGAGAATTAAAGATGTCTTTCAGTACCTGACCTGATCTCTCCTGTACCTTAATCAGTTTGTTCTGCTTTGTTCTGCCAAGAATGTACTCCTATTTAGCGAATGTGGGTTATTAGATAATCAATGACTATGGCATTAAAGGTTAGGGCATTCTTATGATCAGACTCAAATGATTATGACAAATCAAGGCTAAAATATATGCATGACATTTCAACGCAGTAATTAGATGCCTAGGAGCTGTCGTGATGTTTTTAATGTTACCATGGCATAAATATACCATAGAAACAGAATATGGACACAACCTGTGTAACAATCAAATAACCTTGTCACTAGACTCAATACACACATCATCCTATTTCCTGATAAATCTCCATAATTAAGAAAGTTTGAATTCCATTGAGTAGATATAACAACATACAATCTGCATATATAGATGTCCACATGATTGTTCATGCCAAATATCGTCACTTTTTAAGGAATAAAAATATAAAATATTATCACTTGACGAGATTATTTACCTTCCAACGATACGAGGTATAAAGATATATATTAGACAATAGTTATTTCTATACATAGAATGGTAACCATTTACATAAGAAATATCTATTGTTTCCATGGATACTAAATCAAAACTATAAACAACTTCGGATATCTTCCGTTAGTTGGAGTGTGCAAGTGAAAAAGACAGCCACCTCGACACATATTCAATGTCCGCAGTCCATTCATTATTCCCAATAATTATTTTATATTTATCCTTCTTCTTTTCTCCTCTTCTATCTTCCAACAGTTGCAATAAATTACTCTAATGGTGGGATATCAGACATTTACAGTGTTAAATCAACCGTTTATTGTTGATAAGAAGTTCCAGCTTATTCGTGAAATGGGACAAGGTGCTTATGGCGTTGTGTGGTAAGTGAATAAGAGTGGATGATGAGTATGCTATTTAGACATTCCTTAGTGCTGCCAAGAATCTGGAGACAAAAGAACAAGTGGCTATTAAGAAGGTATTATTGTGAAGGGAAAGAGGATGGAATATGCATTAAATAGAAATGAAATACCAGGTGTGTCGTATATTTGAGAAGAAGATCTTGGCCAAGAGAGCATTACGTGAGGTTAAACTGTTAAAGCACTTCAATGGACATGAGAATGTAATTGGGTTGAATGTTAGGATGATTATATACACATGTTTAATGAAGATATCACCATAGATCACATCAATTATTGATATGGACATAGTCAACTTACAGAACTTCAATGAGATGTAAGTCACCTAATAAACATTTTTAATACTCATTCTTAATGACATTATCTAATTGATACTCCATATCACTTATCAACCATGATCTGATAAAGTTATCTGGTACAGGAGTTGATGGAAGCAGATCTTCACCAGATCATTCGGTCAGGGCAATCACTCACAGATGCCCATTTCCAGTACTTCATCTACCAGATATGCAGAGGATTGAAGTACATTCACAGTGCCAATGTATGTTGGTGTAATATATATAGATAGATATTCTCTATATTAACCCTATTGTTTCCAATATATAGGTTTTACACAGAGATTTAAAGCCAGGTAGGGTTCAAGCAACACCATCAGCCATTTGAAGCTATTGGTGGCATTGAACTAACTTAATATGATCATAGGAAATTTATTAGTGAACGCTGATTGTGAATTAAAGGTAATTGGGCTTGTAATTTATATATTACATATGCTAATTATTGATATTAAGATATGTGATTTTGGCTTGGCACGTGGTTATTCCTCTTCACCAGAAGAGAATCTAGGATTTATGACAGAATACGTTGCTACAAGATGGTACAGAGCGCCAGAAATCATGCTTAGTTTCCAACAATACACCAAAGCCAGTAAGGATTTTGTATGAATGTCCATATACAAAAGGGCTTACTTTTCTATTCTATTTTCACTAGTTGATATGTGGTCTGTTGGTTGTATATTCGCCGAGATGTTGGGTGGCAGACCTTTGTTCAAGGGTAGAGATTGTAAGTGATGAGTGTATCGTTTATTATAGGAATAGGAGTATTGATCAATATACTACTTAGATATTGATCAATTGAACCAGATTCTCGGTATTCTTGGTACACCTGATGAGGGTACATTGCGCCGTATCGGGAGTGAAAGGGTATGTAAGGACGGGGAAATATAGTGAGTGACTCATTCACCATTTATTATGAATAGGCTCAAGTCTATATCCGTAGTTTAACTGAAATGCCCAAGATTCCATTCCAAAATCTTTACCCAAGAGCCACACCATTGGCCATCGATTTACTCACCAAATTACTCACATTTGATCCCACACACAGAATTGATGTTGAAGAGGCACTTGCACATCCATACCTTAGTGCTTATCACGATGAAGATGATGAACCTAGACATTCTCAATCATTTGATTTCTCATTTGAAGTCATTGATTCAATAGATGATATGCGTAGTAAGTAAACCAGTCTGTCCTATTGAGGGTAGTTCGATATTAACATTACTACTCAGAAATGATTGCTCAGGAAGTCATGACCTTCAAAGCACAGAAACAGAAGATTGCACAGTTACAGATAAATCCTATAAACAACATGAGAAGAAAGGATAGGTAAAAGGGAATATACACTATATAAGCAGAAGGGACATGACTAATATGGTCTATATAGTTTGACTTCAAGAGAACGTGAAGCTATTAAGAAGACTAAAGAAGTAGCATCCAATCATACCCATCAGGACAAGAATAACAGACATTCATCATCTATTGCATCCACCGCAGTACCTAATCAGACTGAGCACATTCGTCAACAAATGGATGTAGATGCACTTGAAAGAGAATTGGGTGGATATCTGTAACAAGAAAGAAGGATATATCCCTTATATTTTGTCGTGTCTGCATACACATATATATATATAAGATATAATATCACTAATAAACAGCGCAGTATTGTTTATTTATCTTTTCTCATGGTAATAATATACATAATAAATAGTAAATGATGACTGGCCTATCAGATAGAGAAGAAGGGGGGCGTGGGGTAGAATGAATATAAGTACATTGTATTGAGGTCTATATGTACACACATGTAAATGTCTAAGCATGATATTTTCAGTTACTGATCCTTCTTTTCTTCTATTGGTGAAGGCAGATCATCTCCTAATTTATTATGTCCAACCCTAGACACCTTTTCCATGACCAATCTATCCTCCAATGGTTTGAACACCTTATCCACAATATGCTCAATGGGTTCATCAAATATGAAGGGTAAGAAGGGGACAATGGCAAGACCCATGCATGTTGGACCCCATGCCTTTATCTTCTGATTCTTCACTTGCTTGAATCCTATTGCACTGTATTTGACAATAGAGTGGATGGTCATCATAGGAAATGCCATTGAGGCCAATGATTGAAATATACCTCTTTTCAGCATAGTTGCAGCTACAACCGGATTATCCTGATTAATATCAAATAGATTAGATACTGAACATCAATCATATCCTACAATTTTACTTACTTGTCCAGCATGTACAGATTTATAGCCTTCATAGGATACATCCAATGCTAGGTAGGCCCAACTGACTCCATATGCGGCAGTAACAATAAATGGAGGAACAATGGGTCTAAATGCCTCACCGATGTCTGATGTATAGGCCAAATAACGAGTGGAAGCAACCAAGGCTGTACGTAATCTACCAGCATAAGCCAAGTAACGGGCCTTGCTGTCGAGGCTATCTACCTTTCCTTCATAAACTTGATCAGAGATGGTTTCTTCGATTCCTGGGTTGGATGTTTGAGACATGTGAGTTTATAAAGAGAAAGATAATAATTAATAAAATAAAATTAAAAAAGAGAGTGAATTAACATATTTATACAATAAATACATGCAATGGATGACACATAATCGGTTTAAATCGGAATAGTCACTTCTTAGGATTATCGCTACTTGTGAGGAAGTCAATATCATAGCTCTTGTTCAAAATATACTTAATTAAGCTGTAGATTAAACCAATCAAGGGTTATCGGCAGAACATGGGGTGTATTCACCCATAACTCAGTTCAATAGTTGGGGGGTGGAATGATCTCATAGATTTATTTTAAGGTGAATGGTACTGGTTTGTGCGAGACTAGAATATCACCCTGACACTAGAGCATACATTGCTTACATAATGAATCATTCAATACAGTGAAGACTTGTTCATCTTTATTCTAATACTACCCTGCATGTCAAAGTACTTATTTTATATACAGCTTCATCTTATACCCGGCAATTCATGATTGGATAATTCAATACTTTCCCGAGTGTTGGTTATTCTCTCTATACCATCACTCCTGGTAATGTGAGAAATCTCGAGTAAAATCATCTATTGAGAACAATCGAGGCACTTTTTATTGAGCATGGAGTCTGAACTTGTACAGACAATTTATATATTTTCGTTAAAATCGTTTTCTTTGATGATTGGCCCTTTCTCATATTGGGATTCCTGCTGGATAATGTCCATGATTCGTGAAAGGAATATCCATAGCTCTGATCTCTTAATCGACAAATACTCACTCTACCAATATGATATTTTGTAGTGGATAATTATTCTATGCTTGCCTAGCTATAGATAAACCTTGTACTAAATTATGAACACCATACCTTTCCAGTTCCAATATATCCAAACAAATAGTGATGACTGTGAGTGATCAATAGATTCCTTATCTTTGATACCAGTGTGTTTTTGCCTTTCAGAAAAGTATTGCTTATGGTTGAAATACAAGTCTTCCCTGTGCAAATATCTAGATTTATAACCAGCAGACATAATGCCCAAAGCACCCGAAGGACATCAGTTCAATACCATTGACAGTATCGCCCACTCATTTGACTCATAGTTCATATGACTGAATGAGAATTCTATTAATATACATAATAGGTAACATCAATATTAAATAGGCTACCCGTATATCACAACAACAGTAATAATGAGAGAATCTATTCCAGTAGGACCTTAATTCCGCCATCAAAAATATATCATCTCATATTTATTATTTATTATGTTCTTCTTCCTAATTACTTACTTTACTTTATTTATGTGCCTATCATGAGTCAAAACTCTATTACAGCCAATACGCCTACTTCAAGTACACCATTACTGGGTGATCGACCCAAAATACGTGGAGTTCAACGTGTACCCACCTTCTTCAAATCATCTATTCCTAACAGAAGATCATTATTGAAAGCTTTTATCCATATGGCAGTGAATATGCTGTTTGAGTTGGTGCTTCCTATTCTGCTATACTATGTATTAAGGAACTTTGTATCCCCATTACTAGCACTGTTGATGGCAGGAATACCCACGGCAATCATAGTGATAGTAAAGGCAATAAGAGATGGTAAACCAGATATGCTGGGAATATTGATGCTACTGGGATTTGTGGTGTCCGGAATACTGGCCTTTGTACAATCTGATCCCAAACTATATCTATTGAGAGAATCGGCAATGACGCTCGCTTTGGGATTGATGCTGATGATCACACTGTTCCCTTTACAATATCGCAACCACATACTAAGACCATTCATGTTCTATGTGGCTCGACAGATTGCAGTATCCAGTAATGCAGTTCTAACTCCCAACAGTGTTTATGACCACTGGGATCTGTTTTGGCGTCAATATCCATCTTTTCGACATTCACTGGTTGCTATCACTGGAATATGGAGTGCTGGGTTGATTAGTGAATTCATAGTCAAGTACATATTGATCACTGAAAAAGAAGACGTGGATGACATTGTGTATTACTCCAATATTTATATGCTGATTGTGATGATATTTCTGGGCACATTCACAGTAACCAGTGCGCTATTGATGAGGCATTACTTCAATCTCAAACAACGTCAGATCAAAACAGCTGAACGTAAATCTGAAGTGGAATTTATCATTGCTCGTGCAGCAGCAGAACAGTTACAGAAATCACAATCTCCTGTATAAAAATAAACAAATAAATCCTATTTCATATCACCATGGATACTTTATACTTAAAACTAACTGCAGCTGGTCCTTCTGTATTGTAGCACACTTTTCAGTGCATATCGCGCTTCGTGTGCTTAGTGGATATCACCATCCTCTCATTTTATTCGCTGCAATATATAATAGACTATTGTAATATGTATATAGAAGTTGTAGGAAATCTCACAGCCTAAAATAGACCCTGAAGCTTCTTCCACTGCTTAGATAATTTTTGACCTAAAAGGAAATAATAAGCATCTATTGCAATATGTATATGGATATAAGAAGTTATTGACCACTGTTGCCATGATACCAGCAGAAAAATGTTTTCTATTTTGAGTAGCGACGACGAGATTCAATATCCGTACCAAAGATAAATAATTTATTCTCTTCTCTTTTCTACCCCAACCCCTTTCTATTTTTAATCCTGTTGTCAGTTATTATATATTAATGCAAGACACTTTTGATATGTTTCAAACCATGACAACCACACCAAGGTCATTTCCTGTTATGGAATTGGTGGATGTTAAAGTAAATACAATGTTTGTACAATTGTATACCCCCAATGTCTAATATGATATATAAATAGGGAAATAAAGTTGATGTGTCCTATTTAGCTAGCCACTATCACTTGATATTGATCACACTCACAAATGTAGATTGTCCCGGTTGCCCACAATTGCTGAAAATATTAAATATGTATGGACTCAACAATGATATTCAATATCCAGACACCTTACTGGGCCAACAACATACATTGAGTGTAGCCAAGCAGAAGGTATATATCGAGTCGGTCTTTTGCTTTTATATTCATGAAAATGGTTGCTATGATTTTTATCGCATTCATAACCACCCTTAGTTCTTTAGACTGTTGCTAAAACAGGATGCTTATTTTATTGTCATATGCCCTGGTAGCAATGCCAGAGTAACTATGTTACAAGAGAATGTACCATTCAACGACTACCCATTTATAGGTGGTGACCAGGCTATAGCAATAGCAAAGGCTCTCAAGATCTATATATCACAAGATGAACTTATGCCTGCTCTGTGGGACATATCAAGTACTTTATCTGTTGATTCCATTTACATAGGAAGGGGCCCTGATCAATACTTCCATCGATTCCTCTTGGAACGACTGATGAGAGAAAGGTATGATTGGGAATTACGCGGTATTACTTCCATCAAAGAAGGGCATCATATCATCAGTCAGCTGAAAAGAAAGCAGCTTAAATGTCAGCAAGGGAACTTGGTCACCTCGATATCTTTTATACAACCGACAAAAACAGAAGAGGTTGATCCTATATATAGAAGTGGCTGTCAGTCTATCCTCGACCATTTGCCTATTGAGATGATTGAGTATATATTTTCCTATCTGAGTGATATTCACTCATTGGTGAAACCAGCAAGAACATGCCGTCTCTTCTATAGTGTAATATGTAATGTACTCGTATCGAGAATCAGGAACCAGATATCACACCTTATACTTGCCTTACCACAGAATAAAGGCAATTTCATGTTTGACAAATCAGAGTTAGTAGATGAGAATCTGGATCGGTGGCGTGGAGCTGAAGAGGGTATACCGTACCGAGAACTACAACGAAGAGTTATCGCACTCCAGAATCTACTGATGGAGACCGGTGAATGGACTAAACAATGGAGTCCAAGAAGAATGCGAATATTATCGAGAATGAACACCATTAATATATAGTGACGACAGAAATAAACATAAAAGAGTAGACATGAATGTATTATAAAATGAGATGAAGGCCATGTTTTTTGAAAATATAAAATATGTACAATATATTTGAAGATATTATGAGAAATAAAGAGGGATAAATATTTTCAAATGTAAATCAAATGAATTCAAATGTAATTTCCTGGGTTAATATGCTTAGAATCTAGAATTTCCACGGCCACGACCGTTACCACGACCATTACCACGTCCTCCACCACGGCTGTTACCACGGAATCCTCCTCCTCCTCCACCACGGCTATTACCACGGAATCCTCCTCCGCCACCACGACCACGAGTAGGACGACCACGAACACGGCTAGAATCATCAGGGTTACTGAAGTCAGTACGGATGGGACGACCATTAAGACTGACGTTATTCATTTTGTGGACAGCTTCTTCGGCTTCATCAGCAGATTCGAACTGGACATAAGCAATACCACGGATTTTACCAGTTTCACGGTTTGTGGGTAAACGAACATCACCAACGATAGTACCGAATTTAGAGAAGGCTTCACGGATCTCATCTTCAGTAATACCATGATCTAAGTTGGCCATGAAGACAGTATCAGACTTGGGACCATAGTTCTCGTCCTTTGCACGAGGAGCAGAAACTTTAGCTTTATCGATCTTGAGGGTACGGCCCATGAATTCAGAACCATCCAACTCCAAAGCAGCGTTCATCTCTTCAGCAGTAGAGAAGTCGACATGTGCAAAACCTCTTGACTTACGAGTTTCAGGATCAAATCTTAATCTGACATCTGTGACATTACCGCACTCCTTGAAGTATTCTTCGATATCTTCCTTGGTAGCATTATAATCGAGTTGACCAACGAAAATAGTGTTGCTCTCACCGAACACCTTCTTGGCAGTCTCGGAGACCTTGGCAACCTTCTTGGGGGACTCATCTTCGGCCTCAACAGCACGCTTCTGACCACGGGTTTCCTTCTCAGGCTCTTCATCAGACTCTTCATCAGAGCTTGATTTCTCTTCAGCAGAAGATTCGGCTTCAGATTCTTCGTTGGAAGAAGCAGAGGATGCCTCGGCAGAGGATTCATTGGAAGAGGACTCTTCATCGGATGAGGACTCGACAATATCTTCCTTCTTGATTACCTTCTTTTGAGTAGCAGACTTAGCCATTATGTGAACTGATAAGATTAAATAACAAGTAAGAAATGCTTGATGTTTATAGAAAAACTTTTTTCTCCCTTTTATTTTACATTAAAAGAGACTAGTTTTTTTGTCTTCCCCCTTTTCCATGCCTGCTTTTTCTGTAAAAAGTGGCTTATCCTAGTCAAAAAGCCACATAAGAGGAGAAGTTTGTTAGGCCGAATATCCAATGAAAACCCATGAATGGCTCATGTAGCATGATAGATCAGGGACGGGCTGTGATGTGAGTGGATATGTTTGACTGGTTAATGGAATATAGGATATTACTGTGAAATATAACATCCAGCATAGAAGGATGGATTGATCACTCGGTATGTAAGTCGAAATGGGTAATGATACATGACAGTAAAAGAAAAATGGTGGGGTCTGCGGATACTGAAACAGTCGTTATTATGGTTTATCCCCAAGTTAAAAAGAGGTTAGTTTATATGATTACAAACTGATCTATCTGTGTAATCAGAATTTTTTTTGTCCCATAGTATATCCAATTATCCCGCAGATCTCGCTGAATCAGGTACAAAAAAAAAAGGCCATCTCAGGTTTAAAAACCTTCATTATTACTATTAAAGATTATTGGTTACATTATTACAAGTAAGAAGAAAGAGAAAATAGAAGGAATCAATGGGCGTATTAGAAGGATAGGTGGATTTGAGGAGGATGAGAGCCTAAAGGATAGATGGATAGAAGGGTAATTATTATCTATGAAAAGAAATTGAAGGGGGGAGGATGTGTTATTTGAAGAAGAATATGAATACATACATACAATGGGAGTATGTACAGGCTATAGAGGGTTATTATGAGTGATATTATAGGGGATATGTGTGTCATATTTAGAGTATGAATGTCATTTTCGAGTCATTTTGAGGGTGTTATAAAGAGGTAGATGTTATTGGTGTTATTGTTTTTGGATGTCATTCCCTGCTGCTACAGGTGCAAATACTTTTCACTTCCTGGCAATAGAACCCAGTCCCAGTTCTTTTTGGTTGTTGAATAACATTCGAAGATTCTGTTGAGGCCTTATTACACTCGTGGTTTGTGGTAGTAGTTTTGGAGATTGTATATAATTGGTTCTTATGCTCTCAGGTTTAGTTATGTGTGATTCTTTTCTAGTGAAGGAGGTAATGGACTCATCATCATCAGTCATATAAAAGGAGTTTATACTAGTACGTCTTGAAGAAGAAGTTGTGAAACTAGTAGATGGCATTATTTTAACAAGACGAGGTTCTTGTAACATATGAATAGTACCTTGAGCTTGTTCTAACATCTGTGTATATTCAGACATTCTGTTTAGTATATGATATACACTACCTTTCTGCTCTTTCTGTTGTGATTCGAGCGAAGATAGTCTGCCTTGTAACTGGTTATTTTCATATACGACCTATTTAACATAAACAATGAGTTACACTATAAACCAATCATATATCATCCTATTCCTTACAGATGCCAAGTCAGAATACATATTCTTGATAGCATGTGTTGCAAATACATCAGATTCCTTTTGAGTCTTCACAGCCTTCTCCAGTAGTACTTGTAGGTTAACATTCAGTTCTTCAGTTGCAGTGATATCATGCTCTATTTCACCTATTTGAAATGAATTCAAATCAGACTATGTTCTTGCTTATCCCTTTAATCATGTACATACACACTTTATCTTCTGATTTTTCCTACATACATATACCCTGTTCATTTAACATTACATTGTATTTACAAGCCATTACTCTTTAATGTTTACCAGATCTATGGCTATCACATCCATCTGCTTCAACAGTCCTGCCATATTACGCCTGAATTCAGCCAACTCATGTCTAGTCTGTTCCATTTCATGCAGGAATTGTATTCGTTCAGCTGCATCTACAGTCGTTGTATATTCGAAAGATGAAGAGGTGATGGGGGTGGATGTGGAAGATGTTAACTATGAGTGGCAGAATGAGTACTATAGAAGGGGGATTTAATACATAGATAGGGTACCTTCATGTTACTGTTATCATTGAAACAGGGTGGATAATAGTCGAATGTGTTTATATTACTATTGCTGACCCTTCTATCGAATATGTTTGAATTATCTATGTAGTTGAGTGAATATAAATAAGGAAATATATAGAAATAGTAAGATGTATGGGAATGTATATTTGCAGTATCTTAGCAACAGTAAAATAAATACAATAGGGGAATATACATATATGTCCTATACAAGAACTGTAGAAATGCATACCATTTACATGCCACTCTTGTTGTTTTGAATACGAATGGGGTTGACCCAAAGCCTGTTAATGTGATAAAGAAGGAAGTTTATTATTTATATATTTGATATTGTTATCTCTGTTATTACATGGGCGATCTCCTCGGGATCCATTTACTGCTTCATATGAAAAAGACAAGTGAACACTAAAAAATATCACTTATTATTTTTATTTTTTATTTTACATGGATTCCCTTTTTGGGATACTTACTGTATTTCACCAAGTAGTGAGAAATGCAACCCCCATCGGGAATAAACATGATGGCTATTTGGGGACAATGGATACATATCGATATGAGTTACTATGGAGTTACCATGGTTATCTCTATGGTAATCCATGTTGAATATCCAGGATATTTCAGTCACTGATTCATGTATGTCTGTTACGTGTTTGATCAATTACAGACTCATCATTACTAATCTGTTACACTTGCTGATATCATTAGTGATATCTTCAATAGGGGCAGCTGTTGCTTCTTTCAATAGGAGCAGGTGTTATTGGTAATGACTGTAATACATGGACATCTGACATGGAGATAGTGATAGGCGAGCCTTCTTTTATTCTATTTGCGTGCGTTGACATTATTTGCTATCAGCCTGGATAATTACCACATTTAGCAAGTTGATTCATGTACATACACCACTATAAACATAGAGATAAATGCCCTTAGTGTTTACATAGTGTTGGAATATCTGATATTGAATATTCTCTCGAGAAAAAAGCAATAATCTGGGGGGGCATGAATTGAACTTCAATATTATGATTGCCCTGGGCTTACTGTTATTTATCAATAATAAGTGTGTATCTCTTTTTTATTATTATTTATTCTTATCATGCACTATTCAAATATTTTACGTTCTGTCCATAAGCCATTGATTCGTTTTGTTGGTCCTAGAGTAAATATCTGGAAAGGTACTAATATGAGATACACTGTTGTTATCCCATATACTCACCATTTGTACAGAATCTACTCATCAAGTGGGTCCTCACCCGTTAACACCCCCTAATCTTGTTAAACATATTCCTCAACCCACTGCACCTGTCAAGGCAGCTGGAAATAAGAACACCAACTCTATTGAATTTAGTCAGTTGAGTGCTCGTTATCGTCGTGCTCCTATCAATGAAATTGAAATGGAGGCTATTGAGGTAACTGTAGAGAATAGTGCTTGATATCGTGTATACTAATGATTCTATTACATGTATAGAGTGGAGGAGCAACGCATATCTTTTGAGTGTAGAAATATTATCAATAGATAAAGAAGTCTATTTAATACACAATAGATAGTAATAATAAATAAAGTGCTTGTTTTAATAAATAATGTTTATTCAGTAACTGCAATACACTCGATTTCAACTGCAACATCTTTGGGTAGTTTAGCTACTTCCACAGCACTTCTAGCAGGCTGGTGTTTATCAAAGAACTAGGTATTTATTAGTCTAGACTGGTTATATTGATTATCTGCTTTCATTACCTGTGCATATACAGTATTCATAGCAACAAAGTCATTCATATCCTTCAAGAATACAGTGGTCTTAACTACCTTATCCATGCTAGATCCTGATGCCTTCAATATTTCAGCAATGTTGCTCAGACTCTGATGGGTTTGTTCACTAATACCACCTTGGATGATTTCACCTGTCATAAACAACTATCAGCAAACAGTTGATATGATGTGTTCATTTTTATTATTTACCAGTTTCAGGGATAACAGGAAGGGAACCAGAAGTATAAATCATACCATTCACTTTAATGGCTTGGGCTAATAGAGACAATAAGAAGTCATATATTTAACAGAGGAACTTAATATTTACCGTAAGGTCCAATGGCTGCTGGTGCCTTTGTGGTTTCTAGTAAACATATATTTAATTGAATGCATTTCAAAGTAGAATAGACATACGAATGCGTGTTAAGGTGGACATTGCCCTTGTAATAGAAAACATCATGTTGAGCAGATAAACAGACAAAGATGAAGAATGGGAAGAGGTTAAATACGGTCACTTGGGTTACTGGACCGAAAGTTTTTTTTTGTTTGAAATCAATTGGTCAGAGAGGGCTTTTTATATCAGCAAGCTCAGAAAAAATTTTCATAAGTAAGAAAGCATACACCAAATGTGCACAGACATTCTATTAGTATTGTTTGCACATACAGCATATTGTACTGTATAGAACAACAATATATGAGAACCAGAAGAGACCTTATACAACAATGAAGATATTGATAAGTACTATCAAGATAAAGGCCCCTCTTCCCTTAGTAATTCATCCTGGTATCTATATTAGTGGTCAAAGTACAACCATAGCTTATAAGGCCCTATCCATCTCGATATATATTACCTAAATCAATGTACGGTTGGTAATTTTCACTCTGGCTTCCATGATTCCTAAGCAACTGAAACACATCCCCAAACTTAATCAACGCTTTGTTTTCTCTCTATACGTTGCTTTCAACTTACTCTTTGATAAGTGAATTCCCAATCCAAACACCAATATCTGTCACACCAATCCACTTTATTTAATGGCATAAAAGGACTTGAGACCCCAAGTGGTTGTCATTCCACCACCACCATACGGCACACCTTATGGTGATATTTGCACTAACAATCAACATTGAAACTGTTTAGACCGGGAATAAGTAAGTCTATGGATATAGTGGTATTAGAAGAGATTAATATATCGAAACATATTGTAAATAAAAGTGTACTCTGAACTATTTGATGGGCTTGTGGAATCTTCTTTACAGTATAATCACATCGAATAATCATGACTGTGTGTGAATAATGACTTTCTTTTATATGAACTATGTGAGGTGAAGCAGCTGGAAGAGTAAGGGGCCGTGTGGTTAATAAAATACTCGGAAGAGTAATGGACTGGATCGAATCAGGTTCTACTGTAGTGGTTAGACTCAAGGATCCTTTGGTTGATGGACCCAATATTGGGGTGCAGACTTAAGCTTTAAACCGATTACAAGTCTCTATTCATCAAATAATGAAGTATAGTCTAAGAGTTTTTAATGAGTTAGATAAAGAACCAAACGGTAGAAAACAAAACCAACATTAACCATGAAACCGGTTCTATGAGAACTGGAATCAACATACCGGCTATCTGATAATCTATATGTACAAAATGATCGGGACCCAACCCACATCCTTTTAGGAGGAATGTCAATATAGAAAACCAACAGTTAGGGTGGGGAATCAACATGGTGAACATAGTGCTGAATAATAATCTCATTACATCATACATGCTACTAATCAGCACGGATTATATACGCAAACAAAAACAGTACCAGGTATTCACCATTTTAAGAATAATGTTTCATTGCATTGAAGTGGATGAATATATTATGTTTAATAATCGAATTATCTGTGCATCTTGACTTATTGATTCAATACATGGTCCGTCAAAATCCGCTAAACCGAGATTTTCCTTTACTACCTGCTTTTGTATCAGCTGTATTGTGAATACCCCATCCTACGAAAAAAAGAGTCAGAAATATTGAGATTTGAGAAGCACGATACTTACAAACACTGCAGCCAGCAGTTCAAGATATTGAACAAAAGCAAGCCGATCAGTAGTTACTGTCAAACAAAGACATCCCACACAGAGTAACCTGTGTTTTGATAACCTCGAATGAAATCACTTTTAAATTCTTGAATGTTTGCAAAGAAGCATTTCGGTAATGAGATGCTTCTTTTCTCTAAGACAATATACTATATTCAATGGTTTTCAAGGAGTCTTTAATTGTAAGTGCTGTGTTTTCTTTCAAAGTGCCACCATAGTAGGGTAAGAATGAGGATAATTTCAGTCGATTTAAATAGTACTACCTTGATGCTTCTACAATTATCAACTCCAAATTGTTCTGGGTTCTCATTATACCAATCGCATCTATCAACTTGCAAGCTAGGGTAAATCGATGATGATAATCGTAATCTTTGAGATTCAGGCATTTGGATACTACAAATGGTGTTTCGCACCTACAGAAAAAAAGCATAACTTATTTATTATAATAGTACTTATTTACTTTATTTCTCATACGATTTGAACTCCAAGAATCCAGTTATTTTTGCGAATGCCAGCAATGAAGGTATAATATTTTCGATAAAGTGAGTCCTTTCATGGTTCTGTACGAATTCAGGTACGGTTCTATAGACTAGATGAGAGAAACAGAGACTGTGCCTGATGATTTCCAAAAAGGCCTCTGATTGTGAACCCAAATTATAATCAAGTTTGTATGTCCAAAGTGTTTGGTTGAATGTGTCAAATGTTACATCGCCCAACAGAAAAATGAAACTGTCAATTAATTTTAGTGACCTTAGTGATTTGCTTAATCTTTGTTCGTTCATGCATATTTTATGTTCATTTTTGACTAAAGAGTTATCTGAAGAAAAAGAAGTGTTAAAACACGTTACTTTCTTCAATGTGTTGTATACAGACATCAATACAAGTCATCTTAGCAGTCCTCACTCAGATAATCAAGTTTTTACTCTGATATCTGTGCAGTTATAAACACTCTACTGTCAAAGATATAAACTGAATTCAATTATACTTAATAAATTCTCTCCTTTTGTTGAGTCTCGTCCATGTACTGCTAGTTTAAATATCCCTTATATTTAACATTTTTTGACGAGTTCTCTATAAGATATAAATATAAATAAATATGTCTCTCAACAATATTCTTAATAAAGATACCGTAATGCACCAAATTGAAACTGATGTTTCACCTTCTCAGAAGATGCAGAACCGCATTGATCGCTTGACAAACCAAGTGATCACCATGGCTGAACAGCTTGAAGATAATCGTGTTCCTCACGAAGAAATCGAGGCTTTTGCTCAGTCAAGAAAGGCAAAGCTTGAAGAACTCAGGGAATTGAGATCAATTTTTCCCTCTGCTCCCGTTGCTGCCACTACAGTGACTAGCCACCATATTGGTACCACTCATTGTACCAGTATACCATTCAACCTTTTGCCTCCTTTTGTTCTCGCTGGTCAAGTAAATGAAGGTAAACATGCATCGTATCAAAGCATTGGTCACTGGCTTCGTCGATTCGAAGATGTTCTCCTTTCGTCCTCGTGCAATTTAGACGAACACTGGTCTGCTGCCCTGCGTATGTCAGTCCAAAATCAGGATCAGCATGCCTGGTTTGATAAGAAAGTCTTCCCTTTTCCCTCTGCCCCATGGTCCGAAATCAAGGGTAGAATAACGGTCAAGTATGGCCAGAACCCTCAAGTACTCCAGTACACTGCTTCTCTCAAGCTTATAATGGAAAAGATGGACAGTAAAGAGACGTTGACTGAAATCATTGACAGATTCAGTAAATGTTTAGATAAATCCTTTTTTCCTCGGGAAAACCATTTGCAGCATACCTATTCATAGCTTCTCTTCCTCGTGCTCTCTTCCGAGAAGTGTATTCCGTGATGGTGAATTCCCTTGATGAACAACGGGACAGCTTGGACTTTGTGATTCAGGCCGCCCAGATTCTCTACCACACAGACTATTTGAGCATAGTAGCAGAGGCTAGCCAAGATCGCTATAGAAAACGTGGCACTTCTACTCGTTCTCCTTCTCCTCCTCGTGCCAGCCACTATCGCAAAAGAAAATTTTGCAGCTTCCACCAGCAAAGTGGTCACAGCACAAGTGTGTGCAAGGGTCTCCAAAAGGCGAAGCAGTCTGCTCCCCGCACCACTCTTGCTGACTTGGTATATCGAACAAGTCAGTACAGCAATTATGCTCCGTCCGCTAGTACCTCAGCCAATGGCAGTGCTCGTGCTCCTATGGTTTGCTACCAGTGTGGTTCCACTCCGTTCACCGCAGCCCGTAAGGATGTTTATCCTAACCGAAAGAATTTGATAAGTAACAGTGCGATTCATACTGTAATGGTCAGCTCTCAGGCCTATGAAGGTTTACCTGTCTCCTCTGTTGCTTCGGCTTCAGTGAATACCACTACTCCTCCTACACCCATTTTTTCTTTCTCTTCCGTTTCTGTCCCTATGTCCACTGTGACTAGCGACAGTCAGGTTTATATGTCTATACATGGTAAACTTGTTCCTGTTGATTTATCAACTCCTGCCTCGACATCTGTTCGTACGGTCCAACTTATGGATATGTCAGATGATTCGTCCGATATCGTGGATCGCTCTTCGGACGATCTCATGCAGTCACATTCGTCGCAATGTAAGTTCAGTATTTGATCCTTGATCGCAGGTACACAAATAAACCCTGAAGCTTACTATGTCCCTATTTTTATATGCTCTAGAAATGTGTACGTTGTTGTTGATAACGGTGCTACAATCAGTTCAATCTGTCCCTCTTTCTTGTTTTCTCTCGACCTTCCATTTCGTCCTATTGATGGTCAGTTGGACCTAGCTCAGGATGGAGTGTCTGTACCACGAATAGGTGTTTCACCTCCAATAAATATAATTCATAATGGTATCGAAGTGTCGCACTCGTTCAAGTTGTTTAAATATAATGATAGTAGTAGAGCTCCTATTGTAATAGGAAAAGATCTCATGCCTAAAATAGGTATCTTTCTCACCGGATGTGCTACATCTTGGTCTGAGAACGCAGTGCTAGAATTCCTGATCCCATTGAACCCTCTTTATATGAACCTTATAATTCCCCTGCTGGCACTGTAGAAGAACGTGCGTTGTTAATGGCTTCCAATCAACCGGTATTGGATTATAACGGTTCCATACCTATGTCTGTTCCTTGTTCTTTACCCAATGCTGTTGTCAATTTAGAAACTGGGTATAGAATACCTTTCTACTTGTTGCTTGTGTCTAAACACACTGATGAGTGCCAGTCTATGTATATTCAAGTCAGGCAATTCTTGTAATCTAGTTGTAGATTAGTCATCGACTCTTCTTCTTCTTTTGATAATGTACATAGTATAGGTGAAAGAGAGATAATCAGTGGAATAAAATAAACAGAGGCTATAAATAATAGTGGGCACGTGAGAGATGAAAATGAAGATTACCATGCACTCCTCTATTAATTAATTCTGACTGCATAAATAGAAATTTCTTCATCCTAGGGATAGACACGTTGCCTCATGCAATAGTACAATCATTCCTTATTTGTTTATAATGTCTACTATTAATTAAAAACTTGTGTACTTGTGAGTTTCATTAGGTATTCAGAATATACCGAGCCTATATACCACTTCATTTTTTGGGTGTCACTGTACAGGCTTTTTATTTGGTGTGTGATGCTGCCAGATTTCCATTATTTTGGCTAGACATCAATGCTTATGAGATATCTTTACTTGTGGCTGCATTGGGATTGTTTAATAAGCATTGATTGCAATGTATCCCATATCAATCAAGTAAGTTTTGTCTTGCTTTTTTCTATCTGGGTGATCCTTATATCTTACCTTCACATAGACAACAACATTCTCACTTGAAAATATAGGTTATTGATACTTCTGTAGGAATGTTTCCTATATTTTGGTATCAATATTAGTTCCATGGAAGAATCCATAGGAGAAAACACATATGTTTACTTGTTCATTACTTCAAATAGAGCAGATCTTCCACAGATGAATAATAAAAAATTACTAAGCCAGCTCCCATTACTTTTTGTTCCATATGAATAGATAATCACTCATAAAGTACTTCACTAGTCCGATAAAACCTTATTTTGCCAGGATTGTTATTGATCCATTTATATTTACATACATCAATAGGGAACCAGATTACCATACATCTACCCTAGATATGACTACCGGGTACTTCCATTTGATAATAAATAGCTGTATTGAACATAGAGATAATCAATAGATGTACCTATGTACGTGTGTAGATTGAGTTTATTTAACACGCTTAGTAATAACATCATTGCTATCATAGCTGCAACTTCTCTATGGAGAAATGTTAACCAAGCTGAATCACCTAAGAATAATACACTAAATGCCTCCTTACTCTTACTTGACTGTAAAGTAGTACAAATAGCCTAAAATAATAACACAGTGAGATAGGTCTCCTGACCTGGGTATCATGACAACGCGACTGTGTGTTGTTTGTTTACATTTTGTTTTTCCTCCCTCCCTGCTTATCTCTTTAATTGATTTATTTTCTTTTACTTTGTTATCGGATTGCACTAGGTGATGAGGTTACAGGTAATTATGAATATAATAAGCAGTGTAATTCACTCACTTATGCTTATCCTTATGCACACCAGACACGCTTAGATTGTTTTATTACCGCCGTTGTATGGATAATGATTAATCAAACACAAGAATCAGTTATCATAGGTATCACTTTAATAATATGTATTTATGTACAAAATATACTAACTAATCACTAGATCTGCTGATCTGCTCATGTCAAGACAAGGTCAAGATTACACAGCCAAATGAAGAAAGGTGTTCACACAAAACTAACCTGTTATACAAATGGTGACACTCTCATAATATGCACTTATGGACAGTATTTCCTAACCAGAGTCTATCATCTAGAGCTTCTCATGTCAAGGCTACACCAAGACTTCACCGCTGATATCACACAGACGACGAACCTGCTTTACGAGTGGTAATGATGCAAGAATGTCTTTTAATAGGCAGTATTTACCAACCAATCTCTACTTTATAGAGCTGTTCATGTCAAGACAACACCAAGATTACCCTACCGTATGAATGGTGATATACACACACAAGATATACTTATGAGATGAATGGTAACACTCAAAATGGTATGCACTCATAGACGGTATTTCCTAACCAGACTCTATTATCTAGAGCTGCACATGTCAAGGCAACACCAAGACTACACTGATGATATCACACACAAGATAAACCTGTTGTACGAGTGGTAATGTTACTATAATATCTCTTATCTTTATAGCCCATATTTACTAACCAATGCTTATCTCTTTTAGAGCCCTCATGTCATTCCTGTCCAGTGCCTGATTCCGTTATTCCGTCTTTGTTCACAGTGTCCAAAGAGGAGGGGATTTATTAGGCGATAGTACCGGCTATCTCATGTATGCCCGTGAACCCAGTAAACCGGTATACAGAGTTCACAATCGTGTTAATCCCCTCCTATGCATATTCTTGATTCTCTTGATACTGTTTGAAGCTAGGTAAATTGTGGAATAGCAGCCTTGGCAAGTCCTCATTGGGCCTCGTAGGAGGCGGTCTCTATTGCGCGGTTGGAGGAGTAGGAGGGACTTATTAGTGAAGCTGTATTCAAAGTAGTCTGGCTCAGGCCATGGTGGAAGTTCTACCGGGTACTTGACTGCGGAAGCTGGGTACTTTAACTGATGGCAATGTTGGTTATGGTGCTCATTTGACGGGTGTCCCTTTCTGATGGTCGTTTCGAGGATTGATCTTTGTCAACATAGTGGATGGCCAGATGATCACGTTAGGTAGTTGGATCTGATACCAGATGAAAGCAAGTGCCTTTTTGGTGGGATTACTTTTGCTGGTCGTAGGGAATTCATGCTTGTTGGTATTTGCGTATTCTTGGTCCCTCTATGGCAGCTTAACTGGGAGCGGGAGTTACCTGCTTTGCTTCTTTGGTAGTCTTACACTGGTTTTCTGTTCTTCTGTGGGCCCTTTGACCGAAGTTTGCTGAAGCCGAGATTTTGCGTTCTGTCTGTTTAGATTTGCTGGGGAACTCACCAAATCTTCATGATGCGGTGAGATGCAAATCTAAACAGGTCAAACAGGGGTAGATCGGAGTGGACGTCGATTAGGAAGAAGGTTGAGGAGTGGAGAACAAAGAAAGATTATTCTAATTAGAATTGTCAGGCCCGAAGCAGTCCTTCTATATGGATCAAGGGTACGGGGCCACTTATATCAATAAGCCGCTGAAACCTTGCTTCTTCGCCGGTCTTCTTCTTTGCACTTCATTGTGACAATCAGGTAACGACCGGAATCACACTCTGGGTGGGCTCTGGAGTGGGTAGAGAGATCCTGTGGGCACTCACTTGACCTCTGTTCTGATGGATTGAAGTTATGGTTTCAAATGCATCAGGAGTTATGTAAGTCGGCGAGATCGCTTGTTGGGTGGGAGTCACACTGTAATCGGCGGCGTTCGGAGGGGATCGTGTCCGAGAGTGCCTCTCTCGGGTGCTCTATGTGGATGTGGAACGGTATCAGAGAGTAGGACCCCATGTGTCTCCTTTCTGCAGAGTATGGGGACGTGAACGGAAAGCCCTATGAGCCTAACTTCAATGTAGATGTACTGAAAAATCCTGATGGGTGTAATGTCTAGGTGTAAACGGCAAAGATACAGGAAGGTATTAGGTGCTTTCGGTTCAGAGACAGGTTATAGATTATATTAGATATTTATTGATAACAATTACGAATGATAAAAAGCTAAAGATCTAAGGATATAAAATGAGAACTGATATTTATACTACTGAAGTATCAAAGGAATGTTAAGGGAATATCACTGGGAATGTAATAATAATAATAATAATAAATGAATTAAGGGTGCAGGAATGTAATAATTAAGGGTCTACAATTAAGAGTGTAATTGGATCATTACATTATCCTCCCTTTTATGTTCGAGTCCTACGAGAAGGAAGGCGTCGTTTGTTGTTGCCTGGAGAAGGAGAAGTACGTCTTCGTTTGGAGGAAGGAGCTGAATCTTTACTTGGCTTATCAGGATACTTGCGATGGAAGTCACGGATGACGTCAGGGCAATTCCAAAGATTACTCAGAGGTTCCCAAGTATTCTCAGAAGGATCTGGATAGCCTTTATACTTTACGAGATATTGGAGCTTGCCATGAGAGGTTCTACTGTCCAGGATTTCTTCGACTTCATAGTGTTCTTCATCGTTGATTATAATAGGTGGGGCAGGGTCAGATTTTCTACCAAGGATATCATCTTTACCAGTAGTTGACAAAAGATTCACGTGGAAGACAGGGTGGACTTTGATAGAGGCAGGCAGCTTGAGCTTGTAGGCATGTGAACCAACTTTCTTGACAATAGGGAAGGGACCGATTCTCTGATAATCAAGTTTCTTTGATGGACGAAGTGTCTTGAAGTTCTTGGTTGCGAGATACACCATATCACCGATATTATAAGAGGGAGTGGGCTGGTGGTGCTGATTATAATAGGCGGCTTGCTGTTTCTGTGCGAGTCGAAGTTCATCTTGTATATTTGATTGTATGGTACGGAGGTTGTTGTAGAACTCTTCTGTTAAAGCGGATATACTGGATGTGGAGGGACTATAATCAAAATCGGAACGAGGGTGGAATCCATAGTTTGCCATGAATGGTGAGTGTTTGATACTGGATTGGATTGCATTGTTGTAACTAAATTCGGCCATAGACAACAAAGAAACCCAATCGTCTTGTTGGTAATTGACATAGGAACGGAGGTACTGTTCAAGGAGAGAATTAGTCCTTTCAGTTTGGCCGTCGGTTTGGGGATGAAATGCTGTCGACATGTTGGACTTGATATGGAGCAGTGACAAGAGTGATTTCCAGAAGTGACCAGTAAAGATAGACCCACGGTCAGAGACAATAGAAGTTGGCAGCCCATGTAAGCGGAAGATGTTATCAAGGAACAGTGTAGCCAGACCTTCAGCATCTATAGACTCATGACAGGGAACAAAGTGAGTCATCTTAGTCAATCGATCAACCACAACCCAGACAGAATCAAATCCAGAGGTACTTTTCGGAAGACCAACAATAAAATCCATGCTGATAGAAGTCCAGGGAGCATCGGGTATTTGCAGTGGAAGAAGATGACCTTGCGGTTGTTGACGAGGAATCTTGGAGCGGATACAAGTAGGGCAGTTGGCTACATACCTATTGATGAATCTTTTTAGACCAGGCCATGTATAGTTCCGGGTGATAAGTTCACAAGTCTTGGCTTGACCCCAATGACCAGCAATTGGTGAGTCGTGGTGTGAGCGAAGTATATCTAGCCTGAGAGAACTATTGTTCGGGACACAGATCAAGTTATCAAACAGTAGCAACCTAGATTCAGAGTCAATCGAGTAGCGGTTCAGTCTTCTTTTCACCTTGGCGGAGACGGGGGACGGAGCTTCTATCAGGGATATGATCTTGGACAATTCTTCATCTAGTGGCAATAACTCCGCGATTCTGGAAGCAATGGACTTATCGAGATTAACTTCAAAGGTGGAGAGTGAAGCAATTCTTATTTGATCAGGACGAAGTAGTTGGGCAACAGGTTGTTTGGAACTATCCTCTTCATTGAAGGCCATGTCGGATCGACGAGAGAGAGCATCAGCCTTGGGATTCTTAGTTCCTGGACGATAAGTAAGTATGAAGTCAAACGAAGAGAGAAGAAGAGACCAACGAGCCTGTCTTCGGTTAAGACCTTTGGTAGTCATAAAGTGTTCGAGGTTCTTGTGATCTGTATATACGACAACTTGGTGTTGAGCTCCTTGTAAATAATGTCTCCATACTTTGAATGATTCCACAACTGCTAACATCTCTTTATCATAAATGTCATAGTTAACTTCTGCATCCATCAATTTGCGACTGAAATAAGCAACAGGGTGGGACTTATTATCTGAATCATTCTGACTAAGAACACCAGCAATTGCAAAATCAGAAGCGTCTGTTTCTACAATGATAGGAAGTGATGGGTCAAAATGCTGAAGTATAGGAGCAGAGACAAATTGATTCTTCAGGGATTCAAAGGCGGAATTGGCAGCGTCAGACCATACGAAAGGGACATCCTTTTTGAGCAGCTTGGTCATCGGCACTGTAATCTTGGAATATTGATGTATGAACCTACGGTAGAAGTTGGAGAACCCAAGAAATACTTGAATGTCATGAACTGATTTTGGTTGAGGCCAATCAACAATACAAGATACTTTCGAGGGATCCATTGATACACCATCAATACCAACTCGGAAACCAAGGAATTCCACTTCCTTGACATTGAACTCACACTTCTCAGCCTTCACAAATAACCCAGCTTCACGCAACTTGCCCAAGACTTTCATGACATGTTCAGCATGTACCTCTTCATTTTCACTGTATATCAGAATATCATCCAAGTAGACTACCACAAAGAGATCAAGGAATTCACGGAGTACATCATTAATTAAGGCCTGGAATGAAGCAGGTGCATTAGTTAGTCCGAAGGGCATGACCTGGTACTCGAAATGTCCATATCTAGTACGAAAAGCTGTTTTCCATTCATCACCCTTTGCAATTCGAATCCTATGATAAGCATTCCTGATATCTAGTTTCGAGAATATCTTGGCAGTAGCTAATCGATCCATCAATTCATTGATAAGTGGAAGGGGGTACCTATTCTTGATAGTAACTTTGTTTAACCCTCGATAATCTACACACAAACGAAGTGAGCCATCCTTCTTCTTGACAAAGATAATGGGCGCACCAGCTGGACTAGTCGATCTCCTGATGAATCCATTGGCAAGGTTCTCTTTTATATATGTAGACAGAGACTTCAGTTCATCTTGAGATAATGGATATATCGGACCAAAAGGAGGTTGAGCATCTTTACTAACAGGAATGGAATGATCTGCCATACCACGATGTTCGGGGAGTGAGTTTGCGGAATCCTCACTAAATACATCAAAGTAAGCATGATACTCTTCAGGGATTGAGTTAGTATTAGTTTGATTTAATGTGGTAGTAGGGGTAGTAGGGGTAGCAATGAGGGGTGTGGAATTTTGATTAATTATGGGGAATGTGGGATCACCGATGTCTGTGTCTTGCCTAATGTTATTAATATTGACAGTCTGCATTCCAGGGGTTTTCAATTCAGGGTTACTATTAGATTCAGCAGCAGGAGCACGGACCATGGAATTGATATCGGTACACTGTACAACTGGAGTAGTATCTGTGCAATGAATGGAACAATTGTTGAAATCAAAGTGAAATTGACGGTCATGCCAATGAATGGATGGATTGTGTAAAGTGAGCCATGGCATTCCTAGAATAACAGGGTATTGACCGATGTAAGCAATATCTAGAGAGATAGACTCACTATGATTATTAATTAACATATTTAATTTAGTATCATGTGTAACAGGGCCTGATACTATAAGACTTTCGTCTACAGTGAGTACTTCAAGAGGATTGAGCTTGAGTTCAGGGACAAGGTTGTGTTTCTTGACAAATTCGGAATTGATGAAATTCGACATTGCACCACTATCAATCATAGCATGAGTATCAACAATCGTATCACCCACTTGAAGTGTGACATGAGCGATGAGAGGTTGATTATTAGATGATGTAGTGATGTCTGGTGGTACTGGAAAATGGTCAATGATAGGGATGTCATTATCAGAGGGGGTAACTTCAGCATTAAGAACAGGGGAATGAGTGAGACTAAGAGATTTAGAGGAATTTAATATGATTTTATTAAATTCTATGTTATTATTAATAGAACCCAAGGAATACTCTTCTAAAGACCTTGGGTAATGGCTTTTCCCTTCTTGGGACAGAAGCGAGCAGTATGTCCTTCATCACCACAATAAAGACAAAGACCGAGTTGACGACGACGATTCTTTTCTTCATTGGACAAAGGCAGATACTTGGGGGTTCCATTAGATAGAGGAGCCACAGGACGACCATGAGCAGGAGTGAAATGAGAATGAGGAGCAAAGTATACATTTGTCCTATTAACATTTCGACGTTCTCGTATTCTATTATCTAACTCGATTACCTTGATAGTATATAGGGATAATTGTTCGGGAAGATCTCTTGTGACCAATTCATCCTTCAGGTAATCAGCTAATCCTCTCTTGAACAATCCTAACAGTGCAGTCTCGTTATAGCTAGTACGCATGGACAGTCTTCTGAATGCAGCGGCATACTCGGCAGCGGATCCCTTTCCTTGATACAGACTAAGTAATTCACTTTCTACCTTAGCCTTCTCGTTAATCTCTCCAAAACTTAGCTTGAACTCTTCCAGAAACAAAGGGAATGATGACATACATGGATCAATATTAATTGTGTCTAAGTTATCCAGATATGAAGAGGCCCAAGTAAAAGCATGACCGGTTAAGAAGGAGCAGAGGAAAAAGATTTTGCTGAGCTCGTCAACAAAGCGAGAATTATCCAGGTAGATGCACATCTTGATATGGATAATGAAATTGGCAATCTGGGATGGATCACCGGAAAAGGTAGGTGGATCGTGATAACGTCCTGGACGAATAGGAAGTACCTCGATGGGAGTAGAAGAGCTAGGAATCTCTTCACTGACGGCATCATAGTGAAGAGAGGGTGTTCGAGAACCAGACATTGTGACAAGAGTATGTGCGAATATAGATCAATGGAGTAAGTAACACAACGGATTTGATAGAACAAGAGCAAGAACAGGAACAAGGACAAGGACAAGGACAAGGACAAGGACAAGGACAAGGACAAGGACAAGGACAAGAGAAAGCAGGTAATACAATATGAGCTTTTTATACTGTAATGTCTAGGTGTAAACGGCAAAGATACAGGAAGGTATTAGGTGCTTTCGGTTCAGAGACAGGTTATAGATTATATTAGATATTTATTGATAACAATTACGAATGATAAAAAGCTAAAGATCTAAGGATATAAAATGAGAACTGATATTTATACTACTGAAGTATCAAAGGAATGTTAAGGGAATATCACTGGGAATGTAATAATAATAATAATAATAAATGAATTAAGGGTGCAGGAATGTAATAATTAAGGGTCTACAATTAAGAGTGTAATTGGATCATTACAATGGGGTTGGGCGTTGCGACCTAGGGGATGGCATATCGCTTAATGGTTATTTTCTTCTTAGTTGGTTCTGATATACCTAGTGTATTGGGATCAACTCGAGCAAATAGGTAGAGTTCTAATAGTGCTACTCCTTTCTGAGTTGGTGGATCTATAATGATATGACATGGTAAGAGAGGTCTATTATTACTGCTAAGCCAGCAAAGTAGGAACCTAGTCTATTAGTCCGATGAAAGCCATGCTCCTTTGGATATCAACTGGAACTACCTCCTCGTGGTGATATCTGGTTAACAATTCACTTGATTGAATTGGCCGAATGTTCCTAAATAAACAAGTGTTCACACTCAGTAGAAATTTTATTTTATTATAAGACAGGGTTTCTCTCTTTTTAACCATAATCCACTATGAAGATAATACATCAATGACCAGCCAGGAGCAGTAATGAGTGATGAAGAAGAGGATAATACATTGCTATGGACAGATAATATACTCTTCTATGGCCAGTGTCTGTGTAATAGTTGGTAGACATATACAATAACAAGAATAGCAGATGTTGTGATGATTACTGAATACCGTCATAACTCTGCCAGTAACAACTGGAATATAGACAGAGTGGACAAGAAGTACCTACGAGAAGAAGTTTAAGATATGTATTGACTGTATTAACTACATTTATGAAAGATCAGACAGAGTATATGATTCATAGATTATTGACTGTGGACAGTAATACACTGAATAAACTGGTTAATGGGCACAGTAAAGATGAAATGAAGTTTGCGGATAACTGTGGGATCAAATCTTCTGCGTGATGATACTCAATATATCTACATGGAATAAAGGTAATCCTGGGATAGAGATGAATGACATAGGTATACGTATCAAATCGAATAAAGTGATACTTTATACTGGGAGTCTACTTGATTGTGTGTATATTGGAGTAGTCATCTGTGATCTGCAGTTCAAGTGTTCCAATAGCTATGAACGTACTCTGAACACTTAATGGAGTTTGCAAGTACATGGGTTTATAAATACGATAAACATCGGGCATAAGTATCAAATGCTGGACAGACACTCATACACCAAGATAAAGTGTACTGGAGTTATTCCTTGTGTACAATATCCGTATTTATAGAAGATCACAATCACAATATAATATGTGTGGCAATCTATTGTGTTGAGAGAATATCAATATTTATGAACAGATGGATTATGTGTGATTTCCAGCAAGGTAGTCTGGCTATTCACCAAGAGAAGGATCTATGCAGCAGATTAAGATCATGAATTTGGAGATCTTGAATGAAAATACAGGGTGAGGACATGTTTAGACAACTGAATGGAAGTGAGTGCGGGCAAATCAATGATATTATCAGATGTAAGTGGGAAGTTTTATATGGCTAGAAACAGAGTAATATCAGCACAAGCAATTAAATGGATTTGGATATACAAACACACGTATAACAAGTAGGTAGATCATGGATGAGATAGTCAAACGAGATGGATACGTTGGAGTTTCTTTCCCGTGTGGTTAATATTGATCTCTATTTTTGATGAATTATATGGTTTGAATGAAGGCATCAATAAATGGGTGCATATTCACACACTATAAAATAAATTACTTGTCATAGAACAAGAACAGTTTGTTCTTCCTGTGTTATCCAAGGCAGAGATGAATCTAGAATATCATCAGGCTTTCCATACTCTTGAACTAGTTCTGGCTACACTCAACTAAGTGTAATATTTTACCTGAAACAAACTGATCATAAGAACTACGTCTATTGCCCATGTGGAATCAGAGTACAATAGGACGCTATTGTGGGTGAAGTCAAAGGATCACCCTGGTTCATAGTCAGTACTGTCATAATAGGGTTCCTTTCAACCACATAAATCTAATAGACAAATCAGGGTATAATTTCCACAGGTACAAAATCCAGCATTATTTCATCCGATTCACTGTAATATAAGGAGAAATGAGAATAGAAGAAAACTCAGTAATACTGCAGCAGATGAATGAATTGGATTTGTTTCCGAGAAGTTATCATACTCATTGATCTTTACTTGAAGAGATTCAATGCTCAGTTGTACACACAAGTCCATTATTTAATAATCAACTGGGGAAAGTTGGTAGGATATAAGTGGGGTATTAGAGGACATGGTACTTTATTGGCAGGTAGGCTTCAAAGCACTTCTATTTCTCTATTTGTCATGATTACATGTGTGGCCATTGATCTACTTGATTGTTATAGAACACTGATATTTATGTTTAAGGCTCATGAAATTGATATTACCATAAAGCAACTTTGTTGGATTCAATCATACCAAATAAAGATACACTGCCGAGCATGAGAGTATCTCTAGTTCCATCCATCATAGATACTGACTGGTAGTGATGGGTGGGCACAGACACAGAAAAGTACTATTTCTTTATTCTTGTTTGTACATGAGGTGCTAATGAGAACATTCCATTGTGTCATCTCTACTTCTTAAATGGTCATAACAGACCTTGAATATACCAGCATACAGTGTGTTATAATTATACCTTTACTATTTAAAGTACAAGCGTGTTCTATGTTATTACATAGAAGACTTCTCATCCTGATAAGAGTAAAAATAGCTTTTATTATATGGAAGATGTCCCATCAAGATGAGTGAGATGAGCACAATTCAGTATACAATCACTAGTTGACGTGTACATTGATAACAGTACACTCATATAGGTTTATTATGTTCCATTGATTACAGAAGTATACACTATAAGCAATAGTTTTTATTTTTTCATTTTCACTTGTATTTTTAATCCGCCACGAAGGGCATTTAGGATCTTCGGAGCTCTAGGTCTCCTCCCCAGGGAAAACACGTTGCATAACCATTGTGGTGGCCACAGAACAACGCCAAAACCGATTTTAAAGAAGAAGAAAGAAAAGAAAAGGGGGTTTTGACCCCCTTTATATATCTTTTTGGGGCCATAAAATGAGAGATAAGAAACCATCGATCCAATGGGCTGCTTGCTTTTTTTACCAGAAGGTTCGGTTGGCAGAGTCATATAGAAATAAGTAAACGTCAGAGGTCATGTATATACTCGATATAGGCAATGGATTGGGATTGAGCAGTCAAAGATAAGGAGACATGTCCCAAATAAGTATTTGTTTATGCCATAACATGAGATTTTTATCGGCAGACAGGTTGATTTATGCTCTAGAGATTATAGAAAGTCAGATATGGGCAATGAAAAAACAATTATTTAAAAGGAGAAGTCAAAGTGAGGGTCATATTGTATGGATAGATGGGTGATAGCAGTCTAGTTCATGTGGATATCAGACTCTTTATATTTATGTAAACAAAGAGAGGAGTCTAATATAAGGTTTCCCCCCCCCAAGCCAAGAAATTTTTAGGGGGGGGAACTTTTGTTACCCCTTATATGTCCCCTATCCCCACTTCAACTGAATGGCAGTGAATGGAGTTTACCCCAATAAATATGAGTAAATATTGCGTGCTTCATTTATCCACTTCCACTACAAAGAATCAAGTTTTACCCTGATTGTATATGAAGCCTGTAGTAAATACACGCATAATGGCTAACTATTGTAAAGGAGATCCAATATGGAGCCCTTCAAAGGAGCAGTTGTCAAGTGATGTATTATATCCAAAACCAATATTTTCGCTTGAGTATAATTAATCCCTACTGATAGATACAGCTTAATGTTATATATTGATCCATAATTCATGATTAATCATCCTGTATGTGTTCGATTGTTCTCTCTGTATCTAGTTGTTATTGTATGAGCCATTGGAAAGTGGCAAGACAACACACCTGTGTCCGGATACACCTTAACTAAGCATGTGAACACTTACCCATTTAACATCCTGGAGATCCACTTACTATCCACAGCACAAGTTAATCCCTTACTCATTCGATTATTTGTACCTCTATTTCTATTAACTGATACAATAGCATTAAACTACAATATAAGGGGCAGCCAGATATTAGCATCTACAGTATATTCGTTTACATAAGATTGTCTACAACCCAATTTAACAAGAGTATAATCAATGAGAGATCTGCCTAATACAGAAGTAAGGCTAATGATTCTGCCTGCTTTTTGTGGTTGTATGATGAGAATACAGTAATATCTACATTGAATGGTTGACTGATGAGTCTACTGTTGTTACCCATAAAGTTTGCTCTTAAAAACAGGTGTTGGTGTTTATCCGGTTGTATATCCAGTATACTCAAGTGATAGTCAATCTCACAATCACCAATATACATACGGGAATCTTGTCAGCTCTTTCTGGAAAAGAGGAAATAGATTAAATTATCTGTGGAATGCAGTGTGGTATAATGAGGAAAAAATCTATCATCAGTAAAAAAGGGGGTTACTTCCAGCCTGTCAATATATGATAACACCTGGTATCTTACCCACCCACAACCAAGAGCAAATGGTCATTGTGAGGGAGATTGTTTGAGCTGTGTCGAATAAAAAATGTCATAGATCAGGAGGTATACTGAATTTACAAGAGAAGGGATTAGCATAGAATAGGATTGGGATCCACGAGGGTTGGCTTTCATAGATTGGATCCATATGGATGTTATAGAAGAGTGATATTAGGCCAATACGAGGAGGGGTGTCATACATATTCATGTGAGTGGGATACCTAGTATTGTAGATAAGAGGTGAAATCGTAATAAATAAAATCGGCATTGTATCAATATGAGAAACAGTGTCATATATATTCATGTCAGTGAGTAAGATACCTAGTATTGTAGATAAGAGGTGAGATTGTAATGAATGAAATGGACATTGTACCAATACGAGGAGGGGTGTCATGCCTGTTTATGTAAGTGGGATACCTTGTATTGTAGATAAATGGTGAGATCGTAATGAATAAAATGGGTATTATACCAACACATCAATCCCTTTTATATTCTATTCTATCTCTTATTTACCTGTTTTTACTCCATCTAATAACATACATCAATACATAATGTATATTGTGTATATGAGATAGGCCTAATAGTCAATTTTATAGTGGGATCGCCCAAAAAATATAGCTGGGCGGAGATTTGGGCTGGAGTGAGGTAGGTGGTCAAGTGAAATTTAGCTCTAGTGTAGCACCTCAATGACAGAATTCTGACATGGATCCCGACCGATCTCCAAAGTTAAGAACTCTCGAGAGCAGTTAGTACAATGGCGAGGGACCATTTGGGATCAACGGCTTGCCCTACAGTAGGAGGGTGTAGGTAGGGCAAGCAGGAAAAAGAAATGAGAGAGAGAATTTGATCCCATAGTACTAACATAAGTAATGTGCATTAATTTTTTTTTTTTTTTTGCTTCCTCTCATATCATACATGTTGAAGTCGGCCCATGTTGATGTTGCTTCATGTTTTGTTGTATTACCTTTTTTGGAAAACATAATTCTTATGGTGAATATACATCAATTGAGAGACATACCAGACCAATCTATATTTTTAAAAGATATATTTCATTAGTATCAACGATATACTGTGTTTTCTTGGCAATTTAAAATTTCACCTATACACCCTTACTGACACTCACTCATAGAGTGTATACCATGGAATCTAAATCACTGTAAATATATAATATGAGTGACTGCCAATCACGTCTTAAAGGGGTTACCTGTAACTACCAGTATGACAGTTTACCCATATCGATCTATGGTCATTTCACAGCAATGATACTAAATGTATAAACGATTAATTAACAAACTTCCTGGCTCATCTTCACTTGCACCATCATGTCAATTGGGATGATCAGCCTTAACGGCCTCATGTACCACAATGCAATATTTATTCACATGGTTAGTTTTTTATAACGTCCTCTCTCTTTTTTTTTATTTCACTCGTAAACAACAACATTAATATATTTCTGTACTTACTCTACAATACAACAGCCATCAATATCTCTATCATCATTAACATCCTACTCTACACATGCAAACAATATCAATATCTTGGTCTTGAAGCACATCAAATAAGCCCTTCCTTGCCATTCTACACCTAAATAATTGGTAAATCTCTATAGATGACAATCATAAAGTACTTTACTCATCTAATATATTCTGTCCTTTAGTCTTCTACTCACCAAAGCTTCATTTTCTCAATCACTTCTTGCTTGACATATCTCTCTTCCGAAGGCCTCATATCTCTGTGTCCCTCTTCTTATTACTTAATCAGGTCCCTGTCTATATATAAATGCGTAGCGCTCTTCGTGCCATGGATGGTTACCCTAATGTGATCTCCAACCTATCAATGCTCCCAATTAATTAGTAGTATTGTACCCGTATCATGTGTACCCCGAAAAATATCAAACACCAGTTCATTTACATAGACACGGTATAATTAGATCGAAATCATCACAGAATATAAAATATATTATGTTCCATTTTCTCTTGAATATACTCTGTTCGATATTTACACCACTGCCATAATGGATATTATGGTTGAATAATGTTTCCAAGTGCCCTGTATATGGGGACTGTAATAGTCAGTCTAATGAGTTTATTCCAGACAGTGATAGATACCAAATACCAACATTTGATCCTCCTCATTACGATAACCCTGTTCCATGACTGACTGTACTTTTTGATGGTTGTGTAATTCATATATTTCCATTTATGGTAACACACAGGATTAGAATAGAAATCACTCATTCATGATAGAAGAATGATATTGAAATGGTTCGACTTGGGTGAGTATCACTTATGTTATCAAGCATTGATGGAGTGCATTCTATAGCATAAAGTAAAGTAACAAGGTAAATAAATAACATGTAAGAATATCAATCACTTATTGTTTGTTACACATATTCCTAATAAACATACATACACAAACACGCTTTTTCTTCTCTCCTTCTCTTTCTTTCCCTCTCTCTTCATCCAATATGCTCACACTGGAAAATGAAGCTCAAAAACAACCAACACTCTTATAATAAAATGCAATAATGATCACCACAAAGTACTTCAATACAAGAAAACACTCTCCATATTCATATACACACTCTCCATATTCATATACACACTCTCCATATTCATATACACACTCTCCATATTCATATACACACTCTCCATATTCATATACACACTCTCCATATTCATATACACACTCTTCATATACTCACCAACAAAGAAGAATAACAAGAATAAATACACAGGATAAACTGAAGAGTAAGTAACTACTGGCACAATGAACAGAATACTGAAGTGATCAATACTCTGATAGACACTCCTCTACAAGCCAAGGAAAGCAAGTCTCTGATATACAACACACTGCCTATTCCCTTCAAGTCAGATACACACTCTATTCTTATTTATCCTCTATATCTTTATCCTATTTATGTATGATACACTTGTTTATACCTCTATGGCTGTCTAGACTGATGATCTGAAGGTGCATGTAAGTTCTATTGACAATATGAATCCATATTACTTGTTGGTCTGTCCCCTGGGCTGTGAATGAGCGTGTTGAATACTTTATTGTATTGGGTGCACGTTAAAGGATGGCTGTATGATTCTTTTGCTGCAGACCACTCATGTACAGACGTGGGCACAAGGTAGCCAATACTGTAGTATGGAAGGTTGGGTATTCTGCGCTGTCAGGAATCCTTCCGCTGATTATTGAAGGTGGACGGTGTGCTGGAGAGTGAACAGAAGTGCCTTAGTTGGACCCTCTAGCTGCCATAGAAAATAAGCATAACGTATAGTACATAGGATATGAATTCAATGCAGTCTATCCATCTTATCGCATAACATACTCAACTCTACCTATGTAATACTAAAGCATATTAACATATATACACACATTATACCATAACACATCTCATCATATAATATATTACTCAAACACATATAATGCCACAACACATATAATCCCCATCATATAATATATAACTCAAACACACATAATGACATACAATATCCTAACAAAATAATGGATAAACTTCATGTTATTAGTGGTATTTATCGTGATAATTCTTAATACCGTATGGATGTCGATATTGAGATCACCCTTAGACATTCACGAAGTTGAAGTAATGAGGTGAAGTATGGGAGTCATACACATTGGTGATATTAAATATGAATGATTCAGAGGCATCACATATTCAGGCTGTCATTACTCTCTGGTCAATAAAAGCAGAAGTGTGTTCAAGGCATATGGAACGGTCAAGATATATAATTACAGTGTGTTGAGAGACAATAGCGAGTAATGATGGAAACCTATAGAAATGGAACTAGCCTATTTGATTGGAAGTGGTTATGGACTGCGAGCATTTAAAGTGGTAATTCATATGGATCTATTTGATCATTTTATTTTTGTGGGGACAGAGGGCCTGATGGAATCTCAGATGGAGTATTGAGAGTAGAAACTTTTTTCAATTGTAGCCTTTTGAGTTCTATTACTGCAATGAGGACACTCCAGGTTGTAGATAGACATGTGTCCTGTTATTCTTCTTTGGGGTGTCTATGTGCATTGACCATCCTAGTTCAACTGGGGCATATTTGGATTGAAGCCCACTTGAGGATTCGTCAGTCAAATCAGGCTCATTTATTTCAATCAATGTCAAGTTATTTTCCTTGAGAAAGACCCATATAGTTTTATTATCAGCAAAAACTCTGGAAGTGCAGCTGCTTTCAACTCCAGCATCTCTCTCGAGATCTATGGCATTGACAATAAGGTCGTCTCACACCAATAAGATCTCCTTGGCATCCCCAATCGTAGGCTCGAATAAACAGTAATAGTATCTTTAATAACATTGTATGCAATGCCACTATCAGTATTCTCAATAAAAGTGTTCATTTATTCTCTTGTTAACGTAACAGGCCCATCAACTGTCCTATTCCTGCAGAAACTGAGGTATGACCAAAATCCAGACATTTGAAGCACTGGGTGTACAATCTCCTTAAATTCTCAAGACTTCTGACAATAGAACATACTAGAGAAACATCTCAAAACAATGTGGAAACAAAGCAATCCCATACCTCCAAGAATAGCATCTTTGAAAAAGTTTGGAGGGCGTTACCGCGTGAGTGTGAATAATAAGTATATGTTGGTTAAAGGGCTATGGGAAGAAATATGATGTGTAAAGTAAGTTTACCAAACAGTTCCCTTGAACGGTATGTTTGGCATGGCTAATTGAAAACAGGTCTTGACCAATGTAACCTGTGATTTCTTACCCTGTATACAAAAAGGGTGTGATTACCTCGCTCTTATTCTCTTTCAACTTCCCAATTCACAACTTGTTTCGAGATTATTTAGTACTTTATCATCAAGAGGTCATATATATTACAAGAAGTAATTTAATGATACCAAATCAGGAAATATATATACTTCTTGGTGGGGTATTGCATATACTGTATCCATAGATGTCTTTGAAAAATGGGAATTTAATGTGAGGTCTATATTGTCTACTTGGGCTGATGGCTTTTTGCAGCGACTTAAAAATGGACAATGTCTAGTATAAGATGATGCTGTAGTATAATAATGAGTACATTAAGGCAGGATAGGATCAAATATTTTCACCAATCAAAGTTTCTTAAATAGGAGGTCATATGGTATATATACTCCTAACCTCCCTTACACCTCATCTTTACATCTCTTTTCTCTACTCTACATTCAATCAAAAGGTAAGTAATATACTCTTCTACATATGATTACATGTTCTGATTATCTTACCATCTAGTTATTGCTGCTATCAAATATAAACTGCCACTTTTCTCTCCATTGATTCTTCTCTGTACTTAACTGCTCTCTTATGGTTCTCTTATCTGCTTCATTCAATATCTGGTTCCGACTGGTCTGTATCTCCAATGATCCATATATAACAATTTTCTTTTTGGTGTGAAAGTTCATTGTTGTCCGTATAGATGTTCGTAGAGGTCAAGAGTGGTAATTCCATAGTCTTGCTATCATTGATGGCTCGACTACGCGTGGTTGCTTGTCCTACTACCTACATGGCACCAAGTCGGACGTTAAAGATAGGGCCCCCCACTAGGACGATACAGTCAGTGTGAATGGAATCCATTTGTACAGCATCTAAGGCATTCAGTAATGGTAAATACAATCTAATACAAATAATAATATGAATATATCACTCACCTCACCAGTTTATGCAGACAATGGCATTGGCTCTTACTCCATAATGGTTAATCATAATCTATCAAGCCTTATATTACGCCTCAAGTATCTGCTACTCATTCCATTTGCTGTGTACCCTCTTATCTGTCTTATATTCTGTGTATCTCCCTCTGAAGTGGTACAATGTTCTATCCATGGATAGTCATTGCCGTCCGTATAGATGTTCGTAACAAAACATGCAGCCATATGTTGTATACACCAGTACTCATATGTCACTAATAAATCCATGGTCGCATATGAAAAATGATACTAGGTATCTTTTTTGTATGGTCTGAAATGCATGGTAGCATGTTGTTGACCTACATGGTACCAAGCCGGACGTTAAAGATAGGGCCACCCCACTGAAGAGGATCTGATACTGATGCACAGCAATGCCTTCACATCTACTCCGTGCTATGTAATAGGTATATAACCCATAGTAATATCAATGCCAACACTTTCTCATACATAGAAACATACATACAGATCAATCTTGCTCTCATTACAAGTCAATCTTCCTTCCTATTTACCCGCCTTCTGCTTGCTCTCTATACAGACTATCTTTCCTGCTGGTTCTCCTAAATACAAAATATCTTTTCTTTGGAGTTGCTCTCTATAAACCATAAATTATATCGTTATAAATCACATAATCATTATAGAAAATAAAGTCTCTTATTTGGCATGTGCTATCTACCCTCTCACCATTTCCCTCTTTTTGAAATGTGCGTCTCTACTTCCAAAATATATATGGCTCAACCTTCAAACTGGAGATCCCAATAAACATAGAATGTTATTAAATCTTCTCTATTCATGTCCACATAACTATATACTAGGGAGAAAATCCCATATGCTCATGGGAATACTATACTTCCATTTATAGATAGGAGCATCAGGACATACTATTATACACTTCTATCGATGGCTACTACCTTATCAAATTATATAAGCAATAAGGCACTCTTGATAGGATAATAACCATAGAAATGAATGAAGAGCTTGATTATGAGACTACAAGTTTACAAGGAAGATTCGCTTACCCTGTGATTAACACGGACAGAAACTACCAAGGGTTACCGTACATTTGTAGAATTGCGAAGTTTTGATAAGGTTGAATTTCTGGAATTAAAGCATTATATTTTGGATATAAATAGTTGATTAAGTTATAATATTCTAGTAATGGCCTTATATTGACGTTGCTCGCCGTATACTCTTGTAGTCTGTTTGTAATTGTAGCCAGTACTGACTGGGGAGTTACTTGCTATTGTGTATGTGATTACTAAGTTCCATAAATGGTTTGTCATTCATTTCACACTTTCTGATAATCACATAAACTCGATAAATCTTTACACATGAGTGTGTGTTAATACTCTTACGTTAAACGGGCATCAGCTATTTTTACTTCTCACATTACTCATCATGTCTGGTGTTCAGAATATTATCCTAATCTACTTGGTCAATTATTTTCTGCGGATATCAAGCACTAAAAATTAGAAGTATAAATGTAGATGTTTATTATAGAAATAAAGGTAGAACTCTGTCGCATAATTATCGAATGTGTGTCCTAACATATTACTTAGTCATTGGAATAAAGAGATCTTTTCCAGTTAACAGGAAATGACCCTTAATATTCATGTGCCTTTGGGGAGTTTCAAGATAGAGGTACTTTGACTTCGAACTGTACAATGCGAGTCTACACTTCAAGAGAAAGCATCTATTTTATTGATAATATCCATCAATTTCCCTTTCTTTTTATTGCACTTGCTCATGAACATAAATACTCATTGACTCAACAAGGACAGAATTCCGTCGAATGAGGACCTGAGCAGTTAGTGCACACTTGGATTGTTGATAATCCTTGTAGTTTATGACTATTTATGACTGAGTGAAGAGTAGGCTGGAGATTAGGGCGAGGGAATGAGTTGAGTATAGCTGTTTCTGTCACCACTGGTTTGTGTTCTGTGGAAATCAGGTTCTGTTGCCTAATAATAGACGAAGACAAAGGAATTAAGCCCTTAGTAACCAGGTTTTTACCAGAGATCAATCCAGTAAAAGAGGTAAGTGGTGGCATTCTATAAAGATACAGATGAAGACAAAGAAGAAGAAGAAGAAAGGGTTATGTCAATGGAAAGGCACTCATGGAAAAATAAAGTCTTTATTTGAATCTGCGAAATATACAACTTCTCCAATCAAGTGTACAGTTCCTGGAGTGCTGCATTGACTATAGGGACAGCTTCTCCTGCAAGATCTTCGTTACACAGAAAGCTCATAGGAAATTCCACTAGATGACCCTTGACCATATTCAAATGTTTTCTTACTTCTTCAAGTGGCATATAAGGATCATAGACATGGCCAAGACTGATTAATTTGAGATTAGGGTAGAATTCAGAATAAGCGGCCCAATTAGTGACTGGATTGAAAACAATGCAAATGTCAATATTATGCTGTATACATGCATTCGCAATCATTTTACTCACTGGTGTCATCAGGTACACAATGAAATACTTCCCTAAAGGCCTTGGTATTAGTATTTGCAGTATAGTTCCACCTATTGAGTGTATCCTCATCTAATGGATCCATCACCCAGAAATCTTCTTTTGTCTGAGTATTATCACATTGGGCAATTGGTAAGGGAAGCATATCAGCAGTAAGATTATCGACATCAGCCTCAGGCAATAGTCCTAGATGTTCTTTCCATAGCTGACGGCGAAGAGTGGCTGCAAATCTACCAGCTTGATACTTTAAATAAACAATGGTTAGTATATGTAAAATCTGCTAACATATCTCATTATATTACAGACTGATTATCCATTTTGGAGGGTAGCATATCAGTATCTTCTATTATCAATGCGATTTCTGAATCACGATCACCACACTGAGAACGGTCGTTAAGATTAGCTGACCCCATAATCACTATACGATCATCTGCAATCAATAGCTTGGCATGAATGTACAGTTCCTCTGTCACATATTCATCCACCTGTTGCTTCTCGAATTCTTTTATTTTCTCAGGATCATCACTATCACACTTTCTTTCTGAAAAACGATCAACCTGACCAGGAAGAACAAAGCCAGCGGGTGGGAGATTGGCTACATTCTTTTTCCTAGAATGCTGATCGTTCATTGTTTGGGGAGTGAATCCAGCTTCCCTTGCCATCAACTCTTCAACCATAGGCTGGTTGAGTCTGTCATAAGTTCTTAGACTATAGAATCGAATATACTCGTCAGGATTAATTCCTCGTTCTCTCAATTGATTGATTATACTGTGTTCCCCACTGCAAATAGATATATATTGATAGTACATAACCAATCTGAAGTCATAAGGTAAAAAGTAAGAAATTGTGAAATATAAATGATAAGAGTGATCATTACTTTGCTGTGCCTGCTTCTTTTGTACTTAGTTCAGCAGGAAATGCAGGCATAAGAGGCATCAATACGAACACCTTGAATTTTGCTTGTTCTTGATGAGCCCTGACGATGCGATTTACAATAGCTCTACCTATCTGATTCTGTAGGATATAATTACTGTCATCAGTAGTACTGGTAACTAATTATTACACTATTGTAAGTCATGCTATAATATAAAGAAGTAAGAGCACCTACTAAAGAATTGATTTTCTATATAGATATAATACTTTGCTTGTGTAATTGTGTCAATGTAGGCAGTCTGAATAGATTTCTATACATAAAAGCATATAAGTATAACAGATCATACATGAAATAGACACTTACTTCTAAAGGAGTTCCCGTACTCCATTCAGCACTACTACGCAATACTTGTGTACGACATGAGCCATGAACCCCAGATACTCGTGAATGAAAGTGATATGAACTGAGTAACCTGTCATCAATTGAGATCTTGAAGTTCTGATAATTACTATATCCGCCTACAGGAGGCTTGAGGAATGGAGCATATGTCTTATCCATTGACTTGGAGTTCTTAATGAAGTTCCATCTATCACAAAAGTGGCGTGAAACATCCAAGACAGGTAAACCTAACTGGATGTAATTCATGTCAATCATCTGCTACGAACAATGACACAATTTCATCACTCACCATACACAGTGATATATCATGCCAGGGCATACGTGGTATATTGGATTTGTCAATCAATCTCATATCCCACTCTTTCACTATTAGCAGTGATTAGATCAATTGATCAGTAACAAAGTATTCAATTTACTTGCCTTGTTCAAAATCCCTTAATCTGGCATTACTATAGTCCTGACCCGGGAATATCTCCAGAGAGGTATTCTTGTATGTGAAATCAATCAGACGATGAGCAGGTGTATCCCAACGCCTAAATATTCAAGCAATTAGTGACTGCTGTGCACACAATCAATGTATGCTCACCCATAACAGAGATCCAATCCGCCGAGGAAAGCGATCCTATTATCCACAATGACAAACTTTTCATGGTGTGACCAAAAGAATGTACCACCAACAGCATGATCAGGATGTCTTTGTACTGTTGTATTACTGATAAGAATACAGTTTTTATACTTTGACATATTGAGTAAACATACCTATGATATTCTTGTGCAATTCTTGAAGGGTTGATTTTGTATGCCAGCTATCCAATGTCAGTGCCAGGTCTATTTCCTATAATTTGAGTTAGACACGTGAGAATCTTTATGAGTCGTCATTGTGTACCTTATAGACCACAACATATATCATCACTCCTTCCTCTGCTTTCCTTTTCAGTAGATTATCAATACGATACTGAGGATATTTGGATGCTGGTCTCTTCAGATACTGTGTAAGAAAAAGAGTGAATAGAATGTCACTAACTATATATGTAGCATACCAATTCTGGAGACTAGAAACAAAGCATGAAACGAGTGTTACTATATATAGGAGTCCATATCATCATCTACTTACCAACCACCAATCTTCAATGAAGATACACTCAGTTGCACTCTCAATAGCCTCAGCTACAGCCCTTTTAGAATAAGAAACAACATTGAATACACACTCTATAACTGATATTCTGTCAACTGTTTACCAGCAATAGTTTTGGCCATCAATGAAATATTTAACTGCTGCTTCTTGGCGAATAGGTGCAAATGATCCAAACCGATTCTCCTGACTTGAATATTCCTCCTCACTATCCAAGTCAGAATCATCATTGTTGGTGCTTATCATATTGTTGACTGTATTTGTCAACTTAAGCTTGACTTTGGTGGCTAGATGGTTGAATAAAGGCATAATAAAAGTTGAAGAGAAAGGGAGAACGGAATAGGCGGGAAATACCACGTCTATTTACTCAATTATTGGGATTATATTTTTGTACACAATAGAATTAGTCTTGTTTCTTTATATATCTATATTGGATTTATTTTATTATAGTACATTTCACTTATTCCTCTATATCACTATCACTGATATTGTCATCTTCATCCTCTGTATTCAGATCATCCTCTTCCTCTGCAAATAACTCCATCTATAATACGCAATGAGATGTTAGTCTATGTGCATATACTCTCTATAAGATCATCTTACTTCTTCGTCCATATCCAGCATGTCTTCATCTTCATCATTCTCGGTATCACTTGATAATTCATCATCCTGTGCTTCCTGTTCATCATTACTTTCATCTGACACATTATCCATGGTATCCTCGGTGTCTCTATGGTAACGGGCATCAATTTGAGTTTGGATAAGGTTCAGTTTACCAGACATAGACAGTAGCTTAGGATAGACTGTCAAGTGATTCTCTAGTTCATTGAACAGGCCAGACAGTCTCTGTACTTCTTTGGGTAATGACATGAAATAAGAAGTGTGAGTGAGTAGGAGTGTCTTTAACCAGGCCACTAATTCAGTAGAGCGTGTCTGTTGTACATCCAATAATGACAGTAATTCATTCAACAATGGCAGTATATTATTCTGTGGCAGACGACGGACAATCTCTCGAATGTCTTGTCGGTCACTGCTGTTCTCTTTCAATTCACTCCATGTCAGAATATCAGTATCATTTGCTTTATTTACAGTTATGTCTATTGTATTTGGTTCTTGTGTCTGTACTAATTCTGTTGTTCTATGTGATTTGACCATTGTGTTTGTATATTGAGGGGATTAGAGAGGAAAGAGAAAAAAAAAATAATGAAAAGAAGGGAAAAGCAAGTCACACAGGACTGTTCATAGGTGGTGAATGCCTGATTCATCCATCCTAATCTCACAGCCTGTTCTAGGTGCATACGGTGAAAACTCCAGGAATAAGACTCTTCTGGTGGTGAATCCGTCCATTAAGGGAGATCTTGCTAGTCTAATCCTTGTATTGACTGAATTAGACCATGCCAGTCCCAATACAGGCTTCTTCGTTAATGATTGTATATACAATCCAATATTGGTATGTTCACTGTTCACTAGGTTGAAGTCCATCCAGTCATCAGTACGCTTTGATGAATTCATATTCTTATGATCAACAGGAACATCTGATACCTGGTTAATAGCCACCACAGCCACTTCATATTGACTGGCCAGCTTCTTTAGTCTCATACCAATATCGCATATTTCAGACATCTTATCGAATCTGCTGTTCCTGTCACCTTTGGCAGGTTCAGTGCGATAGATGTAACTAATAGAGTCAATGACTACTAACTTGATCTTATGCTTATCTTTCTTTCGCTGTTCTAAGAAGGCAGGGAGTTGGTAGGCCAGTATCCGATATTGACTGGCACTGTCTGTTATCTTAATCAGATGCACTCTACTCTTCATCTCTTCCTCTGTTATATTTCTATTCACTTTACAATACTCTCTCACAATCTGATTGAATCTCATCACAGGGAACTTCCCTTCACTGTAAATGTAGACAGCTGATCCTTCTTGTCCACCTTCAGCATAAGGTTTCTGAAGAGTGATGCATAATTGAAGGCCTAGCTGTGTTTTACCAGAGGAACTAAGGGCGAATGGGTTAAGGTGGAGAGTCCAGTCAATTGTATGTATTTACCTTTCCCCTACTATTTCAGTGATTCCACCCATGGATATACCCTCTCCTAAAACTCTGTCAATAACCTCATCACCTGTGGTGATAGTAGAGGGTGGTTGGAGAGCTGATTCATATACTGTCGTCCCACGTAGTTTCCAGTCATATACTTCCATAGAAGCACACTTCAAGAGTCTATCTGCGTCTTCCTCTGTTATATTCAACTCTCTTTTTATATCCTGGTTCAACTTCAATAATAACTCATGAGCAGAATCCAGACCCACTAGAAGGAACATGAATAACCAAGTGACAGAATAGAAAACTATTTACCTTCATTCAGTTTATGTAGTATGTTTAATGAGATGGCTACTTGTTCCACAGTGTCTGCCATGAAAGGGAAGAATCACAACTGGAAGGGGAATAATTTCGAGGAGAAAGGGGGAAGGAGTAAATTATTCACTCTGACCGATGATTGGATAAATAGAAACTGATAGACGAGACACCCACTCCTTTCAATAATAGGTATCCACTCCTTTCAATAATAGGTATCCACTCCTTTCAATAATAGGTATCCACTCCTTTCAATAATAGGTATCCACTCCTTTCAATGATATTATTTAACTCAATCCAATGACACCAGTCACCTTTAGGTTACTATGAAACACTATTCCCTATACAGTGTGTATTAGAATAATACAAAGATGATCATATCGATTATCTTTCTCTGGCTTCCTAATAATTCGACTTAATACGTGTCTTTCTCTGACTGGAAGTGTCCCTCGGAATTCATGGCTATTGACTTTCTTTGTCACTTAATGCAAGTGTAACTCGTTGTAATCTTGCCCGCAGTAGAACTTCACAGATGATTCTTTTCTTTTTTTATTAGCCAATCACATGCTTGACCTGAGTTTCTTTACTGTTCGTAAGCCACTTTAACTAACCACAGACAATTTTTTTTCCTGTATTCTTTTTTGTTTATTTATTTTTCATATCAACAAATGGCTAAGAAGAAGGGAGGAAAAAGAAAGGACGATTATTGGTATAAAAAAAAAGAGAAAAGCAGAGAGAATAACAGTGATGAGATACTAACATCCATATTTAGGGATGAAGAGTTCCAAGCAGACGTACCTGCTGAAAATCCACCTGCTGAAACAGAAGAAGAATTCGCACAGAGAGCTCAGGACTTCTCTTCCCTTGCCAAGTCAGAAAATGTTGAAGAAGTTGAAGAAGAAGACGGGTAAAAGGGTGATATTTGCTGTTATTTTTTTTTGGTTTATTCACACATTCTCTTTATAGACTTATGGCCATGGTCAATAAGGCAGCAAAGAATAAAGTGAAGAAGGGAAAGAAGGGTAAACAACCTGTGGTTGAAGAAGAGGAAGTGGAACCAGTTGCACAGACATTGCAGGAAGCTATTACTGAACCTGCTGAAGAAATTGACGATTTCGACTGGGTGAACGATAACAAGAAAGGAAAGAAGAATAAGAAGTCCAAGGCACCTAAAGTAGAGAATGAGGAACCTGTTGAAACAGCCGAGATTCCTGCTGAAGCTCCTGCTGCAGAGGGTGAAATCCGTATATTGTCCAAGAAAGAGAAAGAGAAATTGAAGAAGGAGAAGTTAAAGGAAGCTAAACGTTTAGCTGCTCTCGAAAAGAAGCAGCAACAGGAAGCTGAAGAGGCTGAATTCAATAAGAGTCTTGGTCTTGAGGAAAGCGAGAATTCTCCCACAACTGGTACAGATGCACCTGTTAAGTCCAAGAAACAGTTGCTTAAGGAAAAGAAAATGAAGAAGTTGGCTAAACAAGAAGAAGAGGTCCCAGCAGAAGTGGCTGCTCCTCCTCCTGTTGTAGAAGAAGTGGGTAAAGGAAAAAAGAAGGGAAAGGGTGGTCAAGTGGCTGCATTGAGAGTAAGTATACATTATTATTGAATTGAAGGAGTAACAACTGAACTGCTTTGTTTATGCTTATCAGAAACTTCTTGAAGCTCAACGCGCTGCAGAAGAGGAAGCTAAGAAGAAGGAGATGGAAGAACGCAAGCGTATTGAAGAGGAAGAAAAGAGATTGGCCGAGGAAGAAGCACGCAAGGAAGCTGCTCGTCAATTGAAGAAAGAGAAGGAGAGAGTATGTATGTGTATTTAAATATTGGCTTTTTTTCTCTAATGTCACTACTTCTCTTAGTTAAAAAAGGAGCAACTTCGTAAGGAAGGAAAGTTCTTGACCAAAGCACAGAAGGAGGCTCAACGTCTTGCTAAGATTCGTCATGAACAATTACTTGCTTCTGGTAATATCCGTGTTCAGGCTCTTGAAGAATCCGATGCTAAACCCAAGAAGGTTGTTTACACTAATCGTAAGAAGAAGGGTCCCACTAAGGAAGAACAAGAAAAGAAACAGCAGGAACTTGCTGAGAAGAAACGTTTGGAAGAAGAGGAAAAGAAGCGTTTGGAAGAAGAAAAGAAGGCTGCTGAATCAGAATGTAAGTATTCTGATAGATTCATACAAATACGAATTGGGAATGTTAATACGCTCATATAGCTGAGGATGATGATTGGGAAAAAGCTCTTGAGTCTAGTGAAGACGAAAAGGAAGATGAGAAATCCGAGGAGGCAGAGGATGTTAAGAGTGACTGGGATGCTTCCAGTGATGAAGAAAAGGAGACACCTGCTCCTAACGATACCAAGGCTGCTACCAAACCAGTTCCTGAAAACCCTAAGAAAGCCACTGCACCCGTTAAGGCTGCTCCTACTAAAGCGGCTCCTGTCAAGGCTACACCTGCCAAGGCTATACCTGCCAAGGCTACACCTGCTAAGGAAAGTGACTCAGAAGAGGAATCCGATGAAGATGACTCTGATGACGATGACGACTCTGAAGAAGACGACTCTGATTACTCTGATTCCGATGATGAAAGCGAAGAGGAGGAGCTTACACCTACTCAACGTGCTGCATTGAAGAAGAAAGAAGAAGCCACAGCCCGTCGTATCCAACGTCAACAGGAAGCCATGGCTAATCGTTCCAAGGATGATTTGCGTTCTCCCATCTGTTGTATCCTTGGTCACGTAGATACCGGTAAGACCAAGTTACTCGATAAGATTCGTCAAACCAATGTCCAAGAAGGTGAAGCTGGTGGTATTACTCAACAAATCGGTGCCACTTATTTCCCTGCTGATGCCATATCCAAGAAAACCGCTGTTCTTGGTCCCGATCGTGCTGTTTCTCTCAAGGTGCCCGGTCTCCTTGTTATTGATACGCCTGGCCACGAATCTTTTACTAATTTAAGAACCAGAGGAAGTTCTCTCTGTAACATTGCTATTCTCGTAGTCGATATCATGCACGGTATTGAACCTCAAACACTCGAATCTATCAGATTGCTACGTGACAGAAAGACACCTTTTATTGTTGCTTTGAACAAGATCGATCGTCTCTTCGAATGGAAGGCTATTCCCGATAATTCTTTCCTGGACTCACTTGCAAAGCAAAAACCATCTGTTCAAGCTGAATTCCAAAGTCGTGTTGAAAAAACCATTGTTGCTTTCGCTGAACAAGGATTGAATGCTCAACTTTATTACAAAAATAAGAACTTCGCCAAGTATGTGTCTTTGGTACCTACTTCTGCTCATACTGGTGAAGGTATTCCCGATATGCTCAATCTCTTGATTGATTTAACACAATCCCGTATGAGTGATAAACTCATGTATATCACCGAACTTGAATGTACTGTGTTGGAAGTGAAGGTCATTGAAGGATTGGGAACCACCATTGATGTTGTTCTTGTGAATGGTTGGTTACATGAAGGTGACCGTATTGTGGTGTGTGGTCTGAATGGTCCTATCGTTACTACAGTTCGTGCCCTGTTAACTCCTCAACCCATGAGAGAATTGCGTATCAAGTCTCAATATGTCCATCATAAATCCGTCAAGGCTGCTCTGGGTATCAAGATATCTGCTCCTGACCTCGAAAAGGCAATTGCTGGTTCACGTCTTTTGGTGGTTGGACCTGATGATGATGTCGAAGATTTGAAGGAAGAGGTGATGTCTGATTTGACTAATTTGATGACTTCTATTGATCGTACTGGACATGGTGTCTGGGTCCAGGCTTCCACCTTGGGTGCTCTTGAAGCATTGTTGGAGTTCTTGAGAACCTCAAAGATTCCTGTTTCCGGTATCAATATTGGCCCTGTTCACAGAAAGGATGTTGTGAAAGCAAGTGTGATGCTGGATAAGGCTAGAGAGTTTGCTGTTATGCTGTGTTTCGATGTCAAGATTGACAAAGATGCTGAAGAATTAGCAGAGGAATTGGGCATTCGTGTCTTCACAGCTGATATCATTTATCATCTGTTTGATCGATTCCAGGAATATCATGCTGCCATCACTGAACAGAAGCGTAAGGATCAGGCTCCTTCCGCTGTCTTCCCATGTGTTCTCAAGATGGTACCTCGTGCCATCTTCAACAAGAAGGATCCTATCATTATTGGTGTTGACGTCATTGAGGGAACCTTGAGATTGGGTACTCCTTTATGTGTTGTTAAATCCAATCCTGAAACAGGTGCTCGTGAAATTGTTTCATTGGGCAAGGTAACCTCCATTGAACAGAACCATAAGACACTGGAATTAGTAAAGAAGGGTGGTGCGGGTGGAGGTGTGGCTATCAAGATTGAATGTGCTGTATATGAAACCCCCAAGACATATGGTCGTCACTTTGAAGAAACTGATGAAATCTATCCCAAGATCACTCGTCAATCTATTGATGTCATGAAGGAGTCTTTCCGTAATGATCTGTCAAAGGAAGAATGGGCCTTAATAGTGAAGCTCAAGAAGATCTTGGGTGTTGATTAATTTTTTATTTTTTTTTGAAGATGGAGTGTGCTTAAGAAGGCATGATAGAACATAATAAAGTTAAGAATTCTGACAATCATGTATGAATACAAAACCATAAGCATTCAGTAACCACTGTGCCTTCTCTCCTTTTTTGATCAGTTGTTATTAGTTGTTTATCACGATAAAAGTGTAATATAGATGTGTCATATGAGACACCTGGGATTTATCTTATTTATAAAGGCCTTCTTTCTCCCTTCCATCTGCTTTCATCTCATTTTATTTTTTATCTCGAAACACTTTAACAGTTCACATCTAAATATGATCAGAAGTCTATTCTACAACAAAAAGATAAGTGCAGATGAAAATAAATACACGTCCAAGATAAGCCTTGATCCAGCATCTGAGGCCATTCTGACAAAAGCCTTTCATCCTTTACGCTTGAGAGTGAAATCCCCCTCCGAGTTACTGGATATATTAGGATATCCTGCCACTAGCACTACTAAATCAGTGATTTCATATTCAACATCAACAGCTGATGCCATTGTGCCCACAGCCAATGACAGGGTCAGCAAGTGGGATGGTCTAATGAGTTCAGTTCGAGCAAGTAAAAAAGGGGCTATCCCATCTACTAGAAAGCCATCTGTACTCACAACACAAAGCACTCTGGTAGATAACCGCCTAAAGTCAACTGATCCCCCCATAAACCCATCAATTAAAGAGGAGATACGTCTGTTGAATGAGAAATTAATGAGGATGGCAGAGGAGAGGGATGCATGGAAGGAGACATTGAATCAATATGCACTTAGTCTCGATGAATTAAGAAAGAGGGTAGATCAGCAGCGGATTCAACTGACATCTCTCAGATTGACAGTGAATGATAGGGATTATGACTCTGATAATGACGATGACGATGATGATGAGAATGAAGACAGTCTATACCATTCATCACCCTACTCTTCCTGTGACAGTCTATCGAACTACACATTGACCAAGAAGATCAGCAGGGCAGAACTCTATGGCTACTTGAACAACGATTACTATCGACAGTATGATAACCCATACACCTATTACAGTAACTATTACCCATACTAATCGATATCATGCCTTGTCCCATATATGTAAATATCATCACCCAACCCCAACAAACTATTTCTGCTTCGTCGTTATTATTATCACTCAACCATGGATTAGACTCTATATTTGTATGTATTCCTTTGTTTCCTTAATTAGATGGGAAAAGGGCGTCTCTGCTTACTATGACGATAACATTGGATTCTTATTGGCCAACTATCTATAATAAACCCACACTCTGCCAAGATTACGTATTATATATAAGTGAATAAACAAATGTCTGTGATAGGCAATAGATAGGACTTGGATTCAGTTATACATGTTTATTTATGTTATCCATTATTGGCTATTTATAGACTTGATTACTACTGGTTACTGACTCATGGTGATACACACATATCACTTATGTTATATGAATTAGGTAATTCGTGTGAATTCATTATAATGCATACGATCAAATTTCAGCCAATGATGTGGAATACAGAAGCATCCAGGGAAATATGAGTATTAGGCGGATCACTTCCTCCATTTAGCAGTGTCACCGCGGATATGGTTTGGGGATAACAAAGGGTCACAGAGAAGGTCCATTTAATCCTATTACTTTAGCTTCTTCTTCTCTCTTTCTTCATTCACCTTTTTTTTCTCTCTCTTCTAATCATGATTCCTGAACATTCTACTGCTGCTGATACAACACCTAAAAAGAAGCCTATTTCTTATAAGAACTTGTTGTTGGGTGCAAGTAAGTTTCTTGTTATGATCATTCTACACTGTTTGATATTCATTATGTTCTCTTATCAGCTCTTAACCTGTTCGAGGTGTCTACTCTGGGTCAACCATTTGAGGTTTTGAAGACACAATTGGCTGCTAACCGAGGTCAGTCATTAAAGGCGGCCTTATCTAATATCTACAGTCGAGGAGGGGTATTTGGGTTCTATCAAGGGTTGATTCCCTGGGCTTGGATTGAGGCTTCAACTAAGGGTGCCGTTTTACTTTTTACTGCTTCAGAATTTGAATACAGGGCTAGAGCTGCAGGTGCATCACCTTTCATGGTAAGATATGAAACAGAAACAAATATTAAAGAAGGTTAGAGCTTAGAATGAAATGGTATTAGGGTGGTATTATTGGTGGTATGGGAGGAGGTATTGCACAAGCATATACTACTATGGGATTCTGTACATTCATGAAAACGGTGGAGGTCACTCGTCATAAATCAGGTAAGATATATAGAGAAGTAGAATGCATAGGGAGAATGATTGACACATCTCTATGAATTTAGCTGTGAAGGAGTCTACGTTCAAGATTGCTCACGACATATTCAAGAAAGAGGGGATAGCAGGTATCAATCGAGGTGTGAATGCAGTAGCAGTAAGACAGTGTACAAATTGGGCATCAAGATTTGGTATTACCCGGTTTGCCCAGGAGTCTATTATCAAGATGAGATATGGAGAGGATTCCAATGCACATCTCCGGGCAACGGGAATAGATAAGGCACTAGCCTCTATTATAGGTGGTGCTTTATCCTGTTGGAACCAACCTATTGAAGTGATCCGGGTTGAAATGCAGAGTCAGGTGAAGGCAGTGGGTCGTCCCGAGAATATGACAATAGCCAAAGCTACTCGTTATATTTATGCCAATAATGGAATAAAGGGATTCTATAGAGGAGTACTGCCACGTATAGGATTGGGGATGTGGCAGACACTGTGTATGGTGGCATTAGGTAAGTTGATTTGAGTATATTATTCTCATAATACTTTTATTCACCCTATAACATTAGGTGATTACTTCCGACACTTCTTTGGTACAAATTGAAATTGTTTATGCTCATATTGAGAATACATCCTTGCAATAATAGATTACTAATAGAACCATCTTTAACATATTGTACATAAACATAAATCATTTGAATAAACACTATTTAGTATTCATAGTAAGAACATTGTCTTTTTATTAGGTTCATAAATATTAGAAGTAAGGGGTACACACACACATAAAAACACATACACATACACATATAGGTGGTTACATAATACAGCAATCAGTCATGTCCTTTTGAACAACTCTCTTGATTACAGGCCAGTCACTACGACAGGCAGCAAACTCGAATAGATCATCTATCTTCATCAAGCCCTGGTATCTCTCCAGGTCATGTATTAATGACTTAATATCTGCAGCTGATTCTATTATGTACAGATTAGCCAGAGATTTCAAAGCAAGGTAATAAGGTGTAATCGTCTTTTGTCTGAGTGTAACAATAAAGTCATAATAAGCATTCATATCACTATAAGCAGAGGATGAGTACAGATAATATCTTCAATCTTTATGAACCAACCTGATATATCTAAACCCGCCTACTTCATTCACTGTTTGTGATTTGAGATGTTTACATAAAATTCTACAATCATATATGAGCGGTTGTTTTATTCCAATATCACTCTGAAACTTACTCAAAGAATCTTCTTCCTATCTCACTAAAGAACAGATCCATCGTGCCCTTCTCAGCAGCTCCCATCACCATAGAAGTATTCGTCTTTAAGCACTTGATGACATCCTGACATGCCTATTACAACTATCAGATCATTGTCACTCCACATACCAGATAACTTACTTTGGTCGGCTTCAGTTCAGTAACTACCCCTGTTGCTGGATTGTAATCCTCCTTATTCTGTTCATGAGACAGTATATATTCCACCTGGACTATGAGGATTTGTATACCTTGATCCATACCGTGTGCAACACAGTCATCTAATAACCTCTCAAAAGTCTTCTTTTCTTTGTTTACATCATTAAGGAAATCGAATTTATCTATGTTTTTGGTCTACTCATCCATTAGTATGATTATTACACATATTCCCTTATTTTCCTTACAATCTCCTCATCATAATACAGCTGTATCATCTGTTGAATAACATCTGCCACATGAACAAGTTCAAAGAACTCTGTCAATGGAGGTACATCCTCATCATTTGACGGTTTATAAGAAGAGAGTCGGGCAGAGGCACTAGATGTTTGATTAGAGAAAGTGTTTCTGTAAGCGATGAAACACCAGTTTACCTATCAAATCCTGGCTGTATGTGTAAAGTACCCAGATTCTTGAGCAACTGAACAAAGATCTGTTCATATGTTCTCTGACTAATAGAGAGGGTAAGGATAGTGTATACAATGATTGTCACCATTTATGCTTACATATCTAATTTCATTCTACCAGGGAATCCTATACTAATGAACTCCTGTACACGACGTTCTGCTTCTTTGTTGATATGAATCAGTTGCAATGATATCTCTAATGATATGTAATTCTGTAGCATATCTAACTCTTGACGAGCAGACTCCAGTTGGATATTAGCATCTTTTCCATTGTTCTGACTGTTCTGGCTACTTTGTTTATCACTCGGTTGATTGTTCTTCTCTTTATTGCTAATAAGACTGGAACTAGTAGAGGCAGAAGGTGGCTTGACCTCTTCTTTTACTGTGACATTGGCCCGTTGAAATGGAGAGGCAATGGTAGTGGCTGCAGTTGATACCAGGTCTACAGGGAGTGTGATAACCTTTTTGAATGCAGCCAGATAGTTCCTATAATTTAAAATTCAGTACTGCTTCTGCATAAATACTTCAATCCACACTAACCTCTTGAATGTTTCACGTGACTGGTTGGTGACACGAGTAGAAATATCATTGTTCCTTATAGAGCGGTTATTCTTGCAGTCATAAATAATGATCAGTTATCACACTCAATACGCTTTTCATGACTCTCATTACCCATTCATTAATAGAGTCCTTGGTCACTCTCTCTGCATAATTCAACTCCTCGTACAGATAGTCATCCAGAAAGGGTAAGAATAACTTGAACAACAGATTCACGCCACGGTCCTGTTCGATGTTCTTGGGGATATCTTCACTGGTAAGTACATTGATCACCTTCTTGGTGCATGAGAGTATGACTGACATTGTTCTTAGGTATAAATGAGTATCAAATGACATTGCTCTACTCAGTAATTGAGCTACGAATTCTGCAATCTATTCATCTAGTCAATTATCACCCTCTACAGTGTATCGTCCTCTACTTACTACATCCTCAAATACACGATCAGCAAACATATAAAATGCATCCATCTTCTCGGGGAATACTTCATACACCACTGATGATTGCTGTTTGAGTTCTTCAGTAATCAGAAGCATCAACTTCTTAAAGGGTGAAAGATCATCAGGCGAGTCTCTACATAGAGAGATGCATTTAACACACTGTATAATGGATATAATTATACGTATTTACACAAAGTTATCCTCAGGCTTGAATGGATTATCATAGAATATAGGGTGTTTCTGGACATATGTTTGCATACAAGTGGATCCTCCATTCAATGATACCAGTGCACTAGCATACATCTATAAGACAGTATAAATAATCCATTCCCAACAAACATGTAATCCCAAATATACCTTCATATCCTTCATGTTGTTTGTATCATAGGCCACTTCGAATTGATGCAGAGACGCACTTTCAAAGTATTGGGACAGAGCATTGATTCCTTCATTCAACTAATAAGTAGGGCTTATGTGAGATACATGGAGTACAAAACAAAGGTTCTATCTCTTACTATCATCCAGTCATCCACGACATGACATTGTCCAAATCCCACTAACATATTGAGTATTCTTCCGCAATCTTCTGGTTTACCACCATAATCCTTCAATACTTTGGTGCTCTCTTTATTGCCGTCTCTCAAGTCAGTATAATAGGGTAATAGTTGCTGATAGAGCTGTCTGAATAGTTCTCTTGACTGACCAGTTGACTTTGCCCTGGCACGAGCACTGTAGGGATCAGTTGACATACCAGGTATCAGTGTATTCAGTGGTTTATTATTGATATAGATGGAGTTCTCAGAGTCTATCAGCGAGCCCGTCTCTTCCTTATCTAATGAATAAACAGGGTAAGTATATATTGTTAATATTAAACTCCATTATTACCTAGCATGTTGGTTAAGGCACCAGTATCATTATCTCGCATAATTTGCAGTTTCTCATCCCATATTTCATCATCATACGCTAATACTTTGAACCTTCTAGAGACAAGGGCAATATTAGCAAGTGAATGCACTGGAACATATCTAAATATTCTAATAAGTACATCAGGTGGAATGACTCTGTTCTTATGCTTAGGTGTATCGGGTAAAGGGGCTTCTATGGGTTGAGTGGGAGACTGTATTTTAGATGGTGAGCTAAGGGGAGTGCCATCGATAGAGCTCATAATGTCAAAATAACCTATAGGGAAGACAGTGAAAAGTATATAAATAGAATTCAATAAGTTTTTGGCAGTGTTCTGGGAAATTAATTTATTTTTGGTCATCATGTTTGGTAATCAACCAATGATACTCATTCAAGTAGGAAGTAGAGAACAGTAATACCCATTGCAGAGAACAGTAATACCCATTGCAGAGGGCAGTAATACTCACTGCAGAGTGTAGTACTAACTGAGTAGAATAATATAACTCTGTCAATGTTAATAGACATAAAGAATGGTTTATTTTGAGTATAATACTCGATTTCATTAAGAGAGTCTTCCTTCGCTTCAAAGCATATGGCTTTCTACTCACAGAAGTAACTACGTGAAGATGATGTGTATTTCCTTCCCCAGAATCCAATCTTTTACCAGCCATTCCACTGAACCAGTCACAGCATTCCCCCCAGATATGCTCTATGCAAAAATCATATCCAAAGAAGAGATTGCATGCGGGGCACCACATTTTCCCTTAAGGGCACCCCATCACCGGATATCGGAAATTGAATTACACCGGACAATAAGATACCATGAGATTAACCACCACACTATCAAAATGTTGGGCATCCATTGAATGTTAATAACCAAACATGTCCAATCGTATTTCTAGTAGGCTTTACAAAGTTCCCTCTCCTCTTCCATTTATTTCTGAGAATGCTGATGAAGACTATTGAACAGACTTCGCAATTGAAAATAATTTTGTTGTTGTTATGAGTAAATCAGAAGAAAAGAGATTGGATTTCACTTGCATGGTTCTTCTTACCAAAATTGTAGAAAACTGAAGGATGAAGACAGAAAAAGAAAAGGATCTTCCTGTAAAACGCAATGCCCACAAAGGTTAAGTTTTCCATGAAGAAAGAAGAGGGATTTCAGTTACTACCAATGTCTGATAGTGACACCTATCATAATCATCCATTAGACAAGGCCAACTTACTGAGCACTTATGAAGGTTGCATCAATTCGTTGAACAATAACGATGCCTGGATCATATCTGACTGTGTTAAGCATGACATCCCTGCTAAAATTATCCAGAGATCTATTAGCACTGGTAAAACCTTAAGTTGAAGAGGCTGATAATATCAAAGGCCAAAGCAAAGCAAAGTCTTTATGAAGATCTGAAGATGTTGCTCTTGATATTGTCTGAGTTAAGATACAAGATTGTATTTAAGACCAACGAGACTAGATATCTTGAAGGTCTTCTATTTTGCAAGCAGTATGATCGAGAGATTATCCCGCTTCCTTGAAGTATGCATCATTGATGCTACAAAAGTTTGTGTATGGCTTTAATTGTGGCATATGATATATCTAATATCTGCCAAGTTGCTTCGAAGAAACTTCATATGGGGTTTGTGTATGTTACTAGCAAGAGAGAAGAAACACATACCTGGTTTTTGGAAACTCTCAGAGGTGTTGTATGTCAGTTCACTGATGAAACAGTCGAGCTGGCCGAAGCCATGATCACAAGAGGTATAGATAGAGCAATGTCAGTGATCAAAAGAGCTGATAAGAAAAAGAAATTGCCCGATGTGCTCTTTAGCTATCAAAGTATCGGTCACTGGTTCAATATACTGGATTTCTCTCTGACCCTTGCTGATGCTTTGATGTACCCGTGCGCGTGTATCCAGATGTAGCTGAGGAAGACAGCTTCTCTGCCTCCTAATTAGCCATCGACCTTCTAAATAAGTTTTCAAACATGCTAAGCCTATCCACTTTGAACATCTTGCTCAAGTTCGCTCGGATGCTGTCAAACTATCTCAAACACAGTCTAGCTTGCCCCCGGTGTATTTACCATATATGAATTCAAAAGAACAATAGTTATTGGAATAAATGGAGACAGTTTCCTAAATCAAACAAAAAAAATAAAACTGTGATTACTTTCACCATCTTGTTTAACATTATAACATTGATGGGCTGTTTGGAAGATTCATTTAATGGAGGCACCGCATTTTGATAGTGTAGTGGTTAATCTCATGGTAGCTTATTGTCCTGTAATTCAACTTCCGATATCCGGCGATGGGATGCCCCCCATGCAATCCCTATCTCTATTGTAAAGTATATGAGAAGAATAAAATAATTTCTTGAATAGTCAGCCAGTGGGAAACTTGTTTATTATCTTTATGGCATTTGTGCCTGTAATAAGCTGATATGCCTCGAAAAGTAAAATATATTCTGTATCATTTGAGCTGAATAAGGGGCCAATTTTATTATCAGTGGGGGATACATAGTATTAAACTAATATCCTCTATCATTATCATTACCGAGAATAGTTCTTCATTGCCTTTGTGGCGAGGGTCTAGATAGCTACTAGAATAGTAGCATAGGATGGCTCCAAGCAAGCACTTCATAGATAATTTACATGAAAGGAGAAGACCTACACTTTACTTACGGAGATGGATATACAGAGAGGATAATATCTGCTATGGTATTACAAGGGGATACACACATTCATGTGCATATCAAATACTCTCTATTTAACCATGGGAATATTATAATGGAAGACTGTATATGAGAAGGGAATTACTTCCACTTGATGTACTCTTGCCTATGTGGGTATTCTCCCTTGAAATAAATAAATATATGGGCTCTGAATTACATTATTATTTATTTTTTTCCTTCTTCTTTTCTTGTCTGGAATATGGACATATTACCTAATCAGCGGCAACCAACAGGTTCAAATAAGACGAATAGTTCACTCACTACAGGTGCCAATAGAGATCAGCAAGTGGAGAAACTATTAAAGGAAGTCAAACAGTTGAAGCAAAAGGTGGATATTCTTGATAAAGAGAATATTGCACTGAAGAAGAGCATTTATGATTTATCTGCCAGATATGCTGCATCTATTTGTCAGGGTGGTCTATCATACAGATCAGGCCCCTTTGTAATAGACAGCGAACTCACTCCTTCTGGGAAAGCACAGGAAGTGATTTCCAAGGCAGTTCAGGAAGCAGGTGGTGACATGGATTCCTTTCAATCAGGTAAAACGAAACATACTTGCCATTTGACTTCTTTTCATGAGTGCTCATATTTATCTATAGTTTATCCGCATGACGGTAGAGATGCTAAGACATTTCAGATGAGATATGAACTAAAGGTGGGTACTCCAGGACAGAAAGAATATGAAGTAAATAGAAATAATGAACAATATTCACTCTCTTCAAGGGTCATACGGGTGCAGTCTATACAGTTGAGTTCTCCCCCAATGGATCGTTACTGGCCTCAGGTTCTTTTGACCAGACTGTGCGTATATGGGATACTGCCTCTGCGCAGAAAGAGGTAAATGGAGAGTAGTTTCTTTATTCATTCAAATCACTCATTATATTCTATGTATAGATACACTGCATGAAAGCACATACACTGAATATATCTGATCTTGCATGGTCCACTGATTCAACCATGCTATTATCTGGCGGCTACGACGAGACCTGTAAAACATGGGATGTTGAAATGGGTAAACTAGTAGGTAGCTACGAGACAGAAGGACTGGTTCAATGTGTTGCATGGGATTTTGTTGGTAAGGAAGCAGACACATCTATAAGACTCCCTCCTGTATATTGAATGTATACATATTTACAGATTCCAATGTATTTTACTATGGTACATCAAGGAAAGTACTGGCAATTACTGATATACGAACGGATGGTCCACCTGCTATCATCAGAAATGATGCCATGATAAACACTCTATATGCTTCCAGAGATGGAATACATGTCATCACAGGTGATGCTTACGGAATGTTGAAAGTATGGGATATTAGATCAAGTAAAGTTGTCGATGTTGTGTGTTATAATGCTATAACATTCACTAATATATGTCACTAGAACAATGCATATCATCCAAGTTGAATGATGGCTCAAAAATGCCCATTACTCATATTGCTATTGGAAAGAGAAGTACAGATGCATCACGTAGATCGAGTAAATATAATCATATTCATACTATATATTATAATTAAATGACATGTTAAAGATAGATGATTAATATAGTTGATGACTATGATGAACCAAGATATATGGCAGTCAACAGCTACGATAACTGTGAGTACGACAGCTTTGTTTATACATATGACTAACACCTGTCCCATAGTATTACGTGTCTATGATCGTGGTATGGATCCACCTAAATCAGATACACGTCTGGCCCATGCACTCAAGGGATTCAAGAACAAGAACTGGCCTATCAAATCTTCCTTCTATTGTGGCAATGGTTGTAAGTAATCAGTTGTTATATTCCCTACATATGACTGAATTGATATTAGATAATTCGTCTATTCTGAGTAAACCATCTATCATGAATGATGCTTATGGTGACTTGGATCTAACCAACAACCCTAACGAATATCTCTTTGATACACAAGAACCCAAAGAAGAGAAGAGTGTGTTGCTGGCTACTGGAAGTGCTGATCCCTATGCCTATCTCTATAATGTGGGAGAAGTAAAGTAGATCATATGGCTATAATGAATAGGAATATTAATATTATTGCATACTATAGGATAGTGCAGAAATAATGCAACGATTGGAAGGACACACCGATCGTGTTTATGCTGTCAACTTCCACCCAACAGAGCCCATTTTGGCTAGTTGTTCAGCTGATTTCACTGTGAAAGTGTGGGGTCCTACTCTCACCAGAGGAAAGAAAAAGACCATTAATTAAATAGTATTTTTGTTGTAAATAAAAGGTCATTGCAATCATTTTATCACTTTCTCTTCATATTTATATCAATAATGAATTCTTTTAACGAAAGAAAATGCATTTTAAACACTCCTGCAATGCCTTATGATAACAGGTATACGGATGCTTTATTTTATTGCTATAAAGATGATATATTTACATTTGAATATATGGAAAAGACTACTCAAAAGTAGTCAAAAATCAGAAAGGCCTTCTACAGTGAATCACACGAGACGTACTCCTCGAGTTATTATGGCCATAAGTGAAGGAAGAGGAATATCACCTGAAATAGGCACATGTACATTCGATGTTAATAGCTGTGAATGTTCTATCTGTCAAGTAAGATAACATGAATAGATACTTCTTGTGTACTCACTGTATTGACAGTTTACAGATTCCCAAATGTTTACTCAAACAATACACAATATTTACATTGACAACCCACAAAGAATCCTCCTGAATAAGGCTTCAAATACCGAACATATAAGTAAATTAAGATCTACTTTACATGACACATTCACCCAAGCACAATGCATTGATCTACCACGCAAGTACTTTGGTGATGAAGCAGGATTGAATTACATTCAAACATTTGGCATTCAGGAGGAGTCCATAAATTTCATTGGAACACTTTCAACAGAGTATGTACTTGATGTGGTTAGATTGTGTGGGTATGTATTGAATATTCAAACCAATAGGTATTACTGTCTGACAGCAATAGCCGGTGTATTCAGGTAAATAGATAAGAATTAAACTTGTATAAAAACATGTGTAATCTATATAATTAGCTACATGCTGGAGAACAATGAGTTTTCTTTCTCTCCTCATACTATCAAATTCACTTATAAATCTGCGGATGGTAAGCGTGATTGAGCTGTATAGTTTAAACGTATACTCATACGTTATCTAAAAACAGGAATTACAATGATAGGTAGATGGTTTTAGGGAATAGATAAATTGAAGGTCTTTTCATTTATTTGTAATCTTTAGATACCAATACCGCTGATGATTTAGAACTGACCAAAAACAGGAATGACCAGAATAAGCATACACTCTTGAATACAATTGATTATACTTGTACACCTATGGGAAAACGACTTCTACGAATAAATATTCTGCAACCCTTCTATCAATTACCAGTGATTGAAAACCGATTGGATGCAGTAGAAAAGTTATTGATGAATGAAGAGATTTTATTTGAGATTCAGTCAAGTTTGAAGATACTTTCTGATCTAGATATGATGATCGCATATATATCAAAGGTACCAAAGAGTAACAGGTTTACACAGAACAAGTCTACTGTGATGTTTGCTGCCCAGTATGCAGAATCCAAGGTGAATAATATCATTCAGTTAAAAAATACACTTCACAGTATAAAAAGCATTGCAGGAAGCTTATCATTGATTGAACTGGATGATTGTCCGTTATTGAATAATATTCTCGAGGTAAGAGTATTTCATCAAAAGGGAAAGAATTCAATTGACATATGTTACTAGTGTCTGTGCCATCCATCCTTTAGTAGGTATTTATAGTACATGTTATTATCCACGATATTTAACAATAAGATTAACAATTCCAGATACATTAAGTCAAGCCATTAATGAGACTATCAATGAGGAGGTGGGTATAGAGAAATCTGGTTTGGGTCTTCGTAATCAGAAATGCTATGCAGTCAAGGTATGCTACCACTCAATAGATTATAGATTTTTACCTGATGATATGATACAACTAGGCTGGTGTCAATGGATTGCTGGATGTTGGTAAGAATAGACAATTTATCATGATTACAATTTCGATATAAATAGATATTTTAGCTCGTCAAGCGTATAAAGAAACTGTACAAGACGTCTATGAGATAATTGAAAACTATAGTGGTCTGGTATTCTCTTCTTATATATAAACACTGTTTGTTTAATTTCTCTTGTGTACCACTTAGAAGTATTTGGGCTGCCTATCAAGTTACAATTTAATGCATCTCTGGGATTTTACATCACATTGCAACGAGATAAGCTGACTGAGGGTGATGACATTCCCTTTGAATTTATCAATGTTCAGAAAAAGAAGAAGTTTTATCAATTTACGACATTAGAAATAGTATGGGATACACTTGGAAATGGAAATATATCTTATCTTATTATCTCCTGTAGTTACAAAAGAACAGAAGGATAGAGGAATCGTTGTCAGAAGTGTATTTGATGTCTGATAGGTATAGATCTACGATATTTAATATTGAATTTCACATTCTGAATAACATGCACTGCATAGTCTTCTATCCAGCCTGCTTCAGGTGTTTAGAGATCATATACATTTACTTTACGAAACATCAGAAGCCATATCCCAACTTGATCTGTTGTCTTCATTCGCCATGGGAAAAAGCTACAATAATTATAGTAAGTGAAGACTTTTTATTTCCTCTCCATATCATAAATTAACATCTGTCTTGTAGCTCGTCCTGAATTCTCGGATATTCTAGCAATCAAGGCCGGCAAACATCCCATTCTAGCCAATATACTAACTTGTGAACTGACTCCCAATGACACATTTGCCTCATTTTCCTCCAATTTCCAGTTTGTCACTGGGCCCAATATGAGTGGGAAAACAACTTATTTACGACAAATAGCACTATTGAGCATCATGGCTCAAATTGGATCATGGTATGAAAGCAATACAAAAGTTATATGTATGCTTACTAATATTTAGCAAATCATCTAGTGTTCCAGCAGAATATGCATCATTCAAACTGGTTGACAGGGTATTCTTATCACGTAAATATATACCTTTGTCCATATGAATAACTTTTTACTTTAGATACTCTCCAGATTAGCCAATGATAGTAACACGGCAACAGCCAAGATGTCATCATTCATGCTAGAAATGAGAGATATCTCATTCGTTCTTCAGCATGTGACGGATAATAGTCTCATCATTATAGATGAACTTGGGAGGGGGACTTCACATTCAGATGCTTTGGGAATTACAGCGGCAATAAGCGAATCCTTGATTTTATCGAAAGTAAAGAAGGAATACCATGTTTACTTATTTAAAAGCATCTACTTATCATGTTGAATATCAACAGACCAACTGTTTCTTTGCCACCCACTTTCATGAACTAACCAATACCCTCTGTATATATCCGAATGTGGTTAATTTACAGTTTAACAGCTTGTTTGAGGTAAGACTATCCTCACTCTTGACTGGAAATTCTCTTCTGACATTGTTCGCAGAAATCAGAGGAAGTACAGACTGTCTCTTATTCGTACAAGATTCAAGATGGGCGACTATCTACAAAAGAACATTACGGCCTTCAGACTGCACAGATACTAGGATTTCCCAGGGAGGTGTTGATCTATGCGAATGATATCTTGAGAAAGGTCTGTTTGCGCTGTGCAATTCAATTCATTTTATTTTAATAAGACTAGATATCTACTCTCTTAGTTAAACAAACAAGATATAACAGTGATTGAGCCACTTGTCGACAGTCAGTCTAAATATCATCGTAAACTACTCTGGGTAAGGAAAAAGAATAATGAAAATGAGACTCATGTCACTCATTCATACTCTCCAGTTTGCTGATAAAGTATTACAGATTTCCCAAACCCCCTTGAGTGAACAGCAAATGATGGAGCAGTTAATAGAACTGAAGAGCCTCTTTTAATAACTAAAATAACACAATAAAGAATCAATTGAGTGGTATAAACTATGCATGATGTACGATATTATTTATGCTTTTATTTATATGCAGTTGTGTACAATTAAAGATAGAGAGAAGCAGCGAAAATGATATCTCTGTGTATTCTATTAATTCCTTCTGAGAATTTGTTCTCCAATTCAGAATTACCGATACTCTTAGCGGCAGCACACATCTGTCGTAACAGTTCTTCTAACCGTCTGAAGATACGAATCAATGATCCTTCATAGACTTCTGTCATTTTACAGATCTGAGAGAACTTTGCACCTTGACACCAAGCCATTACAACATCCATCAAATCGGGCTTGAACTTCTCTAGATATGTTTGCTCTTCAATATTCATTTTACATTCATTCGATGTCTTGGCAATTCTTCGGGCAGTTTCCTGTAACAACCTCCAGGGTCCCTCCAGTTCGTCTTGTAGTTTTGCTTTGCCTTCAGTCTTTTCATCAAACACAAAACAACTTAAAAGAGCAACAGCTTGATCCACACTGAGTTCATTAAATACACCCTGGAACATCATTTCTGTCAACAATAACTCATCACCTGTACTGATCTCACAGGCCACACGACCCTTCATTTCTACAACATCAGCAGAGGTAGTGAACCCCAATCTGTGGCATAATATTAGTAGACAATATTAATCAATGAAATCCCTATTTACCTTCTCATGACACGCTTTCTGTTCTTCAATTCATCTAACTGCACTATGGAGCGTGCATCTGTCACTTTTCGTTTTATTTCTTTGATCTTGTTTATTAATGTCACCTTAGACATATATGTATCATACAGACGTGGTAAGTCTTCTGATTTGGCCATGGGGTGTTGCAACAGCTTCTCTTCCAATATCTTAATCTTTTGAATCAGTTTCTGGAATCCAGCATCTTTGATACCCATATTATTGATTGGATCTAATAATGGAATACTATCGGGAAACCTCTTTTTGACCTCTTTCACTGATTTATAAACTGTCTTCAAGGAATCCCTATTCCTCATATCTCTGGGAAGAACGAGTCTGATATGACTCATACATTCAATGGCCTTCATTGAGACTGGTACGACCATAGGAACACCATCCGTATCATTCTCAGCAGGCTTCACTCCAACAGTGTGACCAGCAGCGTCCTTTGATAAGGAACTATCTTTTGAGCAATAGAGAACTACATCCACGACATATTCAGGTTCATCCGAAGTTGCCTTTTTTCCTTTTGTAGATAACTGTGAGTAGTTAACAATCACTCCCCATCCAAAACTCATTGAGTCATATTCAATACGAGCCAAACGACCTGGCTGCATGAATGGAAGACAATAAGTTGGGTGGTTCATGACTGCACGGGCATCTTGCATATAGAGTTCAATCTGTTTACGAATATCATAATAAGTGGCAATTTCATCTTCCCGTTCTACTTCGATTGCATCTCTCTCCTCCTCAAGTGCGTGCATTTCCTTTTCAAACTGAGGTATATTAGAGTCGTTCTGGAAAGTGTAGAAACACTTTTCTAACATATATTCAGGACTGACACCTTCGACACGGAGTAAGTTCAGAATCATATTATAACTAAGATGGAAAGCAGAGTTCATTCTATCTGATTCACCCTTCACCATGTCTTTAGCCACGGCTGGCTCCATCTTTTCATCAATCATCATAATAACCACACCTCGTTCATCCAGACCACGACGACCAGCACGACCAGACATCTGAATATATTCACCGGATGTCACCCAACGTTGGCTCTTACCATCATACTTACGTACACTGGTAAATACTACTGTCTTTGCAGGCATATTGAGACCAATAGAAAATGTCTCTGTTGCAAATAACACCTTGATAAGACCTTCCTGGAACAGTACTTCGATTGTTTCTTTCATGATAGGTAAAAGACCACCGTGATGGACCCCGATACCACGTCTCAAGAGAGGCAACAGTTGTTGAATCTGGGGTAATTGACGATCATCTTCATTTAAGGAGGAAATGGCATTTGTGAATACTTGACCCACCATATCACGCTCACTATCTAAACAAAACATAGTCAATATCATCTATAAGTCCATCTATCCAAAAAAGGTATTTACCGTCATTGAAGTCTAATTTAGACATTTGTAATGCATTGGCCTCACATTCTCTCTTGGAAAAACTGAAGACAATGACTGGGTGATAATTCTTCATCATGATCATCTTGATGATTCTGTAGATATCAGATGGACCATCATTTCTTCCACCCTTATTTGTCTTTGGACCCCTTTTCCCTCTATTTCTGGCTATCATTCCACTTGGATCATCACCCTTGCTGTCGTTTAATGCAGCAATAGCTCTCTGGAAATTATCTTCTCTGAATCTACTCTTTTCATCCACAACCAAGTGAATGCCTTCCCCACCAGCAGGAAATAAGTAGTGTTGGAGAGGTGTAGGACGGAAATCGGTGTATACAATATGACATGGCTGTTCATGTATCTTACACACCCATTCAGCAAACTCCATAGCATTGGGAATAGTGGCTGATAAGAACACAAATCGAACTGCATCTGGTAACAAGATAATGGATTCTTCCCATACAACACCACGCTCTATTGAAAACAAAGAAATAAATAACCAAAGTTATCCTCAAATCTTACACTTCTACGTACCTGAATCTCTCATATAATGGATTTCATCATATACAACCCATGCTACTTCACGAATGATTTCAGAACCACGATATAACATGGATCTCAGAATTTCCGTAGTCATGACTAGGCACGATGCCTGAGGATTGATAGTGACATCACCTGTCATCAATCCCACATCGCCAAATTCCTCGGTGAACTCTCTGAATTTCTGATTGGATAAAGCCTAAGAAAAACGAAGCTCTAAATAACCCTGTTTCTTGAACTTTTACTGAATTGTAACTTACTTTGATAGGAGATGTATAGACGACTCTCTGTTTGTTCTTTAAGCACTGAGCAATAGCATATTCAGCCACTACTGTTTTACCAGCAGATGTATGTGCAGATACTAATACAGATTCGTTACGTTCAATGGAAGATACAGCCACGCGTTGGAAAGGATCTAAAGTGAAAGGATAGACTCTGGCTGGATCTGCAGGAGGCACATGTTGTGATATAGGTTTATAAGGATAATTAGGTGGAACTGCAACCTGATGTCTGACCTATGAAATGCATAGTGTTAGTGCTTCAATATTTAACAGTTTTGAGCATTAAAATCTTTACTTGATGTGACAATACGAGTTGCTCTCCTTCTGTACTGGGAGCACCTTGCAGACCAGCTATATTGGCTACTTCTCTCGAAGTCTGTTCCTCAAATGTATCAGCTACGATAGGTGTGACTTGTTGTGCAATATCTTCTCTAATCTTTCTGATATCGTCTGTTCTTGTTCTCTTTGAATCTTGAACTGGAGGTTCTTCAGCAACACGCTTTAAACTGACTTCTTCCTCTGACAATTCAACGTCGCTGTCTTCAATGTCATCAAAATTCTCTTCTTTTTGTTCTCCACTAAACACATTGAAGAGGGATTCACTGTCTTCAGCAAACATTATTTTTATTTCAGGCTGTAAGAGAAACAGATCTCCTTATATAAGGGGGAGGGAGAAATAGCTATGAGAGAGGGGAGACCAGAAAAAAAATTATGGAAAAAAGCGAGTCACGGAAGTCGTAGTGGGGAGCTGCTTGGAAGTTGTGACATGGTTTGCATGGATTACATCTACTTCTATTCACTTCGATATAAGGAATAGGAGACACCACTCTAGATAAACTACTTCCCCTATAGAGTGGACTGGATTTAATTGTGGAAAGACAGAGGGATAGAAACTAGGTGTCATTAACTCAGTCTCGGGCCTGAGAAAAGAATACCTAATATAAAATGATGCAAAGATCTTCGTTTCTGAAGTATGTGTTACTGATGGAATCTGGATAATGTCTTTCATTACATATGGTGGTAGCACTCAATCTTATCACCACTTATGCTACAAGCGAGAAAGAGGAAACTTGTACCTGGTTACTGAAACCATGATGGGTTACCTAGTAATACTACCCCATTATATAAATGACTTGGGATTCACGTTCAAAGTTGATGAGCATCAGTAGACTAGGTGAGAATTATATGCTTGTAAAATAGAAGACTTGTTTGAACAGGTCATGAAGACTACAGACTCTGTTTATTATTAAGATGACTTTCTTTCAGTTCTCAAGTACTCTATCCATAGTGCCTTGATTAACAGGGCTAACCACGAGAAATCCTCGTGTCTCCAAAAGTAAAGAAGAGATATATGCAGAAGATTCGTTTAGTTTATTAGAGTGCTCAAATAATCATCTCCAAAAGATGACACCTGGAAAGGACTCTTTTTTGTTTGTTGTTCTAAATCTCTGGCCACGAAGGATTGCAGGTGAATATCCTGAATAAGTCGGGCTTTCCAAGCTATCTGAGAATACTCATAGGATCATGATAAGTTTGTGCTATATGCGATCGTCTACCAATAAAAGTCGAAGGTCGAATTACCTTTATTCCATCCTCAGGAAAGTGGAATCAGCAGAATGATTACCCCCCAAGGATTTGGTTTATGTAAACAGCAGCGTCGTTGTCATCTACTACCTCTTGAAGAGTCATGTACAGCTCAGCATTTGTGAGATATGACAACTGAACTGTTTGATCTTGACGGACATGTCCACAGCATAGTGATGGAACAATCTCCCACACGGATGAATCAAAGATCCAATATGCGGTAACCATCAGATGAAAACTGTAGAATTCCATGGCTGTAACCTATTTTCTGGTATTGATATTGGATGATTTTCGCTGTATGAATGGTCCACCCGATGGAGCCTTGTGGAAAAAGGAGAACATACAATGGTGGATCTGAGAAGTATGAATTCCAGATAAGAAAGACTGCAACTAAAAGAGTAATCGATTGAATCCCTGAATGGATACACTGCAAAGAAAAGAACTCTCTGTATAGATGAAGCCAGAGTAAAGTCTTTTATTGGAAAGATATTTTATTACAACGTGTGCATTGTTTAGTTCTGTTCTATTATCTACTGTATATCTTCTGCCCTATTCTGACTTGATCATCTTCTCTGGATTAGCCAACTTTCCATACACTCTCCAAATATCTTCTGGATCTGAAATGGTCTTTTGGAATACTACATATTCAAGTATATTATGCACTGTATTGGGATCTCCACCAATCAATCTGTTCTTTTTATCATAGATGGCCATTGACTAGCAGATGGATTGAGTGTAAGTATTTAAGAGATATAGCAGTATACGCGATTACCTGTTTAGTGAACATTCTCACTGTGACCTGTCCGACTGCAAATCCATGTTTACTGAGACCTGTTGTACCCACACAACGAATGCAGACAATCTTAGGCTGTTCTACATTACCATGGAACTTCCACTCCCATCTCACATTCTGACGCTGCTTTAACTGGTTCTTAAGGGTCTATTGTCCCATTAGATCAGTATTGTATTTCTCAATCTTTTAAGTGGTGTCTACACTTACAGAGTACATGGAATCCAAACACACTTCTTCTAATATAGCACGATCACCTCTATTGAATTACATAAATATCAAGCCAAAAGAAAAACCATAACGTCACTCCTACCTGGCAAATGAATCATTCATGTCTTTATAAGCTTCCTCTGCTTCAGCCAGGAACTTACTGGAGTTCCATTTATCGAATTGGGATTTATACTTCAACAAACCCACACTACAAACAGTTTATATTAGATAAAGAGTTGTTCCCGATACTTTCTGATAGAAAACAACATACCTCATCAAGTTCTGTACGTTGTTTCTCAGGTTGCGCCATTTGGTTAGACGCCATTCTTTGAACTGAGTGATAGAAGGAGGGTGTTCAGGAGGAACATAGTTGGCTATATAGAGAGAGTGTGGTGAGTGATATGTATACAGTGAATTACTTGACACTATTACCAAATACACCATGATCACGCAACAGAATCTGTTTTCCTTGTGATGCCTTGACATAAGCACGAAGACCGAGTCTGGTCTGTGACAGGGCAACAAGTGGTGTTCTTTGTTTAGACTGTGTAAAGAAGGAGGAGTGCACGAGACTACGAGTCAATCGAAGTGTGGACATGTTGGGGGGGGGAGAGAAAGGGACTGGTAAATGGGGGAGATCCGGGGGGTACGACCAAATTTTGTTAGGCGTAAATATTTTTTTTTTCCCTTCGTTGTACCTCGGTTTTTGACAGTGTGGAATTGGCAGTGTGTATTCTGAGATTAAATATCCTGTGACGTAACATATAATGAATTTGAGCATTGTGTCAAGAAGGAAGGCAGGGGACATGTACAGCATAGATTGGTTATACTCTATAAGCTTAGATAAGTACTTCCAGGTGTTGGATCTACCTGGGTGTGGCCACCAAGAAGTATCCTGCAGTAGCTTTTTTCATCCACATATCTATTATTCCATCCCCGATATTGACACCAGACAGTCACGGTGTTTGGGACATGTAATCTACTTCCTTCAATTGTTCTACACTATAATTAGAATATGTTCAAGAAGACTACACGTACTAAGAACATCCGTAGAAAAGTGGAATATGAAGATCATGAAGCAGAGGCAGAAGAAGGTAAACAGGGGCTGGTATTATCCATATGCAATATAATCTGAATATGACTGTGTTTAGTCATAAAGAAAACCATAACCACCAGTGAAAAAAAGAAGAAGAAAGATCCACTCAAGTTTAGACCACTCAGTTTTGAGGCTACAGTAAGAACCATAGACAGTAGAAGTGGTTGGCATACTGACTATATCAATAGGAGGAAGAAGAGGAATTCCAGGTGAAGAAGACAAGTAAAAGAAATACAGGACACCCAATATTAGAGTAACCAAGCATAAGTATTCACTCAGTAGTATTGTTGACTGACTGTCTAATAAAATAGGGTAAAGAAGACGATAATATCTGAACCAGAGGAATTAGACACCTCGAATCTATCGCTTTATGATGCGCAATCACTCAAACAACTGCGTGATAATACACCCACTCTACCTATTTCATTAAAATCAACTTCATCAGATGATAGTCTACTGCATGAGAAGTTCCCACTCACTATGAATGCAACCATCAGCAATATAGGCATACCTGACTCCAATGCTATTCTTGCAGCTAAGAAGTTAAGGGAACAGAAAAGAAAAGGATTCACAGTACATGATGGAGACACTGGATTCATATCATTGAATGACGCAAATAAGGATGAGGAAGATGTAAGACTACCACGCAATATGATATGGACATACACTGATAATGATAAATACACCCTTTAGGAAGGACCTAGACTGACACGTGAGGAGGATGACTTGGATGATGGAGAAGAAGGTAAAGACTGAACACTGGGATCATGACTGTTTATTGACTGACATTATGAATAGAACTAGAGAAATATGTGGGTGGTAATATAGCACTGAATAAGACAAAGAAGACACAGGAAAAGGAAAGAAGGGAGGAATTACGAGATATTATTGAATTGGTAGAAGATGATGATGATATATCAGAAGACATGGAGAGATGGAAGGCAGATATGATTAAGTTTGGAGGAGTGAGATCACGGAGCAAGAAGGAGAACCCATTTGATCCCCCACCCAATTATAAACCTGCTAACAGTAAGGCAATAGGGATGTGTATTAATATGGTTATTAACTGGGTATTCTATTTAGTACCTGACATCCCAGCATTACCTGCTGTATCTGACATTCTGAAAAGTTTGGACGCTAGTATCAACACATTGACAGAGTCAATTCAGCAATATGAGAGTAATCTAGATGAATCAATAAAGGCCGTAGAACACAGTATAAGTACAGAAGAGGATATTATGAACGAGATGGAAAGAGGAAGTGAGAGATACAACTATTTCCAGGACTTATCACAGTTTTTGAATGATTTGGGTGAATTCTTAGATGCAAAGGTAAGATACTGTTTTTATATACTAGCATCTTCTCTTAAACACAAACACCTAGTTTCCTGAGTTGGAGAGATTGGAATCAGAAGCACACGATATCATCAATACTCGATCTGATATTGCCTTGTCTCGTAAATGGCAGGATGGATTGGATGATCTGTTTCTATTCAGAGATATGTCTAAAACTTCATTGGATGAGGAAATGTCTAATGCTGATACAGAGGAAATAGATGAATTTGGTAGAGTAAGAGAACTACGCCATTCAGAAACAGCACGTCAACGTAGAAGAAAAGAGAGAATGAATAGACTGTCTCGGTATATGCATGATTCGGAAGACAGACTGAAAGAAGAAGGATTATGGACAGATGATGATATGCAGGAGGATTACAATGAACAGAGACAGTTCAAGCTAAAGGATATTCAGACCAATCAAATCGATGTCATGATGACAGATGTCAAAGAAGAATTCAAATCATTAGAACTAGTCATGCATAAGTTTGAAGATTGGAAAACAAAATACAATGATGATTATCAGAAGGCATATGGAAGTCTGAGTATTCCCACTGCATTTGAATTCTATATCCGTATGGAGTTAATTTCATGGGATCCATTTACGGTAAGATAACACCCACATTGATTGACTGCAGTATATTCAACTACTATAAATATGTGTATAGGATCCCGTTGAATTTGAGAGTATGCAGTGGCACAAAACACTATCACAGTTTGGACACTCTACTGATGAACAAGCAGATATTGAGATGTTGAATAGAATAGTAGAAAAGTACATTATTAGGAAAGTAAGGAGTCTGTTGGATACATTGAATGTTTCATCATCCAAACAGATGAAAAACGCTGTCCAAGTGGCAGATCAAATCTCATATTACATGGAAAGAGACCACAAAGCTTATACTGTATGAATTATCTATACGAAGAAAAGAAGTGAAGATACTAATACACTTTCATAGGAATTTGCCATGGATGTGGTGAATACCCTGGAAAAACAGATAACCCATTTTGTTGACCTAATTGAGACTTCTATGCCTTTACGAGACCTGAGTAATGAAGCCCAGGAAGCCAAACAACGATTCTTCTGGAGTCAATATAAATATCTTAAAGTACTCATGTATTGTCGTCGTATTCTCCCTTCAACGCATATAGACAGGCTACAGCGTACAATAATTGATCGATTGATTGCACCTATCTTGAATCCAGACAGATATCCTTCTGATGCTCATTTGCAGAATGAAGCATTAGGAATGGTATCACGATTAAATAAATAAGGTTTTTTTCTTACATCCCGCTATTGTCTGTAAGTTGGAAAAAAAAAGTGACAAGGCTCAACTTATCTAGTTTCTCTATCAATATCTCGTCTGCCATCCTATGTGTCTTAAAACCTTTGGGTCTTCCCACTAAGACTGATCTTTAAAAAAATATTTAAACGCTATAGAAGTCTTGTTTCTGCAATCAAATGCCTTTATTGATTCTCAGTCATTGAACAGCATTTCACACCCATAAAAACCACCTTTTTATTGAATGGTAAGGTAGATATCTATCATTATATTTTGCAGGCTTAAGATGTTTCTATCAACAAATATTAGAATTCTGTTTATATCTCCTCAAGCTTCTTGATATTCATGCAAATAGGTGGTTACGTTTTTCAAAGTACCCGCTGTACTATACATTCGAAGGTAAACTGACATAAGTATTCAACCTTCAATTACATACAAGTTTCTGACTTGAACACTTCCATCTGCACTATGGGGTCACTCTTTACAAGAGAGTTTGTGAGGCTGAGTACTGGCATGGAACAAGAAAGTAGAGATGTGTTGTGCCTAAAGCTATTTGGTATCACCCTTGCTTGCATTTTCCACTGTAGAGCAATTTGCCTTTTCATCAGGATATACTTTTGTATTTGAAAATGTAGGCATCCATTGAGATTACAATAAGCTTCATGGTATCTTTCGTGTATGCACCTTGAATCCTGCCCTTGGTTTATATATCACATAGTAATCAACTGATATTAGATCAAATCCTCCCCGTCAAAACCCACAAGTGTTGTATACAGACATCCACACAAGGCATCCTCACTCATATAAATACTTTATTACATACTCTGAATTTTGCGCAGTTATAATCACTTATACTGTTACTGTATAAACCCATACCTAATAAACCTTAATTTTTTGTCTCTGCGTCAAGCACTCACTCCTGATATTCCTGGTAGTTTTCTAGCAACTGCAATCCGGTTAAAGAAGAATAGTTTCAAGTTCTAGCAGACTCTTAGACAGCTGTGTTAAATAGGGTACAATTGGACAGGTACAAAGGACATCTGGGAAGGCCGCCAAAAAATCAATTGCCCTGACGTCATTCGTGACTTCCGCTAAAGATACCCTCACAGGACACCCGAATTCTCTCGCCTCCTTCAACAGACCCGTGGTTCTCGTATAACTCGAGCCTAGAGAAGAGGATAATGTAATGATGCATTTTGGACCCTGGATTATGTAATACAATCTGTCAACTAGAGGAATGTCTCTATCTCTCATCTATACCCAGTAGATAGACCCTCCTTACTACTCTCTTAAATATAAATGGTTCTTTGGTTTATTATTATGAGTATTTATCATCAATAAGACTATTGGGATAGAGTGAAAACAGACACGGAAGGCGGAGATCGAATCGATTGAATAAGCTACAGTGAAAATGGATGTAGCAGATAAGAGCATTATGTCAAGTAAGAAGACAGGTGAGAATGAATTCCATGCTATTTGCAAGTGCCAATTTCCAGTGGTTGTGAATCTATTGATTCTATAAAGTACATTAAGTTGTTTATGTTTACCTAGATGTGGCCACTACCCTAGATTCATCGGGAATTAGACATGTGTGAATGTCTCCTACAGTATTTTAGTGTGGGATATTCTTGTTGTGTAGTTCAAAGATTCAAATACTTGGAATCATGTTTTGTCTGTTGGATATATTCACCCAATCCAAGATTCATAGATATACAGTCATCATTTAATAAAGCTGTAGGAGAGAATAGATAGAGGGAGAGTTATTCTATTTGACAGATCACCCCTTTACACACATGCTTCTCAAGATAACAACCAGTTAACATGGATAAGCCAGTACTTATTCTGAGTCAGTCATATGATAAACACTTCCATGGCTTAGACATGATCAAATGAGGATACTCTTGCCTAGTGTCTCATCAGATTAAACCATTTCCTCAACTCCTTATTAAGGGTAGTTATATAGTACTGATCATTAGTCTAATGGGACGACTATCACATAAAGAACATTGTGTTCTAAAGGGTTGTTCATAAAAGGCAGTACCGTCAAAGATAGAGGTTGCTAAATACATCCACAATGCTTATAACTACTAACGGCATCATAATACACTACTGACAATTCAATGAATTCAATAATGATCAATAGAATTCTGATCATAAATCCCCCAATGAAAGATGCTCTGGCGGTAAAAGTGTGGGCGGATAGAAAGAGTCGGCAAACATTTTTTTTATATATACCAAAATACAGGATACCTGTCTTTCCTTTTCACCTTTTACATGGCTGATCATCCCCCCACCCCTTCACACAGATAATCCAAGTAACCAATGTAGAAGCATGACTGTCCCTTAAGTGGTAAGGCAAAATGTAAGAACAATGTACGACAATGCCTTCAACTTGATATATTAGTTAGGGGTTCTGGTTCATTTTTAATATAGAAGTATACAGTGGGCGTAAATTTCCGCCTTCTGATCAACAAAGGATAGTAATAAGGGATAATCAGCGAGAGTATGAGAGTTGTCTCCATTCTAACATTTAGACGCCACAGCTTATAGTTGCAGTACAATATAAAATGCTTATTATGCTGAAGATTATCCTGCGCCCATGCCAAGCTTATTGTTCGGGTATGACCAAACAATTAGATGCATGTCCATCTATGGTTTTGTGTCCATGAAAGATACACAATAGATTGTATACATAAATAGAACGTAATTACTAGCCGGACATTGGTTATATTCTCAATGTGTCTGAGGATAGTATAAACTCTCTCTCTCTCTTGCAATAAGAGTGTGCATAATGTCAATAAAAAGAAGGTGATGGCATGTGATGTCTAAATACACAATTATACGCGTTTTGAAATTTATTTTTATTGCAGACACATGAGCATTACGAGACATATAGTATAGCATAATATCCGAATAGAGTATATCTTGTAACTCAAGGGAATACATGATCATCCCTCCCAGAGGAATACAGATAGAGTGACATTTCTCACACTAATAATTAGCCTCTAAAAACAAGAGAAGATAGGCTTATAAATATTCTCTCACCAATGGATAGATGGAGTATCAATAAACATGTTATAGATACTACAATGACATGGAAATAGATGGGTGTGTGTGGGTATTGACAGATGATTAATACAATGACCCTATTATGTCCTGGATGCTTATTTATATGCCACAATGGGGAGGAACCTTGATCAAGAAATAAGAAGGTTATCTGCCTAGATAGATAGTGAGGATTGGCTGATTCACACAGATAAATAAGATTATCATTCCTATTGAATGATTTGAGTTTTTGGCATGCAGTAGTTATATAGACATAAGGGTAATATGAGTTTATCCAGTGGTGATATTAGATAGATATATCTATTAAAAGAGCATATTGAAGATTGAGTGTAACTAGGCAAGTGTCACTAAGGAGTGTAACTCGGATGTGTTACTAGGATGTGTTACTAGGATACAAAATAACAACGATATCAGCTGATTCAACACATGCATTAATAACACAAATATCATATATAAGTAATAGAATCAGATAAAGTTATCTAAACTATACAGTGTATAAGCAGTCTATAGAGTGATATTCCAGTCATATAGTGTCTCCATTATCTCTTGTTCTCATGTATGCAGTATCCATCATTCTCGTATTCAGTATTCAATTGAATGCCCATATATGATCTTATCATAGTAACACGCCTGTTTATTGGTGAATGATAAGGGAATAAGTGCTTATTTATTAATTAAGTTGTTCCTTATAAGGTGAATTTCTTCCTAACCTTTGAATAACGTCATTTCAATACAGCAATCAGAGAAGTCCAACTGGACTCCCCCATTCCCCTTTCATGAATGACTGAGTTTATATGTTTAATTTATTGGGTTATATGTCAAATATACAGAATATGTCTGATAGGGATGATTGGATGTGTATATTATTATGGCTAGAATGTTTGAATGTTTAATATAGTCTTACTCCGTCCAATATAGATGATTAATATCTAATCAATAGATGATTAATATCTAATCGACAGTGCTGTAGTGATGTCTATTCTATTGGAGAAGAAGGGGGATGATTTGAAATGGTGGAGAAAGAATAGAGAGATCTGATTGGTGATATATCCAAATAAGGAAATGATTGGAATAAATATATATATATTCCAGTGGACATATAAGGAAATAGGAGGGAGAAGGGGAAATATGAATAGAATGATAAATATATAGATTGAATAGTGAATATATGCATAATATGTGTGTATATATGTAATCAATATAAAAATACATACATAGTACATACATTACACACACACTCTCTGATCCAATAGAAGACTAGTCATTTATATATTCTTCTCACGGACGATATTTTAACACGCATATATAAATAAGCTCAACACTCCTCTCTTCTCTTCTTCCCTTCTTCTTTCTTAATATAATCCTCAATGCCTTTCCGTTGTAAATGTGGTAGAACCTTTGAAAAGACTGATACCTTTGCATCTCATGCCTTCTCCTGTGCACCTTTCCATCACAGGAGATTATCTGATACTAGTCAATTGACTATGCATCAACAACAACAACACTTGCCCTTCATCAATACCTCTCTCTCCTTCAGTGGTTTTCTCTCTCAGTCTAATTCCCCCTCTGATATTGTGAGCACACCAGATACCAATCAGACCAATGATCTGTCTACCTCAGCCCCTAGTCAGAACAGCTTCTTCATGCCAACTGCTCTCTCAATTCAGAATGCATTTGAAGGTGCCAGAAGAAGATCTATGTCTTATGGTTCTACATTGAAATAATCCCTCTCTATTGTACATATATATTGGTTAATATGTATGTTATTTATCTATGATCTATTTATTCCTTCTCCTATGATGTTTCATATACTATACATAACCCATTCACCCAAATGATCAGAACATACATATAGTAAATGTATATCCATACATATACATATATAAACACCCATACTCGCATCCACCCTATATATACTTATTCCCTCAAATCATTCTCACTTTCTTCATTACAGATAAACTTGCTTCTATGCTTCTGTTTAATTCATGCAATCCCATAGTAATTCAATAAAAATGAAAATATTCCTATTGAAAAGATAGGTGGTTGATCCTTTTTAAACTCAGTATACTCCCTAGAGTGGATACTGAGGGTCATCCATCCCACAGCCAATGACACTGGTTGAATATATATGTATGTAGAATTGAAAGAACCCCTCCTCCATATATCATACCAGATATATTGTCTTCTAATAGTAACTAACAGAGGTTGATGTGTTGATTTTTCCCTGTATCCATTCATTCAGACTCAGTGGAAAGTCACTTGTCAAATGAAAAAAAAAATCCCTTTACTGCTTTCCAATTTCTTGCTTTCCTTTTTTCACATCATGGGCATGAAGCCTCTCAATGAACCTAGATTACAATGTAAATTTTGTGATAAAACATTCAAGAAGGCCTGCAAGACCATTGACCATGAGAGAACACACACAGGAGAGGTAACAGGGAGTGGGTGAAAATAAAGAAGGATATAAAAAGATCTAATTCTCATTCAGCGACCCTTTGTTTGTGACTACCCTGACTGTGACAAATCATACAGGAGATCAAGTCATTTGCTAGTACATCAAAAGGCACACAAAAATATAAAAGATATTATATGCTCATACAAGGGATGTGGTGCTAGTTTCCGTACTAAACAACACTTGCATCGACATGAGATCTCTCATGTCGATGCCACTTTCAAGGTAAGATCACTCTTCCTGTTTGGGCATAAAAATATTTATTTCTCCCTGATCAGTGTGATCGACCTGACTGTACTGCTGAATTCAACAAAAGAAACCAATTACGGTGGCATAAGGCTGCTCATTTAAAAGATGACCATGAATGTAAGACATGTGGAAGTAAACTGGATTCATTATATGCACTGGAGAAACACATGGAAAGAGTTCATACCAGTAAGTTGTGTGGCTATATTCAGTGGTTTATATAGTACTGATGTTCTCTTCTAGATCCTGTACTTCATAAGTGCTCATATTGTGGTGTTGAATTCCAGAAATGGACTGAATTGATGGCTCATGTGTTTGAAGCACATCCACCTACCTGTGATATCTGTAATAAGGTATTCTCGCTGAAATCTAATCTGAAGCAGCATATGGCTATAAAGCATACAGAGATAGCTTCAGTAAATTGTGAATTCCCCGGGTGTGATGCCGTTCTTCGGACAGTGAGTAGAAGGAAGAATTGATAGGGAAAGGATTCTTTCTGATGTGATATTTTATGAATAGAAATACAGTCTTAAAACTCATATGGGATTAAAACATCAAATAGGGAACAGCTATACATGTGTTTTGTGTGATAAAGGTTTCCCATTCAAATCATTGTATAAGAAACATATAAAGAAACATGATGAGGAGGTAAGAGGTAATATTTTTTATGGGATAAGTATCTGACTGTCTATTGTATAGAAGAAGAAAGAGGAGACAGAGGAAGAGGAGGAAGAGGAGGAAGCGATAGAAGAGGAAGAGACAAAAAAGGAGGAGACAGAGGAGACAGAGGAGAAGATAGGAACAGCCAAAGTATTGACAGGGCGTTCTTCCCATCAGCAATACACGAAAATATATTGCCCATTTGAATTATGTTCCTATACATTCACCAGTAAATATTTACTCAGGCGTCACTTGGAGGGTACTGTGCATTCAGAAGAAATGAAGGGAACGAAGACTGGATCCAAGGAAAAGTGTGTGATAAATAAAAGGGCTCGCATTGCGTAAATCATAATCAACTGTATACCCCCACTTCGTAACAATAAAATGTACATTATAAACACACACACTATATAAAGGTATACCATAAAATATTGTTTATTGTTGAATCACCTCAGTTGGATTCTGGACTACAACCAACAGATATTCATGATCTATATATGCATTTGTTATAAATTTGATAATATTCATATCCAGTAATATTCCTTATATACCTGGTGCAATCATTATCTCGTGCTTCTTGGTCCTCACTCTTAAGAAGGTCAACTCATTCTATTTTGATTATAGTAAGTTGAACATATTTACTCTACTAAGTATTGTCCTACCTGGTCATCCAGGGCGACTACAGCTGTCCTTGCTTGATGAACAAGTGCCGAGATTAACTGTCCGTACAGTTTAGTAAGGTCATGATCTAGTGTTGATCTAATAGCCTGTCCTTCGTTATTAATGATAACAACAGCCTTCACACCCTTTCTATTGGATATACGTTTGAGTGTTTCATCTACATCTACAGTCTAAGGGGTGTTATTTGATAGTAGAACACTAGAGCATACTACTTCTTTATTATTATTATTATTTACCATGGTATGAAATATAAACAATTTATATAGGGAAAAGTGATGAGAAGAATTGAAAGTAAACAGTGAATTCACCTTCAATTTTAAGTTTCCCATGCTGACTTTGAATTCTATATCACATACTCTTCTTCAAGACTACTGTCACTCAGATTGTCCACTAATTCCTCATCTTCACTGTCACTCATCAATGCCGTTAGTTTCTCTGCACTCAATGGTTTCTCTACTAGTACATAAGGTGTTATCAGATAAGAGAATGCAAGATCCCGGAGATTGATGGAATCTGAAGGCATATTATTAGAATGACTATTCATGCTATGCATGCTACTATCTTCATCTATGTTCATATCATTGGTGTCCACAGTCTTCTCTGCCATAGTAATCCCTATACACCTATTAGCCCTTCTTTTGGTGATGACACTGGTAATAGATGATTTGATATAGTTCTATAGTATTATTCCTCAATCAATAGACAGATCACCATACTTATTCTTATTCATCATTACCTCTGCAGCAAACAACATCACATTCACCACATCTTCTCCCACACCACCTAATAGTCCATTCTCCAATGCTATACTTGTCATTCTGGCATGGAGTGTCTCGGGACTGGGTAATTCTTTCAGATCAATACAGAGTGGTGCCATCAGTCCCTTTGAATATTCCTGATTGAAATCTAAAGAAGCATTAGATAATGAGATATCTACATACTCTCTTACTTACTGGATGGTAGTTGATCTATAGAGAATGGTAATGCAGGGGGCTTACTCACCCGCACTCCCAATAACTTATTCACAAATGGCTGTAATATACGCTTATCTCCAAACTATAAATTCGAACAGGATAAGACCAACCCATTCTATGTTTTGCCCATTCTCTCTTTTATTTTTACCTTGACCAGTGCCTTTAGCCGTTCACGATCTGATTTACTTAATGACATGACATCCATCTTCAACTTTCTCTTCCTTGGATCCTGCTCATCTTCTCCATCACCCGTAATAGATCCATCCTTTCCTCTCTTTCTCTTAGCCCAACCTACTGATCTATGTTTGGAGGGTGGTGGAGTATCTGTTTGTGCATTATGTACTGTACTGAGAATAAATGCGTTATGAAGATGAGCTTTATTGGGAAGAAAAAGAAATTGAATTAGCCCAAAAAAAGAGACGAATGACATCTTATTTTACCATGCTGTCGACTTAGATACAGATTGGCATAAAAGTCAAATTCTTGTCTATTCAGTTTCCCCATAACAAAGTCTCTTAATGCGTCCCAGTAGAGCGGACCGTTCTCTCCTAGTGCATCAGCTAACTGTTGTTTCAGAGCCAACACATCCTGTCGTCCATTGGGTGTAGGATATATGAAGTGGCTTTTAGAGAGTGTGGTTTTATCCACAGTCTCATTGTTGGTATTGCTAGTTGTGGTATTTACAGGTGCTGAGGTAGTATTCATATTGGGTTTTGAAGAAGGTTGAAGAAGAGGGTCCAAATAAAGCCGGGATTGAATTAGAAATTTATTTATTTTTAAAAAAAGAGATGCATTAACCCCATACATCTTCCTTATATGATTTATTTTCTATTAAACTAAAGATATAGTGTTCTGATTCTTCCATGGTTTCCCCAACACCAAACATATGTGCAATATGAATGAACGTACAACGCACATCTTTACTCATAGCACCACTTCCACACACATAAATACTAGCATTCTTGTCAGAAGAGTATATCAAATCCCATACAGACTGTGCATGAACAAGTAACTGGTGCTGGACATATCGAATAGGTGACTTCTCTTGGTTTCTAGAGAAAGCAGGATAGAGGTTATTCAAGACACCTTCTTTCACGTACTGCTCCAATTCATTTCTGTAGATATAATCCATATCACTACGACGACATCCGAAGAACAGGATAGCTTTACCAATTTTACCGTATTTCTCAAGTTGTGCCTTACGTTCTTGCAAAAAGCCTCGGAAAGGTGCAAGACCAGTACCGGCTCCAATCATAATGATAGGTGTCATAGGATCTTCAGGCATATTGAATGTATCTTTGGCAGACTTCAGAGCAGCTGAAATACTGGATTTGATAACAGAGTTGGCTAAATAAGACGAAGCAAGACCTGGGTAATGTTTTCCGTTGACATCATCATCAACAACGCCTACAGTGAGGTGAGCTGTAGTTGGATGCACCAAGGGAGAAGAAGCGATGGAGTAACGACGTGGTTGAATGACGGCTACCGATGTCAAGAACGTATTGAGACCAAGATGGTTGACCTGAGGATAAGCTTCTTGGAGATCAGATAATGTTCGGTGTTTCTGAATAAAGTCAGTATAGGCATTTTCTGAAGATATATCTGTAGACACAATAGATTCGAATAGAGAAGCAACATCTGGATCAGTCTTCTTCAACTGAGCAGCAAAACCAGAAAGAACGGCACGGGAAGGTGGTGAAGTGATATCAGCGTAATAACAAAGCATGTTTCTAATAGTACATGGACCCTTGATGTTTGCTGCCAAAGTACGGGACGAGACACCTGAGATGGATTCAGGGTCAATTGTAAAGACGGAATCAAGAATCCAGCCGAACCCAAGAGCGACCTTCTCCACCAACTTCATATCATTTTCAGGCATGATTTCGATATGATCACCAGCATGGTAGAGAATTCCATTTTCACCAACTGGGGAAAGATTCGATATATCCACTTCTATATGTCGAGTATTACGTGGGGAATTGGCAGACTGAAGTTCCTTGTTGACCAAAAGGATAGAATTGTGTTCTCGATTACGATTCAAAGCAGCTTGGTTCCATGATTCTTTATCACGAGGTTGAACAAACTTCACCTTCACGAGTGAGTTAGCTGCTATAGAAGCAGAAGGAACAATTGAATGATCACCAGAGACGGTAATACCATAATCAGACATGACATGAGCCCAGAAATGCGCGCACCAGTTATTGAATTCAGCATCCATGTCTTTATCAGCATCACCTTGACCTCCTGCAAACAGACGGTGTGCCCCGAGTTCTTCCATAAGGCTATTCACCTTGATAGGGAAATGCTGGTATGTACGCCAATTCTTGTTACCCAAACCAAATACGGCGTAAGACAGACCGTCAAGAACGCTTTCGTGATCCTCTTCCTTCACTTTATCGTCCAAGAATTTATTAAACTTCTCAGCTGAGTCAGGTGGCTGACCATTGTAAGTTGCTGTACAGATCACAACAACTTCCTTATACGGTTTGTTGTCTGCTCCATTGGAAACAAATCTGCCCTGATCAAGTACCGGCCATTGATCCATTGCATACATGTTGCAAGTTTGGAATCCAAATGATTTTGCTTGATTAAACATCTGGGAAGCATAATCTTGTGCTGAACCTGTTTGAGTTCCATATAAGAATGTAATAGGGGGTACTTTCTTGATGGCTGACGCATCAGCATATGAAATGGAAGGAATAACCGATGTTGGATGAGAAGACACGGGTGAAGAAGCCTCTGTTGTGGGGAAATCTTGACGGTCATGAATCGTCATGAACAAATCAGCAGGTTTGGTAGTAGCTGCCTTGGGATCAGCGAGAATAGCCGGACCCTCATAAGAGAATTTGAATCGATATAAAAGCATACTGAGAACAGTTTTGGCTTCTTGAAGTGCAAATACCATGCCAATACAGCCACGAGGACCTGTGCTGAAGGGAAGCCAAGAAAAGCGTGAGCGCTTTTGTTCTTCTTCTGATGTCCAACGATCAGGATCAAACTTCTCGGGGTCTGGGAACTCCTTTTCGTTACGATGTAGGCAATGGACATGCACCAACAGACTATCACCCGCTTTCACCTTATAGCCACCAGGCACAATACAGTCTTTCTTACAGTACTTGCCTAATACACGGACAGGAGGATGCAACCTTAAAGTTTCTTTCAGCACCTGGTGCATATATTTCAAATTGGATATCTGTTCATGTGTGGGTATTTCATCGGCACAAATGTGGTTATCAGCTATTTCTTGCAGTAATTTTCTCTCAATTTCAGGGTTTCTAGCCAAATGGTAGAGTGTCCATGCAAGCGTGTTGGCAGTAGTATCATGGCCCGCAATCAGAAAGGTAACAACTTGGTCACGAATGTTTTCATCCGATAAACCGAGATCATGTTGGTCCCTAGCATTCAGCATGTAGCCCAGTAAATCATTATTGGCATCTTGTCCGTCAGATTTACGTTGACGTATAACATTATCCACAATATCACGCATCAGATGAACGGAACGATCAAATCGTCTGTTGGCTTCAATTGGAAGTTGTTTAATGAACTGAGCTTGCTGTATGCGACAAATAGCCTGAGTCAAACAGTAGTTCATAGCCTCGATAAATGGATGGGTAGGCTGGTCGGGAGAAGAAAGCATATTGAATTCATAGCCAAAGCCAATACGTCCAATTGTCTCAAAGGTAATATTGGTTGCCCATTGAAGGATGTCTACTTTGTCAGTTGGAGAATATTGCTCAAATACTTTGATCAGCTTTTGGGTCAGTATGCCCATCTCCGTTTGATAGACCTAAAATAAAATCGGCTTAATATCTTATTTTCACCCATTTGACGTAAATGCATTTACCTTCACTGCTCTTGAACTGAATGCTGGAATCAATAGCTTATGTGCCAATTTCCAATCCATGTCATCAGTATCTGTAGTGAATAGTCCCTGGCCACCCAATGGTTTGAATTCCGATAGACCACCAGTGCCGATTTTCTTGGTAAAGTATTCTGACTCTTTTACAAACAACTCGGCAATAGCGGGATCATTGGTACCAATCACTGTTTTACCGAGAATCCTGACTTCAACAAGGGGACCATAAGTAGCAAATTGACGCATCCATCCTTCAGTCCTGGTAAATAAAGTATAAAAAACCAATCATTAATATGGTTTCTTCGAAATGTATAAGTAGTTTGATAACTTACAAGTCAGGCAGCATTTCATACAGGGAACCTACAATAGGAAGTTTACGAGGTCCGGGAATGACTTCGATGATAGGATCTTTCGTGTCAACAAACACCACGTGTTGTTGACTGATGTTATCCATAGTATCAATGACATGATCTTCTTCATCCAGAAGCTGTACATCATTCAGGTTACACTGAACACTCAATTTTTCAGCAGCAAGTGAACGAAGAGTGTCGATGGTAGAATTAGTGTGGAAATGGATGATGTGTCCATCCTTTTCAATATCTTTACACTCTTTAAAAGCAACTATAAGTGTAATTGTATCTTTTTTAAACATGGTTGTTAAAGATAGAACAAAACCCGTGCAGTGCTTCAAAATAGTGTCTATAAATAATAAACTGACAGGTATATTATGTAAGCAGAATTCATGGTAGTAGAAAATTCTGCAAGATATTTAAATGCAATAATCGGCGTTATGTTTTAGCAGATCCAACAAATCAAAATGAGCCTAATAACAAGAGCTTATCATCTTGGAGTGTGTCCCCAAGGGGATTAAACAATGAACCCAGGGCATGGGAGATGGTAGATTTATTTGTTCTTCATCAGATAGTCTTCATGAAGAATACACAGAGGAAGATTTTCCCCTGCAAATAACTGTGAAGCTGTTTACGTGTAAATGCTAATTAAAGGGACTTGATTGTCATGCATATTCATTAAAATGGAAGAAAGAATAAAGCTTTAAGAAGAGAGTATGATCACATGAAGGATATCTCCTGCCTTTTTATATGGAAGCAACTAAATTTTCCATGGGTTCTTCTCTTCCTTTCATTTATCCTCTATTGCTTGTTTCTGATTGCTCTCAACACGCGAATTGTTCTCCTTTGACATCAATCCTTCATCCTCAGGGCTCTTCAATAAGTGAATGATCTTCTATTGTCGTAAGAATCTATTTGTGTTTTCTGTCAAAATACCTATTATCTCCAAGTACTAAGAGTTTCAGTGATATGAAAATGCTCTTCCCTGGGTGAGAAGGCATCTAAGTGTCACCGAAGATTCAACTTCCCTTCTCTCTCTCTCTCTCTTCCTACTCGGAAGCACAATCTGTCCCTGATCCAATAGTTACCCCCTCTCTTTCTCTAAACAACTTATCCTCCATCATCTGGGAACCCAGACATGATTGTTTAAGCCAACTCAATCTGGATCATTTATTGTAAGGGGCCATACAACAATTGAGTTCTTTGTGCTTTCCTGCACCTAAATAAAAAAAAGACTCTGGAAAAGATAGAATTCAGGGGATGATATTAATCGCTTCTTCAATACTCCATCTCAACTGTCTAGAAAGTGTCCAATGTTCAACCATTGATTCTGATCTTTAATTCTCAGATAAAAGGCACTGGTAATGAATAGGATCAAGTGAACTTGTATGGATATGTTCTGATATATATACCTAAAAAAAAGAGGGTCCTATAAGTACATAAATAGAGGTCCCTCCCCCCTCTATTCCCCCTTCTTATATCTTCACATGTAGATTATGAATGACGACACCAGTCATCATTTATTTATATATGTTAATCCATATAAAAATAAGATGAATAGTATCAGCATGGAGTACTGTATCTGTTGACATTGACACGCCTCTTGCCAATGCCGTCTACAATGCATGAATTTGTTTATTATGTGTGTTGAAGCACAAACAACACTAAAAGTGATAAGGCATTAACCCAATAAGGATAATTCGTAGGCTCTAGGTCTGTTTATTGATTTCCCTCTACTTTCTCTCTCTTTCTTAGACTAGCATAAGATCATATTACCCCCAACTCTCTATAATTGACTCCAGATCTGAATATATAAGGGTAAGAGAGAGAGAGAGAGAGAAAGAGAAACTGCTATTGATCACTATTTATATCATTCACTTCATTTTAATGGGTATTGTTTATCGAGTATGTTTGAAGATACTATAGTAACTGATGTCATTTAATGAGAGGAAAAAAAAAAGAATACCCTAACTTTATTCTACTGTAAACTGAATACATATAACATCTAAAGGGGGAAAGAGAGGGGGGGGGAGAGAATACATGATAATAATCTATATATACATATATACTATTATAGTAATATAAACAGTAAGATAGCCAAACTGGAATATGTGTCGTATCTTCACTAGATAATAGAACATAGTGTTATAGAAGATAATGATCAGTAATGATATAGAATAGAGATTGATGACATATTTCACCATGTGATATAATGAATCCACAGTGAGTGCGTGTGAGTGTATATATGTAGCGAGGAAGGGGATAGTGTGTGTATTATATAAGAAGGGGATGAATGAATCCATGAATATGGATACCTGCACCTGTACTCCTTTTACCTGGTTGTTAATCAACATATGTACCCATTATTCGCCTCTGAATGGGTTGAATGTACTCTAAGAAGAATGAAGTGGGACGAGAAGCACTGAATGAGCTGTGGGGGGTGATGAATGGGAGAATATATATATATATGTGTGTGTGTTGACACTTGCCCATTTATCTATATATGTATTACAGTTCATACCAAATGCAAGTAGATACAGATGATTTTGGAATACTATTAATATACTATTTACCATCGAAATATACCATAATATTACTCGATCTTCCAATCTGCTGGTGTACACAATGAGGAGCCGTTTTATTTTTTTTGAGTTTTTCTTATTCGATAGGAGATTCAATACCTATAATCATGACCTCATACTATATATATATATATATATATATATATATTCATTCAATGTATACATAAAATAGGGTATATTAGGATGTATATAAACTAAGAACTATTTATAATAAATCTATTAAGTATTTAAAAGATAACCTAGAGCAATAGGACAATAGTATACAGTAGATACCATATATGGACAAATGGGGAAATAGAATACCACTTTATTTATATACATTCTTCATATGGGAATACCCCTATTCAATGACTGTCAGATAAAATAGAGTCAACAGGTTAATATTAGAATTTATACGCCAGAGTGTTAAGGTTAGATCAAAAGTAAAAAGTGGGGCATTAAAATATGGATTCCAAAAATAAAGGGGGGTTTATTACTAATTTGAAAAAATGCTAAATGTTTTCCAGTCACTTCATCTGTTTTTATTCAGTATGACTGATCACTGTTAGATATCATCCACAATTGTCAATAAATACATGTTAAAATATCCTATTTATATATCTATTATAAACCCCCTTAGATAATATATACACTGATAGGGTCATCTGTGCCTATTAAGGACATATACTACTATCATCCATTCAACATAGTGAAACGCCGATGTTTCCTAATTAAGAATAGTCGACAATATTAAGGAGGGAATTAAGAGTGAGTGAGTGTCGATGTACAGAAAAAAATAATTTCCCTTTATTTCATTTGAGTAACCGAAGTAAAGAAAAAAAAAAGAGTGAAATAAATAAGATAAATAAATAAAAGAAAGAAAAAAAAGAAAGGCTATTCTTTACCCATTTTTCAATATATTTCACAAATCCACTTTTCTTTCTGCTATACTTATTATACTATTTCCACTAAAAAGGACAAAATAGACAAAATATAAACCCTAAATAATTAGTGTATTATTTTACCCATAGAGATAAATCGCTTTTCTTTTGTCTATTCATAAATATTTTCATATTTAGCAGAAAGAGTAAAATAACCATTTTTATTTATTATTTTATGATATATTTTCTTATTTCCAAAAAATGCTAAACACAAATATCTCCTTCATAGATATAATATAATATCTATATCTATCTATCTATCTATTTATACATTTATTAATTGTTGAGATCAGCTATCATTTACAACATCCATAGCAACTAGTCATAGCAACATCCATAGCAACATCCATAGCAACTAGTCATAGCAACATCCATAGCAACTAGTCATAGCAAAAGGTGCAACATCCACTTCGATCATTGATAGACCCCTATCAACCATCACTCATCTATACTGCTAATAACTTTAATTTAAAAGATTAAGTAACAAGAACATATATATATTTGTTGTGTTATTAGTTGTGTCAATATGAATCAAAGACGGTCTGTTAACAAAATTAATAAAACAAATGCCAATAATAGGAAACGATCTCACTCCTCTTCCAGTTCACCCAACACCACCCTCTTCTCAGCCACCAGTTCATCTGATTCATGCTCATCCTCCTTACCCTCTGTTAAGAGTCAATCTAAGAAGAAGCGAGTATCAATCATCAACGAAAGTACTGACTCTTCAGCCGACAGCACCAATACGTCATCCTCCCAATTAACCCCCATCACCCCAAATTCATCCAACACCACACCCACTCCTACTTATCCGAGAATGAACGCTCAAAGAAGTGTTCCTGCCTTTCTGAATAAGCTATACAAGTAATGATTATTCATCTTTAAAAAAAAGAAATATCCCGTATTAATTTGGAGATTGGAAAATTTTTTTATTTTAGTATGGTGGAAGATACCTCGACGAATAATCTTATTCGATGGTCGAATGATGGATCTTCCTTTATTGGTAATATATTTAGAATCCAGACATTACCCATATTCTGCCATTTATAAACACTCATATTAATTGATATTTATTTATATAGTGGAAAGACATGAGGAATTCGCAAAAGCTGTTCTACCCAGGTTCTATAAACACAACACATTTGCTTCTTTTGTGCGTCAATTGAATATGTATGACTTTCATAAAATACCCCATCTCCAACAGGGTGTGTTGATAGCTGAGACTGAACATGAAATATGGGAATTCAGCAATCCCCACTTCCAACGAGGTAGGCCTGATCTCTTGGTGCTGGTAACACGGAAGCGTAACAGAGATAGAGATTCCACTGACACCGAGAATGTCACTATCTCATCACTCGTCCAGGATTTGGCCACTGTGAAATCACAACAGGCTAATATTGGCAGTGAGCTGGAGAAATTGAACAGGGATAATGACATACTCTGGCATGAAACATTAAATGCCAGGGAGAAATATCAGCGACATCAAGAAGCCATAGAGAAGATACTTCAATTCCTTACTGCTGTATTTACCAGTAGCCAGTTTGCTATTGGTATGTTTGTGTTTATCTACATACATACATATATATATATATACATATGTATGTATGTATGTATGTTTGTATGTGTGTGTTTGTATCCCCTATTAACCTCCTTCCTTCCTTCAAATTAGAAAATACGGATGGTCTCCCTAAAGCACTGATAGAAGAGGCTGCCTCTCTGGCTGGTATCTCTACTAAACAAGAAGATATCAAAAAGGCCAATACCTCTTGCTCCCCTTTCTCCTCCAATGCTCTATCCAATATCCTCTCTTCTATTCTCAGGCTCTACTCTACCAATCCACCCCCGGATTTACAACAGAACACATATCCTATGAACCACAATAAGCCACCTCCTCACCCAACCAACCATACCATGAACGCAAACAACATGGATAGACGAATGGAAGATAACCCACCCAAAAATAAAACCAAGGCCAATCATAAACTGAACACTCATTGTCATATGAATTCAGGTACTACCATCGATAATATGAGTAGAACAACTAATGGTACGAATCCTGCTGTTGATAGTGTAAATGACTCATTCCGAACAGATTACTTCTCACCCACCCAGAACCACGAGTTCCCTAATACCGTTATCAAGAATAATGACCCCACATTGATTGATTTCTCGAGGACACTGAATACTGCTACTAAATCCGCACAGAATATTACACAAGATATCGATATGTTACAAATCAACATCGAATCATTGGCTCGTAATCTGGGAATAGACCCTAATCAACTGGATGAAGATATGGAGTCAGAGAACTTCCAAGAGAACTACAACCATCTTATGAATTCATGTGATTCAGCCAACAAGTCCAATATGTTCAATGAAGCCCCTAATGCTCCTTGCTTTGATCCCAAGAAGGACTCTCAATTGGCCCTTATCGAACGAGAAAGATATAACTACAACAGCATGCCTAATACTACTCTTTCCTACCCTCATGACCCATCCATACCTTCATTGCCCCCTTCCCATGTATCACCCTTGTCTGGTAGACCCAGTTATCCAGTACAATACACAAGTGACAATAGAATACAAGAAGGTCTAAATAGCGGGTACAGCCAGTTCATTAGTGAGATGAGATATGCAGGCACCCTTAAGCTCAATCAGGTCAATAACGATGATGTGGAGAACTATTTCACTCCATTACATATGCAACATAGGACATTTGAGGACTCAACCCAGAACAATCTGGGAAAGACCACTCTCCTAAACAACAACAGCAACAACAACAACAATAATACTATGCCTACTACCACACTTCAAATGTCCTATTACTCACAGGAACCGACACCTGAGAATATAGTGGGATCTGGCAGTAATGTCCATGTCAATAATGCCTATTCTTCAGTGAACGGGTCAGCCAATCCTAAATATTCAGGATTCATTCGGCCGCCCACTTTCTACAATAATATAAGTTAATGGAGTATTTAATCGAGCTTCCCTTTTGTATTTATTTTTCCTAATCTTTAAACCCTATGTTCCCCCATTTAACCCTCCTTATTATCTATTCTTTGCTGTTTTTTATATATAATTATTAAACCTACTACTTTGTTATTGTTACTGTCAACAAACATCCTATTATTTATTCTAATCTTATGTTTATGAATTATACTTATTTTTCTTTATTCTTTATAGGGGCTGAACTACTATTTTATGCAATAAGCAGTTACTTATCAGGTAAACAAGTGGGAGGAATAGAGTTGTAGAACACTTTTGATTCTAGTAATGCTCACTTTTGATTCTAGTAATATCACTCATTATTCAATATGGATTTTACAATAAAAAAAGGAATATGTCCTTTTTTTTATATATATGCACAATTCCCTTGTGTTCATTTTCTTGTTTATTACCTATGGGTTGAATAGGTGACAGTACCCTGGTAGGCTTGCCTTGAATTAGAGGCACACAAGGCATTACTAGAAATTGATATCACTATGTTAATGTATTCAAACACAGATATTACAATAATCACATTCATCAACATCACATCTCCTTTTCTTTTTCTCCAACTTCTATTCAGATGGATGGTGTAAACTATATTGGATCCAAGATATCTGTAAGTATAACAATGCATGGATATCTTCCCTTGTTTGATTGATAGTGTCATAAGCTTGTTAGTCTGAATGACATTCGCTATGTGGGTATATTGCATAATGTTGACTCCCTTCAATCTACAGTAGCACTACAGAATGGTAAGGACAATCAACTCTATCATTGATTTATGTTGATATCAACAGAAATAAGTAGTTATGTCGTATGGGACAGAAGGTAGAAAGCAAAGACAGGAAGATGAGATCAGTGCCTCCGAGAATCTATACGATTATGTTGTTTTCCGTGGTTCGGATATCAAAGATCTTCAAGTCACCGAACCTCCTCCTATCATGAAGCAGTTTATAGCCATGCAATCATCCCAGTATGAGAACATGAGGATGGTCAGAATGAATGAATGACTTAAGAGAGAATATGGCTGATATTTCTATATTTTTTTAGATGTCATCTAATCATTATATCTCTCCTTATCACTATAACCCAGGTCATACCAACACCTACTGGCAGTCATCACAGTATCAATATCCATACATGCCTTATTACACAGTGGCCCATACCACCATGCCAACCCTAAAACCTGATCATCAGTACACACCACTCACTGATTATTCCCGGTCATTCAATCAGCCTTATTCCCAGATAGACGAGACTGTGATCACACCTGACATGAAGAATCACGCCACAGAAGACTCAAAGGCAGAAGAAATCAAGACAGAGAGTGATGATTCGGTTGCTGAGTCCTTAGCACAACCGGTGACTGAATTAAAACGACAGCCTGACACCGAGAGTATTCATCATAAATCGCTGATAGAAGAAATAGATGATAGTGTGAATAAGGAAGAAAAAACCAGTGAACCCACTCGACCAGTTTTGACTAAACACACGAAAACACCAATCACTGAACCAGTACACACTAAATTACCAACTACTGAACCTGTAAACACTAAACCACCTACTAAGAACACATACATGACGGCCAAAAAGAACACAAGACAAAGAAACAGGATAAGTCATGAAGAGTTTGATTATGCTCTGTCTACTGCAGAATTCATCAAAAATCATGCTATTAACAAGACAAATGATTTGATCAGTCACATACCGGATTCAGAGCACTTTTACAATAAGGTTTGAAATGGATTGGGTGAATGTTCAAAAATCTCTGTTTTTTGTTTAATGCAAGTCATTCTATTTAGAACAAAAGCTTCTTTGATGATATATCGTGTGAGTCTACAGATACAGGGTAAGTAAGAAACAAGAGCTCATAATATGACTTTCGTTTTTTTTTGCATTAAACAAAAGTCAACACTTTTAGTCGTGAAGGAAAGTACCATGAAGAACGAAGGCTAAATATGGAAACATTTGGTCAATCTAATATAGGAAGAGACCATCGAAAGCGTGGTGGAAATAGGAAATCCACTCGAATTTATCATGGGAAAAAATGAATATATCCATTTCAACCAAGGATGAACTATTTGTTACAATAACTTATATATGCCTTATATAGTATTGGATGTTATGATATACAATCACATGCATTTACGAGTTTATTTGGTTACAATACTCATTTAATCTAATAGGATATTTAGCACCTGTTGGTAACAAAATCTATCAATCTATGAGTTGATAAAGAGTTGAGGCCCCTAATAGGCTATTCTTTCAAGGGACTTCATGAGCATTTTTACATATGACAGTAATTATATCTCCTTCTATTGTTATTTAAGTACTTATTTATTATGAATGTCTGGTATATGTGTATATGTGTTATGTTTGTCACTTATTCTTAGTACAAAATAAAGAGGGAAATAGTAATCCCAAGATAAATACAGAAATGAATTACGTTTGATTGATGGGATGTACTGGAGGCAAACACCTGTTGCAGCGATAGTATGTTGAATTGGGGTCCAACTTTCTTATAGTTTAGAATAGGAACAAGTGCATTACAGGCTAGCTCCGTAGAATTATATAGTTTATCATTGATTGTTGTGAGCAATTGTCCCCGGCGCTTGGTGTAATAATCAAAAGATAGATCCCATATGCCTACTCCTCTTGCCTCTTTACACTTGGCAAACCCTACTTTCAATCTAAGACTATCTGGATCATCATAACTAATGACTTGTCGGGTTGTAGGATTGTATAACCATGGGGTTTGGGAATCTTGATCCCAATTCTTCACCCATTGTCCACCCGGTGTATATTCATCTAAAAGAATACCCGTCGTTTTCAAAGATCGCCACTTCCACATACCAGAATAACTATGTCTGGATCCAGGGCATGGTCCAACTTCAAGAGTATCATCTGCATCACCTTGAGGACGAGATCCGTGTCCACTTAATAGAAGCTGTTTGGTATTGAAGGCGTCTTCTTTACTCTTTGAAGCATAGCCATAGAATGCTAAGCCCATAATAATCTTATCACTGGGCATATGAGCTGAAGTCCAGGCCACCCATGACTGTGAGAAGCTTTGACCGCTGGCTCCCGCTAAAGTAGATGTTTGTAAAGGTGCATTGGGTCCAATGACTGATTTACCAACATAAGTATCGTACATCATAATAAATATCCAGTCTAAAACCTCGGCATACTGGCTCACATCTGTCATGGGGGCATTGTTCTTGAAGAATGGGACGGTTCCTACTGCAATTGTCAGTAGTTTATGTCCATTGTCTTCCTCTATTGCTGGCATATTCAAAAGTCCTTTATCTGTCTTTGCATACCCAGATATAGCCTTGATTGTACTGAATGCTTTATCCAATTCTACTCTTAACTGACGAAGCAGTAATAAGAAATTGTCGGAGTCATTCGCATAGTCTATTTTGTTACATTCTAAGGCTCCTTTGCCTGGATACTCCCTATTATCAATACAATTTAGATTATAAGCATATAGTAATAAACAAAGTGATGCTACCAATCAATGTCAACTCCTAAAAAAGATAAAAAAGATAATTAAGTAATGAGGTCTATTCATGCTATCAAATCTATTTACCATCCAATCCAAATTCCAATACCCAGTCTACAACGTATTTCACAAATAGATTTCTATTATCAGCAGTGGAAGCCATCTCACTCATGCTTTGGCTACCAAGCCATCCACCTATAGATAACAATGCCTTCACATTATTCTCATGTGCTAATCCTACTAATTTAATCAACTGGCCCTTGTCCCCTAAAGTAGGTATGACACCTTCATTCATTGATGCAAACCCATAATTAATGTGTGTGATCTGTGTCCATGGAATATCCTCAATTGATAAACGCTCTGATTCCCTATCCATACACCCCATGAGTTAAGTATCCAAGTATTGTTTTTTCAATAGGCTTTCATTTACCAGTAGCCCCAATAGCCCACCACATATTTATCTGTTAAAGCATAAATGACTGTACTATTCAGTAGTGAAAATAACACAACAATAGATACACGCATATGGAGTTAATGAGTGAAAAGAGATAAAAAAGATCCATAACAGATGTTATATTATATGGATTGTTCTCAGATATGTGAATAGGAATGAATTTACGTTATAGAAAATCACAATAAACAAGATGTACTTTTTATTTTAAACTTTATCGCATTTTTGAGATAAATTATCAAAACAAAGTTTGCAGAACTTTGCTGATTTATCAGGACATGAAAAAGTGAGATTGGATATACAATTAGAACAAAAGATAGCTATTATAAACTTGGATTAGATAACAATTTCAATCTAAGAACATTATCGAAATTCTTACCTCCACACGCACGACAATGGGTCTTGCGCTCTATTTTAAAGAAAGAAAAAGTGTATTAGTGAATACGCACAGACATCGATTTCATTTTTTTCTTGTTTACCAAGGACAGAAAATGCTTTTCTACATGCCATACACTCTTTATGCCGATCTTCCCTCAATAAGTGGTATGGATCACTGCAGTCTGGTAATACAAATGAATAAACTTGGCCATGTCTATTGCCTGTGAACAACGTGCGTCTGGAATTTGAGAACTTGAGTGCCACAATATCAGACCAAAATGGCTGTCGGTCTATTGGATTCTGGTGTCGCATTTCATAAACTAAGGCAAGTGTCCATTTAGTCTTACCAGTCTTGGTATCTTTCTCCAATCTCTTTTTCCAGAATTTGACAAAACCTTTCTTATGACCTGTTAATAATAAGTCTTCACTACTCCATTCAGTTGATTTCTAATAGAAGAATGTCAATCAAACCCAATAATATTCACACCTATAGTTTTACTTACTTCATAAAAGACAGAGGCAAGTATAGATTCAGAGCTAGGACAAGTAGATTTTGTCAGGTATAAATCACCATTGATAGACCATATGCGAATAACATGCCCAGAGCAGGTAATAATGTCTCCCTAAAAAAGCAAGTGCTATTAGCCACTCAGTTTAATTTTGATTATAACTGATTATTATGATTTTTACCGTGGTATCATTAATAGAAATCAACTGGACTTTATTCTCATGTCCAGAGAGTGATCTTATATATTTCATTCGGTTCAAGTCCCATACAATAGCAGTTTTATCCTATAACAAAAAAAGCATGTCAGTAAATAATACGAACACACACACTTTATTTTGAAATCCAATACTTACATCTGATCCGGTTACCAAAATACTGTAAGTACTGGAAGCAGCAATAGCAGTAATCGTGCCCGTATGACCTCTCAAGCATTCCATCAGACTAAACTCAATATTCTTGTCATTTTTAAGTTTCCATATGCATATAAGCTATTTTTTTTGGGAAAATAAGAAGATTGAGTTTATCGGATCTATCTAAAAATGAACCAACTTACACTATCTGTTCCACCCGTAATCAAGGTACGATTATCTGAGAAATAGGCTTTGCTGATATATCCAACATGCATACTCTCAAATACATTAAGGAGCTACAATTTGATTCAGCTTAATCTGTCTTAATATATTGATATCTACATACCTTGCCAGTGTCAGTGGAAAACACACGTAAACTGGAATCTGTAAATCCCCATTCAATATAACGGGATCCATCTGGAGGCATCAGTAGTTGCTGACAAACAGTAACACCCAGCTTATCATTGTACAAATCAATTGTTCCTACTTGTTGTTTTATATCTAAAGTGATAGTATTGATTAGCGGTGATCACTATTTCAAGTGTATGTACCATACCACGTATCGGCACACGAGATTGTGTAAGTAGATCAAGATAATCCTCAAACTTGTATGCTCCCAAAACCATGGGATCTTTAGGGGTAGCTAGCCTGGATGGGTGTGGTTTCTTGAACAATTGGCGTGGTGTTTGACCAAAGTTGTTGATGATACCAATAGTTGCTGTCTTTTCAACAATATCTGTAATAGAATCAAGATCTACAAAGATACAGAATTAAGACGAGAAGAAAAAATAATAATATACATTTAGACATACCCACAGCCCCTTCATAGGAAATATGATGAAAGACATTCAATGAATCAATAGCTGCTGGACCTTGCTGCTTATATCCAAATATAAGATCAATCCAATGATGAAGGTTTCTACTGACATGGTCGCTTTCCAATGCCTATACAAAGCTGTGTCAATAATCCTATTTGATATGATAGCAACAAAAAAAAACCCTTTACCTCGCGATGTTTCTGGATGAATATCTTGGGATCACCATGAGCCCAGGGTGGCAGAACAACTGAATCAATGGCTTCTCCTGTTCCTTGTTTAATACCAAAATTAAATTTGTTTACATTTGTGAGGAATTCAGGCAGATAGAAGAATTCAGGGATCAATTCTCTCACATCACCCATATTCTTCTCACTTGCAGAATCCCATGCTTTACCGACCGAATCAAATAATCTATCAGCATGATCAAATGTTCCTCCTTGTAACTTCAAGTAGTTCTGAGTAAAAGGTTCAAGTCGGATCAGGAATGAACAGACAATCATTGCAGAGGAGTAATGGGTTCCATAATGAAAAGCAGGAGCTGGGTCGTCGGTTTCTTTCCATTGTCTATAACGGTCAGCAAACTCAATTCTTCGTTCAGACGTTTGAGCGCCCATGGGTCTTGTTAGATCTCTGAAAGTAAATGGATCGTCCAAATCAAGTTCTTCACTTTTATAGTCTGCTAAAATCCATGGAAACACTGGGTATTGAGTAATGTCATTGTAAGATCGGCCTGCGATAGCATTTAGGTACATCAAATATTGGAAGTTACTGATATCATGGCGCTCCCATCTTTGTGTTAATTCATGCAATGTAGATGTACCAAATATACTTGAAAGTCGGAAAGTACTACTTAGACCAGATGTATAGTTGTCTTTGTCACCACCAAAGATAGTGTCTGATGATTCATCGTGAGTACTTACACGGCTGACTAGTTTGGAATATACTTCATCTCTTTCGGATAAGCTGACTGTGATCAGAGCATTTCGGCCATCTGTAAAGAAAATTTCCAACGCTACATCACGGAACAAGAATCTTCGTTTGAATACATCTCGCAAATCAGCAGTAGCCCATTTCCTACAGCGATGTAATTCACCTGAGCCTTTATTGAATGTTTCAGTATCCATGCCTGCAGCTTGCGCTATCAATAAGAGGTACTGGTCTCGTTCTTCTTTAGGTACATCCCATATTTCTGCGATATCTCCATCAGCTTGCTGGAAGAAATTGTCTATAAGGTAGATATTATTTTGACACAGAATCAACAGTCCTTCACATGCATCTAAACCAGAGATCTGACTCACATTGTAAACATCATGGACAAAATCACCCCGTTCTAACAAACGAGTGACTTTGAGATTCTTATCTTCTTCATAAGACAGCTCATCATCTTCATCTAGATCATTGTTTTCTGCATTTTTGGAATCATTACTTTCTGGAATTGCCTTGTTCTCGTTCTCTTTAAATGAGAACTTTGGTCCGTTTTTCAGTTCCTTATCAAGATTGACACTTCTTCTTTTCAATTCAGCTGTACTAGGGGTTGTCCTGGTATTGCTAGAAGCGGCTGAACCATGTTTTGGTAGATAAGAAACAGAATGCATACTAGATAAGCACTTCAGTCTCTTTCTCATTCTATTAGGACCCTCTGTATTATCCAGCCCCCATTTAAGATTCTGAGCCTGTTCAGGGCCCCAGATAGCTTTTTCACGTAGAAGATCGTCTGAAATATTGGACCATTCGCCACGAATAGAGTTATCATGAGTGTCATTATCTTGAAGTACCTTGGTAAACAATCCAATTTCTTGCTCGTGGATGGTACTGGACCAAGATAGACTCTTGCTGGTATAATCCAAGATAACATCTTGCTCATATATTTCCTTACGCTGAAGTCTCTTCAGCTTATTGATTCTTCGAGTCACATAGTTTCGTAAAGTTTCGCGACTGTATTTTTGTTCTTGAAGAATAACGTTCTCCCATGCTTTACAGATGTGTTCATTGAATAAGATATTCAGTTCTACCTTGCGAGAATCCAACCATCTATAAAATGATTCCATGTCCTTTTTTTTCAAACAAAGTTAGTAGCTAAAAAAATCTCCTCATTGTTGTGTATTTACCATTTCCAGCATTTGGGTGAATCCCCCAATAAGTTCTTCTGATTCCATTCCCTTTACACGTACTTTGAATATGGAAGTTATGATATCCGCTTTCTGCAAGATTAACAGTTTCCATATCTATACACAAATAAATATAAATAAGAGGTTTGTCATAGTATTGTCCTATTACATACATTAGCGGCAGTGTTCTTGATACCCTCATCACTTGATAACAAGTATCGGTAGAGATGGTAGCAGAAACATTTCAAAAATTCGATATCTGTATTCTTCACACTAAGGATAATCTTCTGATGATGTATACAATAATCTAAGAAAGCAACAATCTTTACTATATCCAGATCACCATGTTCAAGATCAGATATTTTAACAAGAATCATTCGATTGAAAGATTTATAGAGAAGACCTATAGAGGCATCGTAGTTGGAGTAATCTGATGTGAATTCATCATTGTGAAGCAGTTCTAAAAGTGTGACGGAAAGATCATAAGTCTGTTCTGCACCACCTTCTCTGAATCGCCCTTGAATAACAGCATCCGCAGCCATTTGACAGAACTTGGTCATGTTGATCAATATTTTATGGTCATAAAGAATCTCCATTTCAAGCTGGATAATTCCTTTAAGTTTCTGTGCGATATGAGTCAGCAGGTAGCTTTCAAACAGTAATTGTTGGTCGTGACCACTGGGTGGGAAAGCCTGGTGAATAAAGTCTTAGTTATATATATATATATACCTTTATATATTGATTTACTTACAGACATAACTAATGTCAAGTTGGTCAAATTCTTGTTGTTGGGATCCAGGATAGAGTTGATACAGACATCCACAATGAAATCAACTAGTGAATTCAACATTGAGCTATGGATCATCTTCATATCGGTCAAATTAGGTGCCTGGCTCCAAGATGCAGATCTATAAAATCAGTTAGTATTTAATAGGAATTCTCATTAAATGCTTCATACCGCAATCTTGTCATGGAGGCAGTACCACGTTTGGACACATGTGGAGATGTTTTTGTCATACGAGTAGAAGCACCTCCTCGTTTGATGATACTGTTAAAGCCTGGAGTACTTGCACTATCAATAGATGATGTGTCATCACCAATACGGTCATTAATAATTGTATCCATGGGAGAAGAGACAATAGAGGGAGCTTGCTCCATTTCAAAGTTAGAAAGTACGGCATCTTTTGAGCATAATTCGTCTTCGATTGTAAGTGGAATAGCTGATGGACAAATGGAAGGGAAAAGAATTTTGAGTAAACAATCATAAATATCTTGCTTGTTACAGGCTTCTCGGAAATCAGGTCGAGCATTATACAAGTCCTTGAATAGACGAATAAATTCATCCAGAGACTTTGATATCTGGATTCTAGCAGACAGACTGTCTTCTTTCTTCTTATGACCTTTGATAGGATAAACAACAGCACTGTTGCTTCGATTACGAGATGTGCGCATAGAAGGTGGGTAAGCTGATAAGATAGGTACATCTGCTACTTTTCTTCCTTCATTCCACAAAGAGGTTATTACGGGAAGTAAATCCGGAATAGCCATTCTTGTCTGTTTGCTGTTCTGAAGACAGGTACGCAGATGGTTGATATCAAAAGTAGGATAAAGAGGGTAATATGCAATATCAATACCCATCATCATAGCTAATAGAGCTTCATGCAGTTGCAGTAAGTTCCAGTAGGCAGGCAAGAGAGTCTGAAGTACAATAAATCCTTCTGACTGAGTTCTGAATTTATTGATATATGTTGGTCCCTGAGTTATCAGAAGACGGCCAAGGATTCTAGCAGCAAGCACAACTGTGAATGGATTCATTTTCGGAGCAAAAAATAAAAGGGCCCATTTGTGTGTAATGTTATCAGCAAACTTGGTTATACACTCTATTCCTATATGCTTATCACATAATATATCATGAAGCATCTCCAATACAATATTACGCATAGAAATGATCTTTGTTGTGTGACTGAACTCTCTTGCATCAATAATCATTTCATTGTTGAGATTTCCCTCAGGATCAACTGCTCTCTTGGAGGTTTTCATTGAATGAGCACTGTCTGAACGTTTCAAGGTACGATCTGCTGATTGAAGAGCAGGTTCTAAAAAATAAGCAAAAAGCGCGTCAATTTAAAGTTCATATCAAATCATATGGAAGAGCTCAAACCTTTTGATACAGTTGATGCTATGAATGATGATACCACTTTGATACTGTCAATATTCCAGTTGCTCATCATAACAGCTTTTAACGCAGTAACCACATGAGAGGTTAATTCTTTGGTATAAATATTCATTCTAAAAGCAAAGACCATCTTTCGAACAATATCTGCATTTAGTGTGGTTAGAAGCACTGGAAAACATGGATTATGCTTATGCCTTACGGTATCTAGATATCTGCTTGATATTAAACTCTCTCATTTTACTGGTGTTAAGAAAAAGAATAAACTGGTCCAGGTGTAATTTCTGAACATCGTGGGACGTATTCTTCCATAAACCGAAATTCAAAATGACATCTCGATAGACGACTGGATTATTGATAACAGACTCACTATAATAAGAAGAATTAGTGCCGATACTAAAGTCAATGTAACTATACAACTTACTTTGGATGTTCTGAGTTCTTACCAATAAACACAAGGATCAAATTCAATAAGTCTACTGTTATCAGTTCTCTTTTCTGCTTTAATAGATAAGCAAAGATATCATAGCCGTGTATCCTTTCCATATCTTTGGAATTTCTCCACGAATAGCGAATAATCTCAAAGAGAATAGCAGAAGCTTTACATAAAGCTACATGTGACTAATAAAAATAATATAAGTTTATTAACTTTAATCCCAAAGCTCTTCAAACTTACTTCAGCCCTTTCAATCAGCTTCAAAGCGATAGCACATCCACCGATCTTCCAAATAGATTCATCCAAGCCAAAAGGATAAGCAACAATGGGCTGTCCAACCAAGAAGCCCATGTTTTTGGGTTTATAAACAGCAAAATCTAACTTGGGTATAGCAGAGTTTAAAACCAGCCGAGATGAATCAACTTCAGCATTGATGGTCAATGAAGTGGATTCACTTAAGCCCGTGAGAGTCAGCCCGGTTCGATTACCCTCAGCAAGAGAATTACAGGCAAAGAAAGCAAAAAGAATCTTGCTTTCAGTTATGTTTTGCATAGCATGTTCAGTTAAAAGGTTATCCAGTAGGGTTTGATGTTGAGCAGGTTCTTTTTTACCAGGAGTGGATTTTTGAATAGAATAGAATTTGAGAGAGAGCGATGTTAATGCTTCGTAAGTCAAGAAGTCCTTGAGAGATCCTTGAAACAGTGACTTATATCGTGCACCCAAATTAAAATACAGATTGATCAGCTCTGGCTCTAATGTGTCCATGATCAGATAACTAGGTCCTAGATCCCATATCAACTGGGAATTGTCATCCAATAAGTGATGGTCGTTGAGAGTACCAATGACAGCTCTATAAGGTATATTGGCAGGTGGAGGAGAAAGATAAGGGCATGTCAATTGTTCCACTCTTGAACCATTGACATACATTGTCAGTGTACTTGATTTGGTTGACATCCTTGCTTTATGATGGACAATCGACAAGTGATACCAGTATCCAAGATGAAACTCAAAACTGCTGAAGATAAATGTTTGTTTTGTTTGGATATTGTACACATGCAATGTTTGTGTCTGTGCATCTATCGTGAACCTCATTACAAGCTGCTTGTCATTCCAAATAGAGAATAATTGAAGATTTGATTGATCATCTCGTTCTTCAATATGTAACCACATCAGTAAAGAGTAACCAGGACTAGATGGAGGGAAGTTATGAAGCCTAGGAATCTCTAAAGAAGCAGTTGGACTATTTCCCATGTCAAACTGTATGAAGTTAGGAAATCTGCTTCTGGATGCTACATGAACAATTAGATCCATTAAAACTGGCAAACCTGAGTCTTCTAGTTTTGCACCTCCACCGATATCAAATGTTTTGAATATGTATCGAAGCTCCTTATAGTTTAGACCCATTGACATCAATGTCTTGATGACTTGGAAAATAATGTCACTGTCTGAACCCTCTTCCGTCTTTGACAAGGCTAATTCCTGAGTGGAGTATGCTGACCGCGGGAAGACTCTTTCAAGCATGGTTAAGATAAGCCCACTAGAGTTCATTTTGACTTGATTTCGACGGCTTCCTTGAGCAAGTGCAAGTATAGCTATTAACACAGAATGTGATAACTGATTATACAGATTTGAGATAAACAACTGAAGATGGAAAATAGAAGGCATGATTTCTGGATTAACTACAGCCACACAAGTAGACTTCAATGTCATTTCAATTCTGCGTATCAAATCCATGGTTACCGTAGTGGAGTTGTTTTTACTTTCCTTGGGAATCACAAATATGTCTGCCACCAGATTATCTTCCACAGCAAATCCGAATAATATCCCAAACATCTTCCTGGAAGTTTCCTCATTTTCAAATATACCCGTGAGTTTGATGGCATTTTCTAATGATTCATAGCCTACATCATGTCGGAAATGAAGTTTGTTTACTTGATGGTTATGCATTGACTGTGCAAGTACTGAGAATACCATCTTTATAGTCGCAATCAGTTTGTTCTTTATTGCTTCCTCTGTATCCACCACAGGATCATGGATATACCTCTTATAATCTTGAAAAGAACCTTCCAATGTGACTATCATCGACACAATACTGATATATCCCCCCACTTTTCTGAATGTATCCTTGGTCGTTTTATGGGCAGCAAATATTCTCTTAATGGCCCTCAATACTTCTAAGCGGAAATCGAGATCATCTCGTGGAACCACCTGAACTGCTTCCATTACCTTACTGAAGGCATTTCCTAGTTCACTGGATGAAGAACTGCTGTCACTTGTAGGCGATCCAGGAGCAGTCTTTAAATCAGAGCTGTGACTAGACAGACTCTCGAATAGACGCAATGCACCTAATCTAGTCTGTTTGTACTGAAGTAAATCAAGTAGATTCCCACGATAACTAGTGAATAAAAGTGTTATTTTCTACTATTTTATATTGTCTTCCTCACACCTACGTTCTTCTAAACACAATGACGTTTTCAGTGGTCTGTGTCATAGCGATAATACACTGAATAATGATATCAAAGTTCTCCAATGCCTTCTCAAAAAACTCATTATGGTCTTTGATCCCTCCAGAAATAAGCCTTTCTGTAATATCCGAGAGTATCAAACTGATGATATTAATGAGGCCAGCCTCCTGTATCACCACATGAAATTTGGGTGACGAATGCAGCAATTCAATCAAATAGGCACATATTAACGGAATCATATTTCCGGATGAACTATCTGGATATAAAAGTAAGAATGAGTTAACTAAGCACATACTAGAAGAATATAGATGGATTTACTTTGTAGATGGAGGGACAATACCGCCAGTTCTTTTAATGGTACAAAATTCAGATCGGTCATGATATATGTTAATGTGTCTAATATCCCTTTCTGTATGGTGGAATCGTATATTTCCATTCCTTCAATAAATTGAGCCACAGCATTTGTACATTCTATAATAAAGTAATTGCATAAATGTGCTTCTATGATTTGTTTCATGGCAAAAAAAAACTCTATTTGTAATTCTCTAGGCAGTCCATTTGGAGATTGTATGATATCAGCTGAAGATGAAGATTGTGGTATTGGATATAGAAAACAGGCTAATAAGCATTGAAATGCCTTGGTATTTTTGACTATCTTGTCTAAAATAATAGAGAGTGAATAACTCTCTTCTTCCCCAAATAATTACTTTTATCTTACCTGTCCGTCCCTTTGGTTGAGGAATAGCAAAATCTACCGGGAATTAAGAAGATTAGAACGAGTTGTCCTATTTTCATAACCTATTTACCTTCATGTTGATAAGGAAGGCCTTCCGTGATCGATGGAATGGGTACAATCTTCCCAATAAAGGCCAGATCTACTAATTTACGTACAATCTCTCTCTAAATTTTCTGGGATTAGAAACAGAAGGAAAGGGTGAGACACCACTCTATTACCTTGGATCCAATGTGTTCTTCTTTATGTGTCTTCATTCGTAATATCTTCCACAGTGTATCGTATCCAGATGCTGTTTCCATCTCTTCAAACAGACCAAATGACTGTACTTTGGAAGAACCACGTAATAAGTAGTAGATAAGGTCCAGGCTCAATATAATCTCCCTGTAACTGATCACTGTCAACTGAGCCTTCACTATGTCACTCTGCCATGATTTCACAATAAATTCTACACATTTATGGTTATGTAAGTACTGGACTATTTCACCTGTTACGTCCACTGTCTTCAATATGTCCACGGTTCTATAGAATGATGAGACGGTGTTACACTCTTTATACTTATATATAATTACCTATATTTCCATATCATGTACTCTGCATCTTCCTCATGTTTGGCATTTGTAGGACGAGTAAATAAGATACGTATGATAGTGAAGAAGGTGTCTTCCATGATCAGTCTATGGAGAACAAACTGATTCTGAACAAACTGCTTCAATATATCAGTGATCACATCTCCTGTTTCTGTGAGAGAAACCAGTTCTGGCTTATCATTCGATCCATAGTATTGTGTGGACAGATCAAGGAAGGATCTGAATAACTTGACCATAATAAAGGGTATTCTCTGTTGTAGCATGATACTCACAATGTTATCCTATTCAACAGGTAAGTACACTGTTTCTGTATATAGAACTAATTAACTTACATTGCCATGAGTTAGTACTTTGATTGTTCGTATCACATTGTACAAGTGTGATTTTGACCGCAGAATATCAATTAATGCTATTCCATAATATATTTTCAGCCTCAAAAAGAGGAACAGGATGATGCTATCTCGAACTTACCTTCACTTGACTGTGTCTTATCTTTGTTCTCTGGTAATTTCCTTATTCCTCCTATGAGTTCCTTGGTGAGAGAACTGACAAAAGTGCGTTCATCCGGAATAATGGATAGAGTGGAGTGGATATCAAATTGTTCATAATATTCATATATTAATGGCAGAAGTTCAATAACAAAAGTACTGGATCTTTCCTGGGTAAGAAATAGGAATAGAAATACAATATGAATTTACTCATATCAGAATATTGGTCATCTCAACATACGTCTGCACTCGACAAGAGGTCATTACTCCTTGACCAGACGTCACGAATACGCCCCAACTGTTGCTCCCGTCTATAATACAAAGATATGAGCATACGACATTAGATATGAATATCTATTTACTTTTGTGGTGTATCATCTCTGACTGTTCCTTCTGGGGGTTTGTTGATAGTATTTATTTTGTCAACCCAAGACCTCCACATATTGAATTATTACAGAAATGTTTAAAGGGGGGAAAGATTTAGAGAAAGGAAGAGCTGGGTAATTAAAAAAATAGCTGGAAATATATGTGTGATGGTCGGGGAGGGAAAGAGAGTTTTTTTTGGTATGGGTGGGAAAGGGGGAAGGACGGTTTGGTTAATTCTCATCTATTCGATTCACAATATACGGTGCTTCTTTGCCAAGGAAATAGATAGCCCTTGCTTTTATATTGAGTATGGGTCTGTAGAAGTCAAAGAAATCTGCCCCAAGAATGATCTCTACTTTCCCCCCAAATATCAGCGGCAGTACTTGTAGCAGAATCACATGGATAGTATTATCTGCTGGATGAACAAGCGGGAAGTCTACTGTTCCAATTGAACTCACATAGCCACCTTCCGTTTTGATGGATTGGTTGGCGGGTGATACTGGCAAATTAAGGCGATGCGCACAGTCTAGTGCGATGACTGAATGACTCCATCCGAATTTAGCTAATAATGCCTTAACTGTTGTATCTTTGATTGTAAGTTCTAGGAATGACAGATTGACTCGTTTGATCTCTTTGGGTATTTTATAGCAATAGTTGTTTCTATCCTCCTCGGTGGTTGTCATGACAGCTGCTGTCTCCTGCTTAGGAACCGGGCTCAATTTTATGGTTGATTGTAGTACAGGTTGCTTGGTATTCTTATTACTGTCATTCTGTCGGCGATGAGCTGGGGAGAGGGGCGGACCTTGTTCCTCTGTTGATTGACTATCATCCGTGTTCTCTTTTGGGCTCATATCTTCTTGTACTTCATTCATCATATTGAGGAGGGTATCTGATGGTTCTTCATTGGCTGCTGTCTCTGTTGATTTCAACAAATGCTTTATTTTATCTACATCCGGGTATAGCTCATTACACGGACTAGCTCCTGGCATAAAATAACCAGAGTTCAGTAATCCATTTGCCTCGGGTGTAGTAAATATAGCACTATTATCTATTCTCTGGCATTGAAGAATGGCTGACATTTTGGTACAATGGTATTTGGCAAAAGAAGCCGCATCATGCCAAGTAGTACAAGTAGGCTCCATTGGCTCAACCAGTCTTTTCCACCGAGGATGAAGATTCATGGTAAATAACACCACTAGTTCTTTATCTGACAATGTACATTGAAGGTTGTCTATCTTGTGTTGGAACTCATTTATGTACTCATTCAAGTGCTCAGACAGCAGGAACTGTTCTGATTGAATATCTGACATCGCTTCTTCTTCTACTTTATGACTTGATTCACTCTTAGTTGAGGAAACTGTTGTCTCACTCTTGTATTTTGTACTCTTTCTGTTTTTGTTACGCTTTGCTTGTCTTGGCATCATAATGTCTTGTCAAAAGAATGAACTTCCATAAAACAATAAAAATAATAATAAAAGGAAGGGGATATGTTTCGGAGGTTGAATACGATGAGAGCTGGAAAGAATCAAACCCATCCCCCCTTCTTTTCTTCTCTTATCCCTCTTAATGAGCATGTCAGATTATCCCCCTTTAGAAGATACACACTTTGACTATATTATTCTTGGAACAGGCTTTATTGAGTCTGTTGTGGCAGGGTAAATAAAGGATTGAACTGCTGGAATAATAAACTCACATGACCGATTAGGTCTCTTGCACGTATAGGAAAGAAAGTACTACATCTCGACAGCCAAGAAAACTATGGTGGAAACTGGAGTGTATTTGATTTTAAAGACTTGTGCTCATGGTATCTGGAGAAATTGAATGGTATTGATATCTTAACATTTCATATCCAAGTTGATAACCTTCTCAATTAACTACAGTACCCAGCCACGCACCCTCAGGTAAATAAGCACATCTATCTGCATATACTCTCTAAACATTGATCCATTGAATAGGAAACAGTGACAAGATTTATTACCAGCAGAACTACGCAAGTAATTTTCGTCAAGTCAAGTTGATCTTATGCCCTGAGAAGAGTAAAGATCAAAAAGAGCCTATATCTACAAAGCAGGCGGAAGAGATAACTAAGGAGTCCATCCTAGAGAGATTATCACCTCAAGTATCAGACAAGAATAAGAGACTATTGGAGTTATTCGTGAAAAAACAATCATCAAAGGATATCAATGATGTTATGAACGAAGCTTCATCGTTAACAGAACTATTGCGCAATCCAAGGAACTACAACCTGGATACTACACCCAAACTACTAGCATCAAGGGAAGAATTAGTGGAGACTTTGATCCGTAGTGGTGTAGGCCGATATCTGGAGTTCAAGAATGTAAACAATGTCTATGTATTTGATGATAAAGCCTTGAGTTTGGATAAAGTGAGTATCTTTCATTGAATAGACTATGGATTATATATAACCATGTTTACAAAGGTGCCGAGTTCAAAGGAAGATGTGTTTACAAACAAGTCTGTCAGTCTGATTGATAAAAGAAAGATAATGAAGTTCCTGACATTTGCCATGAGTTACAGTAAAGATGATGCTCTTCTCGAGGGTAAATAGATGGGAACAGGGATTGATATAATTGGCACTTATATATATAGACATTGATAGGCACAGAGAAGATGACTTACCCTAGTTTCCTTAAAGAGAAGTTTAAAATAGATGGGAAACTGTTAAAAGCTATTGTATACGCCATTGCTCTAGTCCATCAGAATGGTGAGTGATAGAAGAATAGGAATTATGCGTTATCACTCACACCAAAAAGGGATCATCTCTAGCTTCTGTCAAGGAAGGTTTGGAAGCAACTCATCAATTCGTTTCTTCAATGGGCCGATTTGGAAAGGGTGCTTATTTATCCACACTATATGGAGGTGGAAGTGAGATATCTCAGGCATTTTGCAGGTAATCTTCATTGCTATGTTCAAACGGAATGTGTTCACTGATGACTATCTCAGAATATGTGCTGTATTTGGAGGTGTGTATATACTTAACAAGTCAGTAGATAGATTTGAGATGGATGAAAAAACCAAGGAAGTGAAGAGTGTTGTGACTACAGAAGGTGAACAGTTCTACTGCAAGAAGCTGATTACAAATATAGACTATCTTCTGGATCAATGGATTCCTAAGAGAGCTAACTTGGGGTATTATCAGCAACCAATGAATCAACATGTAACTTACTCTATATTTTTAGTACCTGGATAGCAAGAGGTATGTGTGTCTCTTACAATCCATTGTCACACTCGGATATGGATGAATCTACCAGAGATGAGCTTGGTTACAGTGTTTTCCCACCCGGATCCAAGGCAGGGAATGAAGATAAGTGTATTTATTTAATCCACCAGAATCATGAAAACATGACATGTCCCGAGGGTATATGTAAGTGTATTACGATTGTCAGGATTGCATAATTATTAAACCTTTCTCATCCACTAGATGTAACCTATTTCTGGACAATTTCCGGCTGTCCCCAAGTAATCGAAAAAGCAATGGATTTACTCCTTAAGCCAGATAATGAAGGTGAGTGATGATGAGAGAACAAGAGACATAATAACAATGATTGTCTGTTTAAATAGATGGATCTGGTTATCTCTTCAAAGTCTTATATGAGCAGCGTGTACATAATGCACACGATATCATGAAAGACCTGAGTATACCTGCCAATGTTATACCATGCAGTGACCCTGATGAGAGCATCAGCTTCCAGTCTGCTTTCTCCGAGGCTAAGAATATATTTTACCAATGTGAATTATCGGATACAGAGTTCATGCCTCCTGTTAAAGAAGAAGAAGAATATTGATTGTCGAATATACACAAGAAACAATGGGTGTGAAAAAGACTTCAATTTTCTGATGGATTCCTTAAGACTTTATTGTACTTCTTTTAATATACATTAGATGAATAAAATAAAATACTCCTAGTTAATAAGGAAGAACATATAGAAAATCTGGAGAGCAGCAATGGTCAACAAGAACCACATACGTCTTTTACGCTGAGGATTCAATGTAGACGGACCAGCAGCAGCATCTGGGAGGATGACATACCTCATAGAACGAAGCTAAATAGGGAAATATGAGTAACATATCACATGTATCAAGTATTTACCTACCAAGAAGAAGCTCATAGACATGCCTGTGTAGAAAAATACAAGCCAAGAGCCATACCCAGTACCCAATATCAATCTGGAGATGTCCGTCACAATAATTGCAACAAATTTATACCCATAATAGCATACCAAGTCAAGCATGGAAGCTTCGAATGGAATACTTAAGAAATAACATCCTAGGCGTGTGTATACTATTTCCCAGAACAGAACGGCCATAGAAGTAGTTGCAGACAAATAGAGCATCTCTGGATGGAAGCTACAAATAATGAATGAGTATACCTTGACTGTAGCATATTTCCATCGATTACCTCTTATGAATACCCGCTGTTAATCCACACAACAATACATACGTTACTAGAGCCATCACTAATAGACATAAACTTTAATACGCCAGTTTCATCTCTCAGAGTGAATAGTTACCTGGTATATATAAATCGGGCGAATTCAGATCTTCTCTGGGTGGTTTAAACCCTTCCATTTGGCCTGTCTCTGACCTCATAATCAGACGATTCCAGGACTGTGTGTGTGTAATGATAATGATAATGAATCAATCCACTGTAATCATCACTTATCCTTTCCAGAAACTTACCGAATTCTTCCAGGGAAACAGTAGAAGTCTAACTTTATTCAGCACATAGGAGTTACTCACATTAAAGTAGTGTCTTAAAGCAGGAATATTGACCCAACGATTGAACTAAAAAAGGAGTATGTTAATACGGATTATACTCTTGAATTATAATGCTTACATTCTTCTCAACATAAGCTGATCCCTGAGCCATAGCAGACCCAGCAAACTGCATGCCCATCTGGGCAGCAGGATCATCAAAACCAAACTGACTATAAATATTGTTTTGTTGTGGTGTGGCAGAATGGGTATATGCATTGGGATCATAAGTGGGCTGCTGTTGCATGGAGTGCATCATTGGACTTTGCTGATGTAAAGATGATTGCATTTTTTGGTTGTATTGATAATGCTGTTGATTGTTGAGACCAGGTGAAGATGTGGGAGGGATGGCTTTACCAAAATCAGGGATAGGATGCTGGGGCACAGGATGTTGAAGTGGGGGCGGTGATTTGGAAGGTATTCCATACGCTTGGTTCTGGTAATGATAGTTGTTATTGCCACCCGGGTACATTATGATATCTAATAGTTGATGAAAAACACGCAAATAATAAAGCTACAAGATTTGAAAAAGTATAAGAGGAGAAAAGGCTGGCGGAGTGTGAAAGTAGAATGAACCCACATCTTACCAAATCAAGTTCAAGCACACCTCCCAGCAGAAACAAGTGAGTACCAACAGTAAATCATTTTTGGGAGAATATCCAGCGACCACAGAACTAACTGTTGAATAAGAGATCCTGTATTCGCTGGTACTGCATAAGTTAGTAATATATCATAGTGTACTTATTCAACGGATTGTACAAATGGCAAGATATGTAGTACTGTGTGTTATGAATGACATTAACCATCTCTCCACTATGAGCATGATAAATGAAGAAGTACTTGACTCTATTCTTGTGATAGATTTATGTAATACAGCACATTTGTTCCTTATTAATATAGTCAACCATCTTACAAAGCAGAGTTTACTTGATCGAAATAACTTCATGGGTGGATTATATGGTTACACTCCGAATAATTCCAATGGCATGATAACTCTACATACTTCCAATAATTACCTTGCTGTAATAACTCAATGTTTCATTACAATTCAGACGTCTCTTAACATACATTTCATTATTGACCATCCATTACAGAACCAGGATATTTTTCTTGGATTTCGGTATAAAAACTGACAGGTATCAAAATGCCCGTTTACCTCTTTATCTTAATTTCCTTTCAATAGTTTTGAAAATGAATCCTATTCACGTAAAAGAGATTGTATCTAATCAACTCAGGCGTACAGAAAGCCATCGTCCTCCTATAGTTCAAGTCCCCACCAAGAATGAGAGTGAGAAGACACTTGATGATGATCTGGAGCAATTCTCCCTCATTGTAAGCCAAAAAAATGATATCTTTCCATGTAATTTGAAATGAAACCTTTCTAACTAGGACAAATTATCCGATGCACACAAATGGGCTATTCTCTTCATTGTGGCACTTCAAGGATTTCTAGGCCCATTGACAAGTTCTATCTATGTAAGTTGGTAAGCAGGTGTTATATTCCAATACATTAATTATCCATGTAGGTTCCCGCCATCCATGAGGTGAGAACTGCACTTAATACTTCTGCTACTGTAATCAACATTACTATTTCATTGTACATTCTTATTCTTGGTGTTGCTGTAATGTATCTATATGATAGCACTTTATTTAATGTAGGCTTACTTGAATTTATATAATAGCCTTTAGGATGGGCATCTTTGTCCGAACGGTATGGTCGTCGAATGGTCTACATATTGGCAACCTTAGTCTATATCATTTCTACTATTGGCTGTGCTCTCTCTAATTCTGTTATTCTTTTTTCTTTTATGAGAGCACTTCAAGCAGTAGGTGCTGGTGCTGCCCAGGCTGTGGGTGCAGGGTTAGTAAATTTATGATACCACTTTAGATTATCATTCTCACGTATTTTCTATTCAATATAGAACAATCACTGATCTTTTTGTCATACAAGATCGAGGAGCTGCCATGGGTCTGTTCTTCATGGGGCCACTTATAGGGCCTGTCCTAGGTCCAATTGCTGGAGGATTTATTAATGAACGTATGTAGATAAAATATTAAAAAAAACAATAATGACAATAACATAATAAACTTTGATTGAGACTATAGTACTAAACTGGAGGTTTATCTTCTGGTTCCTCGTTATTCTTGGTGGAATTGTGCTCTTCTTAGTTGTCTTTTTCTTGCCAGAGACATCTGCCCTCATTTTAAAAAAGAAACATTGTAAGAAGATGGACATCCCATACGAAATAGCCGCTGAACCTGTGTCCACAACTATGATCAGACCTTTCAAGTTCATGATCAAGCCAGAAGTCCTTCTAGCCACTACTCCATACTCTATCGCATTTGGATCAATGTACTTTGTGATTGCTAGTCTTCCCCACCAATTGACAGACCAATATGCTTATTCTAGTTCACAGATTGGACTGGCTTATTTGGCAAATGGTATAGGAAATGCATTGGGTGCGCTGCTTTCAGGAAAATTATCAGATATCTTTTTAACTAATAGGCGGGGAGTGATCACACTTGAAAACCGTCTGAATCCCATGTGGTTGGGTATTTGTATTCTACCTGTTGGTCAGGTTGTTTATGGCTGGTCTACTGAAAGTGGTCTCAATGTATCATCATGCCTTACAGGGTTATTTTTCTGTAAGCAATATATCTCCTAGAAATTTTCCTTTTTTTTAATCATTATTTCTTTAGTGGGCTTTGGTGTTGGTCTGGTACAAACTCCCAGTAACACATATATAGTAGATGCTTACTCAGATAGATCTGCTGTAGTAATGAGTACTGCAAACTTATTACGATGCATCTCGGCTGCTGCAAATCCCTTGGTAGCACCCTCTCTTATTCAGTCTATTGGCAATGGATGGTCGATGTCCATTCTTTCCTTACTTTCACTCTTAAGTGGATTGTGTATATTTGTGACACAACGATATGGTGCCAAATGGAGGGAGAATATGGTTGACTAAATATGAATTGAATGGTTAATACACAGTCGCCCAAACATTTTTGACATATAGAAGCTCTTTCATTTCTTTTTAAATAAAAGTTTTCATTGAACATAAGCATGTACTAAGCCTTAATCATCTGAATTGTCCCCTTTGCCTTGTATGAGTATTTCTTCAATTGCAGCTATATAGATATATGCATATAAACAGTAGTGGAATTTGATGGGTTTAAAGTCCATCATATGTCACAAGATAATCATCATACTGATTACTGCATTCCTGGTGCCATTTATAATCATGCATTTAATCTCTTAATATGATTTTGACATATATTCTTGCTAAGATATTCTCTCTTATTGCAATAACAGCTGCAGACTTAGTAAATAGCTTCATCATAAAAGTCTACGAATAGATAATTACTTCAATTCTAGTGACCACACATATATATATATATATCCGAACATATTAATCACTTGCAAGTATGTTTGTAGCCTTCAGAGTAAATCATAATATAATAGTTTACTGCTATAAATACTTCACTCATTTCTCTGACTTCTTCTTGTCCATCAGACCCTTACATCAATATGAAATCCACACTTATCTCTCTTGCTGTTTTCTACCTGGTACTCACACTTGATTCTTCATGGGCTCAAAATATGAAGTTGGAAGACATGAACAATCAGCAAATGCTCAAAAATTATTCTTACATAATCAGGTTCAAGCCTTCCGATATGGGTAATGGCACAGGTAACCTCAACACAATTGAATTATAAATCCTTTTATGCCCACTATTTACATCTTTGTAAATTAGAATTCAAAGCAAAATCTATCCTTCAAAATCACTATACGACATTCAAAGCAAATGCAGGAAGTCTCCAAGGGATGAGCGATCTTATGTTTCAAGAAAACAATGAAGATAGCGATTCTATTCTGACTTCTATTGAAAACATAGTCATCCATCATGAATATAGAGCTGCCTTTGGTAACTTTAGTCCTTCCTTTGTGAACTATCTCTTGAATATGAAAGATATTGCGTATATCGAACCCAATCATGTCTACACAGCGTGTGTGCTTCCTCCTCAATTGAATCCCAAAGCCTACTCTCCAGCCGTTATCAGGCGTAATCCTAAGAAATCGAATATCCAGAAGAGAGATGTTGTGACACAGGTTAAAGTCCCGAGCTGGGGGCTTGCACGTATTAATAAAAGATTGCTCGGAAATTTGGATTCTTATACAGTGGATGAATCTGCAGGGTAAATAAGTTGGGTCTGGTTGTATAGACTTTTGTTTAACCTATTGTGGTAGAAATGGAATTCATGTTTACATAGTGGATACTGGAATTAATGCAGAACATCCAGATTTTGATGGGCGTGCTATCATGGAAAAGAATTTTGTGGAGTATGAAGAGAACGTTGATTATTCTGGACATGGTTAGCTATAAACATTTTATGATAAGAGATAGTCTCTCTAAACTGTTTTATACTTAGGTACTCATGTTGCAGGAATTATCGGTGGCGTTTCTCATGGTGTGGCCAAAAAAGCATTCTTGCATGGTATCAAAGTGCTTGATCGGAAGGGAGATGGAACCACGGCAAGTTTTATCAAAGGTGGGTGTTGATATTCAATATGAAAAATGCATATTAACTAATATAATCTTATAGCTATTACATATATTACTGATATTGCTGTCCCGGGTAAATCTATTATTAACCTCTCACTTAATGGCCCGAGATCCCAATCTATGGATGATCTACTTACTATGGTCGTTCAGCAATTTAAAATACCCGTATTTGTATCTGCGGGTAACTCTGGGGACAATGCTTGTGATTATTCTCCTTCTGCCAATCCAGATGTATTCTCTGTAGGTGCCACAACGCAAGAAGATGTCATTCCTTTATTCTCTTCCCATGGTGATTGTGTTAGTCTGTACGCTCCCGGAGCTGGTATTACAAGCACTTGGCTAGATAAGAATACTCAAACTTTGGATGGCACCAGGTAAGTTTTAATATGCATTTATATGCTGATTCTTATCATTTATACGCAAACAGTATGGCTAATCCCCATGTGAGTGGAATAGCTGCGATGCTCATGAGTGAACGCTCTTATGATACAGTAAAGGAACTGTATGATACACTAATAAGCAAGGCTACTCCTAATCTATTACAATCTCACGTAGACATAAAAAACAAGTTATTAGCATATAATGGAATTCAATAGATGTAAAAAAAAGACTATGACACATTAAAAATATTAATAAAACCTCCAAGTGATATGATCTTCTTTAACAAATGACATCAGACTTATTTTCTGTTTAGATAAAACCTTTTTTGTTTTGTTTAATACGGAACATTTTCATCTTTCTCTTCCCATTCATACAACATGGTTTTCTTATCCCAGACTGTTAATAAAAGTATGAATAATCTATGCATTTTTCGGATGACACATCCACTTATTCCGCGTTTTATTCTTAGGTCAATCTGATGAAGTAGATGGTCCTAATACGACTGTCTATGGCTCTTGTTGGGCAGCCAGATCCATCCCAAAGTTAGTAGTTGTACCATATAAAAGATGATGTAGCTCTAATCTATGTATATATGTTATGTTTAGATATGAGATGCCAGAGGTAAGCATACTTATTTGACATCCAAGTTTTTCTTCTTCTCACTTATTCTCCATCTTAGGAAGAAATGCCACCCAGTACGTTAATTTATCTATTTTACCAACTCATTTATCTGACTGATACTTCTCATTTGTAGGTGTTGCATATCAATTAATCCAAGATGAAACAGTGGTATTTTTTTTAAATAAAGGAAAGATAAATGTCTACTATATTCTTATTTTACACCCTTAGTTGGACGGAACTCCCGCTCTGAATTTAGCAAGTTTCGTCACTACTTTTATGGAGAAAGAGGCCAGGGATCTTATGGCTGAGAGTATGTCCAAGAATTTCATTGATTTTGAAGAATACCCTCAAACTGCAGAGCTTTCAGTAAGTTGTAACTCTAAGTTTCAATATGCATATCTAATATTTCTAGGATAGTATCGTTGCATCAATATCATCGCACGTTTGTTCCATGCACCTATGGATGACCCGGAAGCAAATGCAATAGGATGCTCGACTGTAGGGTCCACTGAAGGCATCATATTGGCAACGTTAGCCATGAAGCGCAGATGGAAATTGGATCGAGAATCAAAAGGATTACCTTCTGATAAACCTAACTTCATCATGGGTGCGAACGTTCAAGTAGCATGGCACAAGGCAATGAGGTATGTGTTGATTATAAGGTGATTTAATTGTCTTCTATTAATGTTATGTAGATATTTGGAAATTGAAGGACGTGAAGTTCCTTGTAGTAAAGAGCTACTGTATATGGATCCACATGAAGCAGTAAAACTTGTTGATGAAAATACAATTGGTGTAGCTGCCATTTTGGGCTCCACAGTAAATAGATATTTACTAATAATATAGACCTTGACTAAATACTTACCCAATAGTATACGGGGCATTATGAGGATGTAAAAACACTCAATGATTTACTTGAAAAGAAGTATAAGAAAACAGGAATAGATGTTGGCATTCATGTGGATGCAGCTAGGTAGGGTCCATACTATACCAAATTTGAATTGCGAGTATTAATCACACATGTATACAGCGGTGGATTCGTAGCCCCCTTTGTGAATCCTGATTTAATATGGTAAATATATATGATTATGTCTACTTCTCGTCTTGTTATTTAATATGTGCTGATAGGGATTTCCGCTTACCTCGTGTTCGCTCTATCAATGTGTCTGGTCACAAATATGGTCTAACATTCCCAGGCATCGGATGGGCTTTGTGGAGAAGTAGTGAATATTTACCTGAAGAGCTTGTGTTCACTGTTAATTATTTGGGATCAAACCAAGTAAGTTTGATGATATTATTCCCCCAATCTACAAAATATAATAATCTAGTGAGTAGGCCTCATTTACGCTTAACTTCAGTAAAAGTGCATCCAATATTGTGGGTCAGTATTATGTTCTTATTCGCCTTGGAAAAGCAGGCTTCAGAAGTATTATGACCAATTTGGTTAAGGTGGCCGATCATCTTAGTGATAAGATTGAGGCTATGGGTCCGTTTAAAATCTTGAGCGAAAAGAGTGGAAGGGGACTGCCTCTTGTTGCATTCACTTTGAAGGAAAATAAGATATATGATGAGGTAAAGTAGTCAAGAGGATAACATACAAAATACAGAAATACTAATAAAACATTGTAGTTTGATATCGCTGCCAAACTTCGTGAACGTGGTTGGATTGTCCCTGCTTATACAATGGCTCCTAATTGCCAAGATCTCAAGCTGATTCGTATTGTTGTAAGAGAGAGCTTTTCTCAAGATAGGTGTGACCTTCTTCTTCATGATATACAGAGAGTAGTGAATTATCTCGAAGAATGGACCGAGAAAGAATCTGAACTTTTCCGGTAAGTCTAAAGAGAAAGGGAATATAATAAATCAACACAGTCTCTGACCCATGCTGTTTATCTAGTAAATTCTATAACAAACATCACCACAGAAGAAGAGTTATCCATACCGAGGCAAAAAACAAGTTTTATAAGTTAAAGAAGGATAAAGATGATGATGACAAGCCGACTGATTCTAATAGTAAACATGTTGCCCGTGTTTGTTAATTATTTATATAACCAAGATAAATAAAATGGGTGTTCGGTTTATTAAAAATCTAGTTCTTATACTATTGTATTCTCCAACTTGATAAATTCATTAATACGACCATCATACATCTCAGTCTCTTTATGATCTGGCCTACACATCAGAGTGAGATCAGAAAGGGGATGTTGTGAGATCATTTGATCGAAAGATGAGTAATCAGAGCTTCCATATTTTGCCAACAATGCACCTCCCAAACTAGCACTATTGACACCATCTGATTTATACACAGGCAATCCAAATACATTTGACATGATCTGAAGGATACTGTTATTCTGAGCACCTCCTCCAGATACCAGAATACGCTTACTACTGCCACCCATACGCTGTAATCTGATTTTCATTGACATGAATTGAGACTCAACAATGGCTCTAATGTTGATGAGAGGATTACGGAATTCTTCTACCGACTGTTGATCCTGGAAACGGTAGATCCCCTTAGCAAATGGGATAATCTCTTGCATATAGAAATAAAAACCATAGGATCCTGTCTTTACTGCCTCCTCCTTATCGAGATGAACATTAAATGTATCCCAACTGTCATTTGCATATTTCTTTTTGATGTACTCTCTTGCGAGTGACCCATTCTTGTAACATAGCATTCCCATATAACCCTCTGCATCTGTAGGATGAACCAAGAGATGTGATTCTGTTGTAGCAGTAGCCTTTTCTTTTGTAAGATACACTAATACAGTATCAGATGTTCCTAGTGAAATCACACAATCCTCTTTTTGAAGATCCATTGAAACAAATGTAGCAGGATTATCACCTGTAAATACCACAACAGCACACTCTATTTTATAGCATTTATATTGAGTAATGGCCCCTATTCTGAACAGAGTAATCATAACATACCCGGATTAAATCCATAACGCTCAACATAATAATGATTGATCCTCCCTAATTGAGTACCTCCTTTAACAGGATCCTTCCCTAACTTGTCTTTTAATCCTTTACCACATGCATCCAAAAGATGTTGATCCCATTTCTCTGAATGAATATTCATGAGATTAGTTCCAGACCCATCAGCAGTATCTACTGGGCAATGCTGGCCAACAAATAAAGTGGTTATGAATGAACTAACCAAGTTTATTTTTGAAGTAGCGTCATAAGCCTCCCTATTGTGTTGATAGATCTGATATTTGTATAAATAGATAGCTTGTGTTGAATTAGAGAGGATAGATTTCTTACTTTGGCAATCTGACTTCCAGTGAATCGTTCATACGCTTTTGATCCTGTTAACTTGGCAAGCTGCTCTGCTCCTCCTACACACTTTTCGAGAACATGACATTGTGCAGTTGTACTTGAATCCTGCCATATAGGGGATTGTGTAATCGAGAATCCATTCTGGAGTTGATCCGAGAGTGATTTGTCGGAGTTTAAATTCTGTAACTTCTCCATTCCCCGTGTATTCCAGTAGACACTCCCGTGTTGCTATAGATAGAAGGGTGTTATATTGCCTTTTCCTTCGAGTATTTAGTGACAATTACCTGTGCAGCCCCTGAAATTCCTCGAATATGACCAATATAAGAGGAAGTCTTCAGGTGTTCAAGCATCTTGTCCATTGCCTTCACCCACATGAGGGTTGGAGATGTAGCTACATCTCCCTTAATTATAGCACCATGTGTGGTATTGAATTCAGGGAGGTCTCTATCAAAGTTAATAGCATGCTCGTTTACAATTCTGTTTTTTTCATCAATAATTGTGTACTTCAATTGTTGAGTAGACAAGTCTAATCCTAAATAATAGTTATGGCTTGACATAATAGAAGGACAACCTGGTTGTTAATAGGCGCGAGTTTGTGTGGACTAAACTTATATTGCGTATAAACTGTTCTTATTGGTTATATGATATTATTGAACTAGAAAGTTCAACCTAGTCTCAATTGACTTTACATGTATTCAAGCAGCGAATAAAAACCCTTCCCCAAAGCTTAGAAGTTTGAACCAAAGAGTTTATATCAGTTGATTTGCATAATTGTGCATATTCCTTTCTTTTTCTACAGTTTTATTGATAAGTGATGTTTCATCCTGATTAGCTGTATCAATACTTGTTGTGTACTGTATGCATGGTTATATATAAGTATAGAGTCGTGTATGTATAAAGGTAGAATTGTGTATGTATAAATGTAGAATTATGTATGTATAGATGCAGAATAATGTATGTATAAGTAATATTATGTGTGTGATCTACTCTGGTAGGAATAGTGTAGAATCAATATCAGTGTACTCTTTCCATTTTAAACATGGTATAATTGTTATGGAGACTACCATGGTTACATATCCAAGTAAATAACAGTATGTACACCAACACTTATATCTACACTCATATATATACTCACACATACGCGCTCACATACACTCACATACACAATCATATATATACTCATATATACACTGATATATACACTTACATATACAATCATATATATATTCATATATACACTCACACATACGCGCACACATACACTCATATATACACTCATATATACGCTGACATGCACACTCACTTATGCATATTATAGGCTATCTTCTTTTTATTCCTTTTTTCTGTCATGGCAAGATATAAAGTGGTGATTATTATATTATCATTGTATAGTTTTTATCTTATTTGCGTAGTCAACATCATGTTTATTCGTCATCCAATTGACCATCTTCATCATCCTCGATATATTCTTCATCGTATTCCTCCTCAATGGTGGCATCTTGGTATTGTTGATATTCAGAAACAAGATCGTTCATGTTGGATTCAGCTTCAGTGAACTCCATCTCATCCATACCTTCACCAGTATACCAATGTAAGAAAGCCTTTCTTCTGAACATAGCAGTGAACTGTTCATTCACACGCTTGAAGAGATCTTGGATGGCAGTACTGTTACCGATGAATGTACCTGACATCTTCAGACCAACAGGGGGAATATCACAGAGAGAAGTCTTGACACTGTTGGGAATCCATTCAACAAAGTAAGAGGAGTTCTTTTGTTGGACAGCCAACATCTGGTTCTCAACTTCCTTGGTAGACAAACGACCACGGAAGATGGTGGCAGCAGTCAAGTAACGACCATGACGAGGGTCAGAAGCAGCCATCATGTTACGGGCATCAAACATTTGAGCAGTTAATTCGGGAACACTCAAGTTACGATATTGTTGAGAACCAAAAGCAGTCAAGGGAGCAACACCCACCATGAAGAAATGGAGACGAGGGAAGGGAACCATGTTCACACATAACTTACGTAAATCAGAGTTGAGTTGACCAGGGAAGCGTAAACTGGTAGACACACCAGACATGACAGCAGACACCAGTTGATTGAGATCACCATAGCCAGGGTTAGTCAACTTCAATGTTCTGAAGCAGATATCATACAGGGCCTCATTATCAATACAGAAGGTGGCATCACAGTTCTCTACCAATTGGTGGACAGAGAGAACAGCATTATAGGGTTCAACGACGGTGTCAGATACCTTGGGAGAAGGTACTACAGAGTAGGTACTCAAGATACGATCAGGATATTCTTCACGAATCTTGGACAGTAAGAGGGAACCGAGACCAGAACCAGTACCACCACCCAATGAATGACAGAGTTGGAAACCTTGGAGACAGTCTGTGTTCTCAGCTTCCTTACGGATAATATCCATGATAGATTCAACTAATTCAGCCCCCTCAGTATAATAACCTCTGGCCCATGAGTTACCAGCACCTGATTGAGCATTGATGAAGTTATCAGGTCTGAAAATTTTACCATAGGAACTAGCACGGATGGCATCCATGGTAGCGGGTTCCAAATCAACAAGAACAGCTCTAATTTTTAATTTACATTTTTAATATTAAATTCATAAATTGTATATATATTTGAGGTTATATAGAACATATGTATATACACTCTATAGATTACCATATATATACATATACATTACCTGGGTACATATTTGCCCTGAGCACCCTCATTATAGAATACATTAATACGCTCTAATTGAAGATCATTATCCCCACAATAATTGCCATTGGAGTCAATACCATGCTCTTGTGAAATGGTCTCCCAGAACTTCTGACCAATCTGCCATTCAATAAAAGAGATAAAAATAAATACATACACGTGCATACTCCCCAAAAGGTCCTTTATAACTCCTTTTGTCTACTTTATTCGGAATTCAATTATTCCTACATACCTGGTTACCACATTGACCTGTATAAACAAGGTAGAATATGAATAACAGAATTACAATAACACATTATAGATAAGTACCTGCTTGAACGTGAATGATTTCTCTCATAGTTTGATGTGTGCTATTAGAAATAGAAGTTGTCAACAGACATCTACTAGAGACATGCAGACAGTATACCTTTATTGAATGAATAGAATGTGTAGGAGAGTAAGGATAATGATATAATAAATAGATGGAAGAGGAAAAGAAAGAAGAGAGAAGGGAAAGAATAAATTAAGCTAGTTAAATACACTCCCTTTCTTGTTGATGTACAACTCATGTTCGGACTAAAATATTCGCATAAATAGAGATAATATTAGTGCATTTGATGAGTATATTTGGCCATGATGAAAAGAGTGTGTATATTTGTATATAGAGGTGTATATTCCATATCCTATTTCAATCCACTGTTAGGATGTACATTCTATTATGTTATTTCTATCAGATGTGCCTCTGTCTCTCTCCACACAACAGTATAGAGAAGACGTCACGTGAAAGAGAAAGTAGTCACACTACTTCAACTTTTTTTTTTATTAGAAGTATGGAGAACTCACTTCCCAAAGTAACGCCTTCACTATCCATAACAATGAGCAGCTTAAAGAGAAGAAATTCTGAAGAAGAAGATATTAATGTCAAGAAAGTGGCATTAAACAGAGAAGACGGTGACAGTGATAGTTCAGACGACGGTCTCCAAGTGAGTCATGTCACGTAAGGTCAAGAACTGTTACTTATTTCTATATTTTAGGATATCGTTGATGTTGATTTTGACTTCTACAATCCCGATGATATTGACTATCATGCCCTGAAGAAGTTATTGACACAGCTATTCTCTTCTGACGCTGAATTAATAAACCTGGGAGATATTGCTGATATTCTGATAGAAGAGAACCAAGTGGGCACAACTGTCAAGGTGGATGATCAAAAGTCAGATCCCTATGCCATACTCAGTGTAATCAACTTAAACGTACAGAAGGTAAGTACTTAACACTGTTTATGTGAATTGCTTTGCTAAAGCATTAGAATAGAATAAGGAGGGTGTTCAGCAATTATGCCGATATCTCGTGGATAAGTGTCCCAGGAAGAATGAGAAGTTGTATCATGCTGTCCAGGACATATTCTCTCTTTCACCAGAGAAGCCAATTGGATGGATCATATCTGAACGCTTCATTAATATGCCAGTAGAGATCATGCCACCTATGTATGCTATGTTACAGGAGGAGATGAAGAAGGCTGTTGAACAGGTAAAAGTTACTCGACTCTATGTGTATACTTCTGAGTATTTACATGCATTTCTTCATAGAATGAACCCTATACATTTGAGTGGTATATGTTCATTTCAAAGACATACAAAGAAGTCATGTCCACAGTAGACAATGGAGAGGAAGACGATACAGGAAAGGACATGAGTACAAATGAGACATTCTATTTTCAGTCAGAAGATGAAATCATCGCCAAATATGCACAATATCAATTCGACTTCAAATTCACAAATAATGAGAAGGAACAGGCAGCTGATTCAAGAAGGGCATTCTCTGATTTCGGTATTGCACCGTCACGTAAACTACTGTTTGTCCATCGATCCAAGTTTGATGATCTGATCAATGAGATATCAAAGACATGTACATCCACTACTGCCTAAATATACATGAATATACAGTATATTTATGCATTTAGATTTGTTTATTGCTTCAAATGAGGATAGGAATAAAATAATAGTACATAAATAGAATAAATAGAGTATATAAACTATCTTATTAATGGCATGGTAGGGTGAGTCCATACTTTGATGGACTGATCATATCCAGCTGTAATCAGACCGATATTAGGATCCATCACAAGAGATCTGATCATCGCCTTATGGCCCTTGAGTGTGTTAACTACACGGCCAGTCTTTGTTTCAATGACCTGGATTGAATAATCATCTCCCCCTGAAGCATAGAAATAGAGACCAGATGGATGCCATGCATTACGCTTGATTGCAAACTTGTTATCAGTGGACTGGATATAATAATTCTGGAGTTGAGTGGATTCACCCACTTTGAAGAGAATGGTTCTTCCACTTTCTTGATCAGTAGTGCATAACAGTTGATTTCCATCGCATGAGACAGACAGGTACAAGGGTGAGAACGAGACCCAGTCATCACCTGTAGAGTTCATATTGATACGCTCCTGTTGAAGATCAGGAAGATGGATATAGTGTAAATAGTTATCATCTCTGACACCAACCACGAGCAATCGACTGTTGATAAAGCATATGGTCTCTACATTTCCCACAAACGGCCCGACTTTCTTCAATAATGTATAGACAGGCAATGAATTGCTGCTTGTATGTGTTTCATAAATGGCCACTGTACGGTCATAAGATGCAGTTGCTATGTATTTGCCATCCTCGGGAGCAAACAGGCCACGGATTATGTATTTCTGATGATCTTTGAATACTTGACACACACCAGATGAATCTACGTCGACCCCGAAATCGGGTTCGAAAGAGGTATCTACCAGAACACTGCTTCCATCCATAGAAGTAGTCAGCATAAGATGGGGTATCAGAGGATGAAAATCAATACTGAGTACAGGTGCCTGGTGATGACGATATGTTCTCTGTGATATGTTCTTGTTATCTGATAACATGGTAGATATTTTAACAGTCTTATCAATAGAGCTAGTAGCTAATATGTGTGTCTGTGGTTCTATGACTGCAGCGAGGATATTGGCATAATGTAGATCATTGAATTCTGCTGTCAGGGAGGAATAATACTGATTATCACCATCCTTCAGATCTTCTGGTCTATGAGCAGATAATAAGTAGGAGTAAATAGCTATAGTAGAAGTACTTACCTTCGTATTTGAAGGCGAGATAGTTGGTGGTTAATATCCGTATTCTGTATTTGGACATGAGTAGAAGGAATCATGTCAAGGTGTCTTCTGGCTTCTCTTTTGAATGCCTCTACTGTTTCCATGTAGCCATGGTTTACTAGAAACTGAAGAATGGAGGCATGTAATTCAGGCTCTGTGCTGATATCACTATTATCTTCAATATGAGTACTGTTATTTGACATAGAAACAAGTATTCTCAAATATTTTATGTCCCATCAGCCATTTATGTCCGGCCATTGAATTCATTGGCAGACGTCATTCTAGTGTGAATGAATGAACAATACTCTCATTTATTAGGAAGGGCTATCAGACCAGTGCAATGATTGAAAAAAGCATGTTTATGATGAACCACTGTCCGTATAGTATACCTATAGGTATAATGCAATGTATTTTTTATAATTGTAGGTGGTTTTACTGAATGGTGGTAGTCCACACTTTCAGGTGTATCCTATATATCTATCTATATATTACAGAGGATGTATATATATATATATATATATATATATATATATACAGATTTATAAGATATGCTTACTTCCTTCTGTAAAAGAGACGTTTTCGCATTGGTGCTGATAATAATGGCTTTGATTTTCTTAGATTATTACGCTTTGGTTTTGGCCTATGTGTGATTTCCTGGCTACTCTCCTGCTGAGTGCCTTCTGATGCCACTGAAAAGTCCTGCGATTCACGAAGTGAACCATTAGGATCATTTTCTTTTGACTAAAGGCACAAAAGATAAGTCATATAATAAAGATAAGTTATTACATACGAACTTTACTTTGGACATTATCTCTTCTTCTTCTTCTATGGTCGGGGTAGGGATAAGACCGTTCTCCATGTCCTCCATCAACTGTTTATATTTCTGTTGTACTCTCTCTGATTCTTCTTCAGTATATGGAGCATATTCCGCTATCGTATAGCCTTCCTCTTCATCATCAGAGGGGTTAGTCCTATATGAATCATCAGTATAGAATTTATCTGAGTCGTTCGTACGCTGTCGTTGAAGATAGGTAGGAACATAACGAGGTCCTATTCCTATATCCAGATTTGACACTCTCGTCTTTAATTCCTCCTGACGTCGTGGTGGGATAATTCCTGTAGACTCATCGTAAACAGGTTGCCCAAAAATATCATATCGTAATACCTTTGCAACTCTTTCACCATTGTATGTTTGTATAGGTTCCTCTTTCTTATCCATTGAATTCTGTCCATTTGCACCATCCTTATTAGATTTTAGTGCAGACATCTCTGGATTTGAAGGTGATGAATGTCCATTTAACTGACTTTTTTTGTCAGGGGAATGACTGTCAAATACCATCTTCTCTGAATGAGGGAAGTCATCGCCATTAACAGAATCATGATTTGGCTGATCAGGTGGCAACTGCACATCAATACCCAGCCAAAATGCCCGATCATCAGCAACCCTTGATTTCTTTTGACCTTTCAAAATATCTTTCAGCTCTTCGAAATCATCCGCGGAAGTAGAGCACACAGACTCTTGTCTTTCAAGAAATAGTCTCTTTACTTTATTAGATCTATCATCAGGTGTTACTGTGCACTCCTCTCTTTCCCTCTTGGCTCGACCTGGAGGAGTCTTGGAAACCCCACTTTCTAAAGAGTACGTGGAGCACTCTGTTGGTGAACGTCCTGCCCTTTTAATCGTCAGATCCTTACTGTCAAATGAATCAAAGTCCTCTGTCAGACCTTCTTTCCCTTCAATACTAGTCATTGGGTGGCGATCTTTAAGAATAGTCTCTTTTTTGGTCTCGGTTGTTAGATCTACTTGGCTAGAACAAGATGACCTAGAACTTAATGGTTTTCTAGTTGTCTTACTGTGTTTGAACATAGAAGGAATAGTTATGCCATCGTACTCTTTTTCTAGAAACTTGAGGGCTGTATCCATCAGTATCTCATACTTCTTGAATGCTTTGACTAGATAGAATAAAATGCATAAATCATTAACAAAGCGTCTATTACGTAAAGGTATAATACACATACTGATGTAACGATCTGAGAGAATATCATCGCAGTTTGGGTATCGATTATGGTTCTTCTGAAAATAGAAGATCCATTGTACTATTTCATATAAAATGACAGGCAGTTTCTCAGATAGAGATTGCATTGTAAGTGACTCTATTAGCTGTGCCTCCTTCTCAGTACATGTGAAGTTGATGATTCTTGTTTCGATGGTATGATCTTCCCCAGCGTTTTCGCTCTGTTCATTGAGGATGATGGTATTAGATGATTTGTATAATTGATGAAATGAGTGTATGGCCTGTCTATATTCTTCCCAGTCAGGTAATTCATCCTGGCCAGTCCCTTCCTGCTGTACTGTGGACTGTTTATTCTGTAGTAGTCTATGGGTCAAATCAGCCTGAATAATTTGTCTGTGCTTCTTAACCAAAAGATTTTTCTGTCTCTGGTATTCCTGATATTCTTTCTCTATTAAATGATGATATTTATTGTTTAGTGTTCTATTAACTGGATTCAAGTTGTTCTAATACCAATAGTAACACGGCTCTTGATATCATCCAGTGTGGGTGACCTGTTGTGCTTCAATTGGAAATTGGTTTCCCATGTTTTCAGCTTCCTTTTGGTCTTGATAACATATGCCTGTATTGATGTTAATGTTTCTGACATATTTAAATAAGAGAAAGAGGGGAAAAAGGAGTAAATAAATAAAACTATGACACCCCATTTTTTATTTATTTTTTTCTTTTTTATATTTTTACCCTGACTGCTTCCCACTTTTGGGCGGTGTTCTCTTGATTGAGTCGGGTCAAAATATGAATATGAAACCCAGGGGGAGGGGGAGAATGTAAGAGGATACACATATATATATTTACTTTTATTAATGACTCTTATTTATACTATACAAATTTATGACATCTTATAGTCACATACATCCTTAACACTACCATTCTGGCCACTAAATGAGTAATCTATGATAATATCCAAATCTCTAGGGTTGGACTTATTAGGGGCACAGCTGATTTCACCTTCTACACTCTCACCCTTCTTCAGTGTTAATGCTTCTCTAGTATAGAAGACAGTTTGCTTCCAATGTGTGTATTTAGCATGAGGTCCAGTAGAGAAATAGATGGGAGTATGACAGTGTGTGAATCCGATATCGAACCATGAGATAAAAGCATGAGCATAATCATCACGTTCAGCTGTGATCTTGAAAGGTGCCTTGAAGGTCAAGTCTTCCTTTTTAACAGTGGCAATATCAATTACTTTAAATGCACATGCATCACTCATCACACTACGGGATTCAACTATATCAACCAAGGGTTCCTTGATAGCAATATTCTTAATGGAGGAGTAATCAAATCCATATACATTGTCCCAATAACCGATCTTTTCTTCTTTGTAATCACCATCCTCGATAGCAGCAATGTACATAATAGCCTTGTCAGGAAAGATTAAACCACCAGGAGCCTTTTTGAAGAGAAAATCAGAGTTAAGTATTGGACTGCCCATCTTAAATCAATATAAAACTTACCAAGTACTTGTCTCTAGCAACAAGAACAGTGTCAAGCATGGACTCGTATAATAAGAAGTAACCCATCCATTCAGAGATGATGATATCTACCTGCTTGACAGGTAAAACAACCTCCTCCATTTTACCTTGAATGAGAGTGATCTTATCCTCGAAACCATTGTCCTTGACGATGGTTCGTGCCTGATGAATGATATTTGACATATCAATCTAAAGAAGAAGATCAATCAAATGCCCATTCAACCCATTGCCATACCACAAGAATATACTCACACCATAGACATGTTTAGCACCAGACTTTGCAGCAAACATAGACAGAATACCAGTACCACATCCAACATCGAGAACAACCTTATCTTTAAAAAGATGCTTGTTGTTGTAGATAGAAGCACGATAAGAGAGGGTACGTACTTCATCCTTCAACATTTCCTATCATCAAGAATGGGTTAATTCATAATAGTCATTTCATGTTAAATAGTACACCCTTACTTCGTGAATACCTAAATGGAATGAATCATGGTCAATATCCTCTTCTTCCTTCAATATCAGTCATTTTATCACTTACCAAAATGTGCATAGGAGTCAAAGTAGTAGTCCTTACTGGTCAAAGTATCAGAAGCAGGTGCAGGGTTAGCCATTTCTGTTTATTCTTTTTATTAAGGGAAAAGAGGAAGAAACTGGTCTCGGAACAATGGAAAATATATAGCAGAAAAAAAAAAAAAAAGAAGAAAAAAAAAATAATGTCAAATCAGGAACAAAGTCACAGAAGTCACAGTCTATCATGCGTTTTTCTCCCCTTATGGAACTTAGTTTTTTGTTTTCCCTATGTCGTGTAATGTGTTCATTGTGATGGGTGTGGCCGGGTGTGGCAAATCAACTGTAGCACTTGAACTGTGTAAACAGTTGAATTCTCTTTTTATAGAAGGTGATTCACTCCATCCTAGCAACAATATCAACAAGATGGCATCTGGTATTTATCAACTTGTATACAAATTTACAGAGACTAAATATGTATATTGATAGGTATTCCATTGGAAGATGAAGACAGATGGATATGGTTGGCACATATAAGAGAACGTATACTAAGTGTCATTACCGAAAATAAAGTCATTGTGGTTACCTGTTCAGCACTAAAGAGATCCTATCGTGATATTCTTACTGAAATACCGAATGTTGTGTTTGTCTATTTGAAAGGTTCAGAGCAACTATTGTTAGAGAGACTAGAGAGTCGCCTCAGCCATTTTATGAAACCCAATATGCTTCAGTCACAGTTGGATGTATTGGAAGAACCCAATGAAGAAAATGAAAAGGTCATTGTGAGTGATATCAATCAACCTGCTATTACCCAGGCCACAAGTATTATTCGTTCAGCCATAAACAGAGGCTATTTATCATGAACATTTCCTTTTTTGGAATATACTCCATGATTGTACTACTCTGTTTCCATGGTATCTACAGTTATTCATGGAAACGACAAAACCATAACAACCATTAGCTTAGATACAGAGTGAATAGATTGAATGTTATTATATCAGATCACGTATTACTTATTCAACTGATGCTTCAGCAGTAATATTACTCCAAAGATGCATGCTGTCCATAATTAGTATATTGTTTTTTCTTGGCGAATAAAAAATCTATATAAATTAATAATGTCCCCCTTTTACCTTCTCTAATCTACCCTCATCCCATAAATAAATGTCCCAATCATCCTTTGAATTGATAACACCCATAAATATAGACAAAGCAGAACACGTCGTTCAGTTGGCAGAAAAGAAGAATAATATATTCAAGCATATGATGCTTGCTCTAAGAGAAATAGAGGAGCAGTTAGAGGCGAAACAGAAACAAATCAGGATATATCATCAAGTAGCAGTTGCCATAGGAACAGTATATGAACAGAAGATCTCTAATCAAGAACAATCACTGGACAATATAGCAGTAAATATTAGTGATATTACGAGGGAGATAGCTGACCTGAATTCAAAAAGAGACTCATTGATAGAAGAATCAGAGGTGATTGAACTCGAATTGAATGATATCAGAGATTATGCAGAACAGAGGAGAGACAAGAAGTCAAAGAGAGAGAAACAATATCACCAATTATACCATGTACCCATTGTAGCCACTCAACTGAAGAAGAAATATGTACGGGCACGTGATAAGAATCTGGATGCAGAGGAGAAGGTATCTGAAGCCAGGGCAACCGTGGATTCACTGCAGAAGACAATAGGAGAGACATCAAAAAGGCTGGGCGAATCAATGAACAAGAAAGATGGGTGGAAGAAGCAGTATGAAGAGATGGACAATGAGTTAAAGTCCTGGCAATCAGTGCATAGACGGCTAGAAGACGGAGATAAATACTGGAGTCAATTCAATATTAATCAGTTGGCACAGGCAATGCAGTCTGTCGAGGTGTTTATTACTACAATACAAAAGCACTCAAAGAGTAACCAACAGCTGAAGAACATGATGAATCCTAATAATGATTTCATCAAGATATTCAAGATGTCCTTACTGGAATATGGGGATGCAGAAGAATATGCCGAGTCCAAATGGGGTGATTTACAAGTAGAATACGAGTGTGCCAATTGTGCTGTTGTATACCTTGGATGGCCTAAACCTGATAAAGTGAAGACATCCAATATGTTATGTGATTCCTGTTACAAGGAGAAACACAATGCTATGGTGTGGGAGAAGAAGATGAGCCGTATCAGCGACAGACTCAGTGTAGACCGCCCTGGTATGCCTACCTTTATTTCCAGTTCCAGACTGTCGATCTCATCCACCAACACTGCCATATCCTCAACCAGTAGTACTGGCAGCCATAAATCAGGGTTCAAGAAGGTGGTTCAGTTATTTAAAGGCAATAAAAAAGACAGTGGGATCTCCATTCATGATATGGATTGACACATATTGTGTAGAATAGAATAAAAGATTCATTTTTCTATATCAAATATTATATTTATGTACATAAATTCTATATAAAAAGGAAGCCAATACCAAGTGCCTTTCCAGTGTATAAACCCATTTCTTAGATATCACTCAAACTGTCCTTGATGGCCTTATAATAATCACCACTGAGATAGTTGGGTAATTCTTCCTTTGTCAACCAAGCAAAATCACTGATCTCTTTACTGGGTTTCACTTGACCTGCAAATATACGTGCCTTCATGAAGAACACCTAATCAATGGAGATTCAGTTAATGATAGTCATTGCTAATACACACATTCTCTCTATCCACTTTACCTTGGATACAGCATTCATGTCTTTATAGAATCCAATGGGTTGACGCCCAACAAACCATGTGTCCATATCTACTCCACATCTATCCCTCAATGTACGTTCTGCTGCCTACAAAGTGCTTGTTATTATCGTATTCTATGAAAGTGTCAAAATATATACCTCATGTAAATATTCAGCAGTATCTACTGGTCCTTGAGGAAAATGCCACTGATCCTTGTCAGATTCCTTCACTACGAGGTATAAGGTGTTCTGTAAAGAGCGGTCTAAACTCTTCATATCATGCTTTATATCAGCTTCAGTCGTCCTGCTCTTCTTCTCTATTTTAGCAGCAGCCACAATACCCTCATTCTCCTTCTCCCAAATAGACTGACTAGATTCAACAGCCTCACTTAGTGACACGGAGGGGTCTACCATAGCTGCTTGACGGGCTGCTTCTTCATGCTTCCAACGACGCTCAGCTACTGAGCCCTTTTTGAAATAGAATTCAGAGGGAAGAGTAGTGGATTCATCTCTCTCTAACTTTTCACGGTAATCAAAGTAAGCCTTTTCAAATGGAGTGGCGTCTCTGATGATTTGAGGTGAGCGTGATAATATAATCGAAGTCTCGATGGTATTGTTTTTTATTACTAAAGGATTAGACACTGATGTAGCTAAACCACGTCTAAAGTTGAAAATAGTTCTTCTAATCATTACTGAAAATCACTATGAAATAAAGAGAAAAATCAGAATAATTGTCTCTTATGTCTTTGTTCCTAATATCTATATATATACACACACACGCACACACACACACACAGACACACACACACACACACACACACACACACACACACACACTGAACAGCAAAACTCACACTTCAAAAATACCAAAGGAGTATTATGTTCAGAAAGAGATTGAAAATTCAAAATAAAATAAGCCGGGGTGATGGATTGACCTGAAAAAAAATCGGCTTTTTGTGACGGCGAATTACCCCTTCAGTCCTCAGTGCATTCATTCAGGGAGAACCCAGTGTTTTAGGGAAGAAAATACTACAAATAGGGGAAATAGTGATGGGACAGAGATACACTGTTATCAGTTGAGAACACACCTTAGAGTAATAAGGAAGCAGTAAATATGCCATCAGTCAGTTATGAAAAATATCAGGGTGAGATTTATGAGACTCTATTTGTAGAATACAGTTGGATATCATGTGGTAAATTTTAATATATGGTATTGCACCTCCTACATGGTAAAGGGAGCATAGAACAAATGCTGAGGAACCATAGGGTCGCGTTGTCATCGAGTATTACACTGCATCTGAGTCCTTGATGGATTCTAACAGCACCAAAAGCAACAACAGCGGACCTAATCCTTTCATCTGGTTTGTCAACAGGGCTACTCTTCTCCACACTTGGTTTAATAAGGCCATCAGGGGGAACATACTTGTGACTAACGTGCCAAGCCTTTTACACATCTCATCTATGGCCTTTTGTTTCTCATAAAAACACCTTAACTTATTGAATTTGAGTTCATGGTTATAGAAATCTGGTAATTATATTGAAATGGGACATAGGTGGAAGCATTGAGGAACTGAACAGTGATCTGTATGGCTGTTGTAATGTTTCCTGATGTAACTATAGAAACACTTATTGCTGTAACAGATGAACTATTGAAGGCTAACTCAGGGAGGCCTTCAATTAAGCGCCATTCCGGAATTCATTTTAATTGGTGTTGCCCCTATTTTTGTGTGTTTCTCAATCTCTCTGAAGCCAACAGAAGACATCCTGTCTATTTCCAATTATATGATTGTTGATATCTATTATATCTTATATATTAAAAAGTTAACATACCTATTAAAAATATATGTACTCTATTTTTAATATGCCAATATTATTGATGCATATTCCAACAATATTTATTCTTATCCCAAAAAAACATTGCAAAATCTGTAATAACATGGCAATTGCCATGGTTATATCTTAATTCCTTTAATCACTTTATAAACAATATTCAAGACTTTTCATCAATAACACTCAAACACGAATTGAGGCATCAATCGACTGAAATCAAGGCATGATAGACACTCATTTTTTCTTTGAAACCTATCGTCCTGAAGTCAGACTATCTCCATTATTATTCTACATGTATTTTATTACCAATGATACCAATATAGTGAAAGGGACCGGCCACCTCCACTGTCACTCGGCATATTTTGATAATCAACTATGATAGGCTCATATTTAAGGTTAGTCAATTTTTACTCTATATGATTGGTTGTATTTAGTGACGGCATCCAATTATTCGCACACAGATTTAATATCCACGTAAACAGAGCCCTCCTCCTCTTCTTCTTCTTTATGAGCTTTCTTCTCAATCAGTCTATGTTCCTCATAGAATGTATGCTGTCAATGTATAAACTATCCTTGGGTGGTTTATTGGCATGTCTGAGAAGTCAGGTCAGTTTCTGGTCAGTATATGTTCTTATGAATGTATGCTGTCAATGTATGGATTACCTAGTAATTCATTGGCATGTTAAAGGAAACCTTATTGTCCGTCTTTACCATAGGAATAGCATACACTTGATCACTTGTATACTACCAGTGCTGTCTCTGTAGCATCCGGGTTTCAGATGGTTTGTGGGGTACTTAGTATGCCATATCTGAGCTAACCGTTGTGGGTGTTGCAGGCTTCACACTCTGAGGAGAAACGGGACCTATATTATATGAAGTGTGTTATTCCAGATATATGGTCTTCTTCATGTTTACCTATATGCTGCTTCTTATTGAGGAACTATCCGTTCGTTGTCCTCAAAAGGTGATTCTTTTGTTGTTCAAACTCAATAGACAGTGCCCACCGGAGGGAAGGCAAGTCTTCATTGATAACCCTTATCCAAAGGAATAGAAGGCCTAATTAGGATATCCTATAAAGATGACAAGAACACATCTGCTACTAGCGTAGAAAGCTTATCATTGCGGTCTGGGGATGGAATCAGATAGCTTCCCACCTTCACGTGGTTGATTCTGTTAATCAAGTCAAGTGCTTGAGAACCGAGAGGAAGCTCCACACTATTAAATAAACATGTCTCTTTTGCAATTTAACAAGCATATAAAATAATAAGTTAATGTGCGTTTGAATATATTTGTTTATACAGTCTATGTCTGAACATCTATTCCGTGCCATGTATTATGTATATAACCCATAATAATATCAATGCTAAACACTTCTTATACATAGTAACATACATACAACTTAATCTACCTTGCTGGTTGATCTCTTTAGAAGTCGTCTGTCTTCTTCTTGCTCTCTATTCAGACTGAGGTGCCAGCAAGCTTAAACCAGGGAAATTTAAACCCCCGTTTCAAATGTTTTAACTATGTAATCTGTGAGATCCGATCCCATGACCTCCATTAATATGTGAAAATAAAATACCGTTTAATTATTATTGGAAGTTTTTAATTAAAGTCAGATTCTTTGACTCTCCTGTGTGACAGGTATTTCTTAGAAACAAATTTTTTGAGATCCATGTGGATCTCCCTCCCATCTGTGTGCTGGCTATAAACCTCGATATATTCCATACACCTACGGAAATATCTTCGGATGTGGGGAAGATACCCTGCCTTGTCCAGGAAGGAAGGCACTTTCTCCTCTAGTGACTTGAAGGTATAGTCACAATTGAGGCGAGCCTCCCTCTTTGCTGCACCCCAGTACCTTTCTATCCAATTGCACTCGCAATGATACTTTGGGTACAGCTCAAAGATATGACCCTCACCTTCAGCCACTTCTTGAAGAGCTGGTTTCTGGTTTTTGAAATCATCTCTACTTTCCAAGAAGTGGCGGGTGCAACACATGTAGGGAGATGTGGCAACTGGGACACCGCAGAAAAAATTCCATTCATTTCCTTTCAGAGTGTGGTACCACTGGCCACGTTCTTCAAGGATCCTCTTCACACCTAGAATAGAAATAGTAGTTAGACATAAGTACATCAATCAGAGGGAATATATATAAATGAGTTACCTTATCTAACTTCCTCCATTCTCTCCTTACCTTTCCTGGTCACAAGGCTCTCTTGTTTGTGGTAATAAAATGATTGTTGTATCAGAGTACCATCTATTCTTTTTGCAACAGTGTCTTTGAAGTTAAACTTTGATTCCACCAGGTGCTGCCTTTTCTTTCAACGTCATCCTAGTAACAACCAAAGCGTCATCAGCAAAAGCTTGATGATTAGAGCTGTTATCAAAAAGAAAAACAGCTTGGCACCCAGGATGAAGATTCTCAAAAAGAGGTATAACATTCTCTTTTAGTTGCTCAACCATATCGACAGAAGTCAACCAACCTTCTCGGTTTGTACCAGCCTTGAACAACTTTCTGGAAGTCCAGCCTTTTATTTTCATTGTGCCATGGCACGGGCATTGAAACTCGGAGACCATTATAGATCCTCCAAGACCTTTCTTGCGAATGAGGTTTTCACCTTCTTTCAACCACATGGTGGATCTACCATCATTTGCGTAGAAGGTGCACTCGTCTTGTGTTACCAAGACAAGCTTCTTCTCACCTGGCAACAGTTGAGGTTCCATGACCAGTTCTTCATTTTCTCCGGCAAAGAAGTCCATCTTCTCCATGTACTGGACCATTCTTCTTGACCACTGGCTCCGGTAAAGAACAACGTCACCTCTTTCATGGCCATCGAAGTAGAGATCCTTCTTGTTCTTTCGGTACATGTATCCCCACTCGTACATGTAATTTTTTACAGTGTTCTCAGACACTGTAACGTTGACACTGATTATTGACGGTGCAACTGTTTCACCAATAAATTTCTTTACTGCCAAAAGAGAACGAAGCTCAGGCTTCATTTCGTGAATAAACTTCAGGATTTTTTCCTTCACATCTGCATCGCTGAGGAATGACTCACTTTTGACATGAGCACCCTGTCTGTGTGATGAGAGTTTACCCTCACTGATAAACTCCTTTGCCCAAGCAATAATGATTTCAGACCTGTACTTCTTGGAATGGTTGGGCCAGAAAAGATTGGTTCCAAAAACAGAAGCTTCACCCTTCATCAAACCTTCCAGTCTCTTGTTGAAGTAGTAGTACACTGACAGATATCTACTATATTGATAGCTTTCAAGTGTACTACCGCTTCTGTTTTTGTTCATCTGTGGTGTCACATACTCAAGAATTGCTGGCATCATTTTTTGGATCTGCAAAATCTCCAATTGGGAAGCACTCAATCTCTTTACTACTTCTTCTTCTTCTATCTCTTGATCTTTTACCAAGGATTTAGTAAATCCGAAGCTGTTGAGCTTCGATCTATTGTCGATCTTCTTAGCTTCGACCTTCCTTCTCCAAAGGGTAGTTTCAGAGGTACGAGTGTAAGTCTTGCTTCTCTTACTTCCAACCTTCATATCTCGATACTTCAATATATCACTAACTGTTTTTTGTTGGAGTTCAGTATCAAACTCGAGAACAGCAGCATTATTGGCTGAATGTATTTCATCAGCTGTCAAATCATTCAGCATCCAATCTTCTTCAACAACCTCGAAAACTTCCTGTTCAGCAGAAATATTCTTTTCATCCGAAATGATAATGACATTATCGGTCGACTCGGTTTGATGTCTTGCTTGTCTTGCTTTAGTAAGATTGTTGGATTTGTATTGTTTTGAAGCGCTTTTACGAGGCATAATAAATTTAAAGTTAAAGTAACTATAGAATCACAAGGAAGGAAAAGTAAAGGGTTAAATAACACGGTAGGAACTTAAAAATACTGTGTTTTGATTGGATCACTTGCTTGACTGTAATTAAATCCCAGCTATATGTCCATTTCAAATCTTCCAGAATGTGCCCACCCCAGCTTAGAACTCAGACTTTGAAGCTTAACTACTCCCTCATTTTTATAGATATCAAAAATCTGTCTGGACAATATGCTTATATACATTCAATAAACATATGATATAACAGGTTTATTTATAAGTCAATTCCTGACAACTCTTTATGATATATAATTGAGTTTAAATTTCCCTGGTTTAAACTTGCTGGCACCTTATCTTCTCAGCTGGGTCCCCAAATACGAAATAACTCCTCTTTGGAGTGTTCTCTATAAACCATAAATTACATTGTTATAAATCACGTAATCACTATACAATATAAAGTCTCTTATATGGCACGAGGTATCTACCCTCTCACCATTAAATCTTTTTGAAATGTGCTTCTCTACTTCCAAATTATATATGGCTCAACCTTCAAATAGGAGATGCTAGTAAATATAGAATGTTATTAAAGCTTCTACTTTAAGCTACAGACTTGAAGCTGTTACCATGGCTGCATATAAAGCCTTGTCTGTAACCTAGGAACAGTGATTTTTGTAACCTGGGAATAGCAAATCTTGTAACCTAGTTATAGTAGTATTTGTACCTCAAGAAACATCAAAAACCAGCTCATTTAGATAGACACACACAAAATGAATCTCTTTGATATCCTTTCTCTCCAACCCACCACTACCTTATTCCTCTCCCATTCTATCCACTCATTTGAGTCGACCTTATTCTATTCATATAGCTTTGGGTAAAGATTAGTTCTCAACTACCCTCAGAAAAATGACGGAAGTCACCATAGTCTATAGGACTAAGTGTCACAGTATACTAAATTTAACCCTTTTGCTTATACAGCGTTTTTAGATATAAGACAAAGAAAGTATATGTGATATGGATACAGTACAATTAGATCACAAATATATAAAACGCATTATGTTCGTATAAATCAGCCTGTCATTTTTTCTTGAATATACTCTGTTCGATATTTACACCACTGCCATAATGGATATTATGGTTGAATAATGTTTCCAAGTGCCCTGTATATGAGGACTGTAATAGTCAGTCTAATGAGTTTATTCCAGACAGTGATAGATACCAAATACCAACATTTCATCCTCCTCATTATGATAACCCTGTTCATGACTGACTGTACTTTTTGATGGTTGTGTAATTCATATATTTCCATTTATGGTAACACACAGTATTAGAATAGAAATCACTCATTCATGATAGAAGAATGATATTGAAATGGTTCGACTTGGGTGAGTATCACTTATGTTATCAAGTATCGATGGAGTGCATTCTATAATACAAAGTAAAGTAACAAGGTAAATAAATAACATGTAAGAATATCAATCACTTATTGTTTGTTACACATACTCTTAATAAACATACATACACAAACACGTTGTCCTCTCTCCTTCTCTTTCTTTCCCTCTCTCTTCATCCAATATGCTCACACTGGAAAATGAAGCTCAAAAACAACCAACACTCTTATAATAAAATGCAATAATGATCACCACAAAGTACTTCAATACAAGAAAACACTCTCCATATTCATATACACACTCTCCATATTCATATACACACTCTCCATATTCATATACACACTCTCCATATTCATATACACACTCTCCATATTCATATACACACTCTCCATATTCATATACACACTCTCCATATTCATATACACACTCTTCATATACTCACCAACAAAGAAGAATAAGAATAAATACACAGGATAAACTGAAGAGTAAGTAACTACTGGCACAATGAACAGAATACTGAAGTGATCAATACTCTGATAGACACTCCTCTCCAAGTCAAGGAAAGCAAGTCTCTGATATACAACACACTGCCTATTCCCTTCAAGTCAGATACACACTTTATTCTTATTTATCCTCTATATCTTTATCCCCTTTATGTATGATACACTTGTTTATACCTCTATGGCTGTCTAGACTGATGATCTGAAGGTGCATGTAAGTTCTATTGACAATATGAATCCATATTACTTGTTGGTCTGTCCCCTGGGCTGTGAATGAGCGTGTTGAATACTTTATTGTATTGGGTGCACGTTAAAGGATGGCTATATGACTCTTTTGCTTCAGACCACTCATGTACAGACGTGGGCACAAGGCAGCCAATACTGTAGTATGGAAGGTTGGGTATTCTGCGCTGTCAGGAATCCTTCCGCTGATTATTGAAGGTGGACCGTGTGCTGGAGAGTGAACAGAAGTGCCTTAGTTGGACCCTCTAGTTGCCATAGAAAATAGGCATAACGTATAGTACATAGGATATGAATTCAATGCAGTCTATCCATCTTATCGCATAACATACTCAACTCTACCTATGTAATACTAAAGCATATTAACATATATACACACATAATACCATAACACATCTCATCATATAATATATTACTCGAACACATATAATGCCACAACACATATAATCCCCATCATATAATATATAACTCAAACACACATAATGACATACAATATCCTAACAAAATAATGGATAAACTTCATGTTATTAGTGGTATTTATCGTGATAATTCTTAATGCTGTATGGATGTCGATATTGAGATCACCCTTAGACATTCACGAAGTAGAAGTAATGAGGTGAAGTATGGGAGTCATACACATTGGTGATATTAAATATGAATGATCCAGAGGTATCACATATTCAGGCTGTCATTACTCTCTGGTCAATAAAAGCAGAAGTGTGTTCAAGGCATATGATGTCTTCTTCCTAGTATTGTTAATCTCTATAGGCATCAAACAAAAGGATGATGTAGAAGTGTTTAAATGATACGATCATTGGTTAACTTTCATATAGAGCTTTAGTCATATGAATCACGTGAGACTATCCCACTCACTCTTCATCCATTTCTTTATTTTATTCCATGTTGATTCTTTGTATCATTCACACATATCATCATACTAGACAGTCATGGAGTTCATGAGTGTATTGGGTTCACAGGAGGACGCATATCGTCCTTCCTTGTTTGAACTTGTAGCACAGGAGAAGTTGAAGGAGTTATTGCAACCAGCTATTCAATACATAATAGCCGTAACTATTTGAAGATAAAAACCCTTTTTGAAATGACAATGGATTAAATATGACAGTTTATTAGGTCTATGCACAACGATATCCTCGCTTATTGTTGAGAATAGTGAATAATCATGAAGAGTTCTATGCTATACTGATGCTGCTTATTGAACATCACTACTTGAAAGATTGGGGTAATTAGGGTGTATATCCTTAATATGTGTGCGTGTATTCACATGTCTTCTATAGGAGGGTCTTTTGCTGAGAACTTCTATGGACTCAAGAGAGTATCAACCAGTCACTTGGATGGCATCAAGTTCAATTCACCTGTGAATGCCCTGTCATCTCCTGCACTTACCAGAAGCGAGATCAACCAGTCACTATTCATACTCGTTGGATTGCCTTATGTTAAATGTAGACTGGATTTACTTTATCAACGTATTTCAGGCGGTCAGTCAGCTTCTATTCTTGGGCATAATGAAGAGGAAGAGATGGAAAATGAAGAGTTAGGAGATACAAACACATCACTCAAGCGAAGACTGATGATCAGACTGAAGAGGTTATTTAAACGAGTGTATCCTACTCTCAATCTACTCTATTATGGATCTAATCTACTCTATAACATTGGGTATCTATTTGGGAAGACAAGATATTATACTCCATGGCTTCATTTGATCAAGTTACAGGTGAAGCGTATGAGCATGAGTGATTATGTAAGATAACATATTCCCATCTATCATACATTTCTCTAATACTTCTTATTAGCGTGAGTACTATGACAAATCTAAAGGTCAATCAAGGCCTACATCTTCCTTATTCAGGAACCCTCTTGGATCAATGGCCTCTATCCTCAGCAGTGTTGTTGAATTCTTGAAGGTATTGTTGCCTATGTCCATCTTCTTCTTCAAATTCCTCGAATGGTGGTACTCCTCTGAGTTCTCCAGGGGAAATAAAAATCTCAATGAAGGCGAGAATATTATACCACCACCAGATAAAATCAAGGTATGTTTATATAGTGTGTATGTATTCATACTCTTACTCTTCCTATTATAGCCTGATCCAAGAGGTGTCACATTGCCGACTACACTAAATACCTGTCCATTGTGCTCGGTATCACCCATCAATAATCCTACAGCATTACCCTCTGGCTATGTACTCTGTTATAGTTGTGCTTATCATTATGTTGAAGAGCATGGAAGATGTCCAGTGACATGGATCAAGATTTTCAATAATGGAGAAGCATTAACTAAGCTATACGCAGATGGGAATATGTAGATGAATATATCAGCGTGTGTGTGTGTGTGTGAATTATATAATTAAAAACTGTACTATTATCCATTATGTTATGGGACGATATCATTGTTCTATACATATATATCTTATTTCCTAAAATAGACATACTTTTGAAACTAAGCCACCTGCCGGTTCTTCTCTCTCCCCTAAATTGGGAAAGATGGTTTTCATACCAGAATGTGTGTTTATTTATTCCAAAATGAAGAGTCTATCTGACATAGTTGACACGGTCAGTCAAGTAGTAGAGAAGCATCCAAACACTATTCAATACACAGCAACAGCCATAACTGCTTCTGTAATCACAACATGTGGCATATTAAGCTATCAGTCCAAACAACGTAAACTACGCTCAAAAGGTTTGAAGGAACAACTGAAGAACTCTGAACTCCATAGTCGAGATCTGACATCGGTGGGAACTGCTTCATTGCACAACAGCATTATAGATAAAGAAAGCATCGAACAGCAACTCAGTCTGAATACTGCTTTCTTGGGTACCAGAAGTAAGAAGCTTCGAGACTCATTTGTTATTGTCGTCGGTGCCGGTGGTGTGGGTTCATGGGCAGCCCTCCTCTTGTTACGTGCCGGTGTCAGAAAGATAAGGATAATAGACTTTGACCAGGTCACTTTGAGTAGCCTGAATAGACACGCTGTGGCCATATTGGAGGATGTAGGCACACCCAAAGTAAGATGTATCAAGAAACACTTTGCAGCAATAGCACCTTTTGTTGAAGTGGATGAACGTGTTGAACTCCTCAATGCTACTAATGTCAATGAGTTATTAGAAGGTAAGAACTGACACCTGTTATATCATAATGACAGTAACAAATGCCCTTTACATAGGTCAACCTGACTATGTTATTGATGCTATTGATAATATCAACACAAAGATTGACTTGATAAGTTATTGTTACAACAAGAAGCTCCCTATCATCAGCTCAATGGGAGCAGGGGCCAAGTGTGATCCATCTCGTATTCAGATTGCTGATATCAGTGAGACCAGTGGTATGTATCTGATACTTTTGCCTTATTTGGATTGATATTGACTTCTACTCTAGAGGATCCATTAGCACGTACTGTGCGAAAGAAGTTAAAGAAGTTGGGTATAGAGGAAGGAGTTGCAGTTGCCTATTCAACAGAGAAACCACACCATGTTAAACTACTGCCATTAGAGGAAGAAAAAGTGGAAGATAGAGAGGAGTTCTCTGCATTACCTGATTTTAGAGCACGTATCTTGCCTGTATTGGGCACTATTCCCAGCATGTTTGGAATGTCTATCGCCCAACATATCATACTGAAATTGACAGAATATCCAAATTATGATCCATTACCTATCAAGCTGAGGGATGGATTATATACTCGTCTTCATAGAGAGTTAATGACCAGGGAAGCAAAAACATTTGGTGAGAAGTAAGTAGATCCACATCAGCTCCTAATAATACATGTTAACACAAATGTACAGGGAATCCACATTAGATGCAAGGGATATTGCCCATATATTTGAATATATGTGGCATGGGAAGAGTGTGCTCTCTGGACCCAATGACAAATTAACATTAACTAGATGGAACAGATCAAAGCCTTTGGGCTACTTGAATACAGTGTGTATGACAAGAACAGAGGCAAATGAACATGATAAATTACCTGTGGAAACAGATCTGAAGGAACATTATGGTAAACAAGTTTATGATAGTCTAATGAAGAAGTTTGATAATGAACAGAGGCTGGAGGAGTTATGGGATTATGTGATATAATCAAATAAAAGACAAGTAAACAATCTATTCATACAAAATAAGAAGAGAATGGAGTATTCTCTTCTTATCTTTATTGCGAATGTTACAGTACAATATTCATGTGTGGATATATTACTGTGTGTATGGATATAATTATGGATTAAGTGAATGCTAAAGATAATAATATTACAGTTGATTAATCTAGTTCTTCAACGGAGGGTCCATCTTGAGAGGCGCCAGGATATCCACCTTGAGGAGCACCAGGGAATCCACCAGGAGCACCACCAGGAGCACCACCATTGTTTCCATAGAACTTCATCATGATAGGGTTGACAATTTCTTCCAGCTCCTTCTGTCTTGATTCATATTCCTCTTTGGATGCTTCTGCTGACTGATCGAGCCATTGGATAGTCTCATCGGTAGCCTTCTTGATACTCTCTTTATCTTCAGCAGGCATAATACCACCTACTTTCTCATCTTGCAATGTATTACGAAGATTATAAGCATAGGATTCCAGTCCATTTCTTGCTGTGATACGAGCAGCCACGGCTTCATCTTCGGCCTTGTATTTCTCTGCTTCATTCACCATACGCTCAATATCTTCCTTAGAAAGACGGCCCTTATCATTGGTGATAGTGATCTTATTAGTTTTACCGGTAGTCTTATCAAGGGCAGATACATTCAGAATACCATTTGTATCTACATCGAATGTAACTTCGATTTGAGGAATACCACGAGGAGCAGGAGGAATACCTGAGAGTTCGAATTTACCCAGAAGATTGTTATCCTTGGTACGAGTACGTTCACCTTCATATACTTGAATCAATACACCTGGCTGATTATCTGCATAGGTTGAGAATATCTCTGACTTCTTGGCAGGGACAGTAGTATTACGCTTGATCAAGGGAGTCATTACACCACCAGCAGTCTCGATACCCAAGGACAAAGGTGCGACATCCAACAAAAGGAGGTCTTGTGTTTTCTCGGAAGTGTCACCAGAAAGAATAGCAGCCTGGACAGCAGCACCATAAGCTACGGCCTCATCAGGATTAATAGACTTATTGGGCTCTTTACCATTGAAGAAATCAGACACCATCTTCTGTATCTTGGGAATACGAGTAGAACCTCCAACCAAGACAATATCATGGACATGGCCTTTATCAATCTTCGAATCACGAAGGACCTTTTCGACGGGCTCCATAGTGTTACGGAAAAGATCTTGATTCAACTCTTCAAATCGAGCACGTGTCAATGAGGTATAAAAGTCTATGCCATCAAAGAGGGAATCGATCTCAATAGTAGTTTGAGCAGAGGATGAGAGAGTACGCTTAGCACGTTCACATGCAGTACGGAGACGACGAATAGAACGAGCATTACCAGAGATATCTTGCTTATACTTGCGTTTGAACTCTTGAGTAAAGTATGTAACCAGGCGATTGTCGAAATCTTCACCACCCAAGTGAGTGTCACCAGCAGTAGCCTTCACCTCGAAGATACCATCATCAATAGTCAATAAGGACACATCAAAGGTTCCACCTCCTAAATCAAAGATCAACACATTACGCTCACCATCTACCTTCTTATCCAAACCATAAGCAATGGCAGCAGCAGTAGGTTCGTTGATAATACGCTGTACATTCAAACCAGCAATAAGACCAGCATCCTTAGTAGCTTGACGTTGTGAGTCGTTAAAGTAAGCAGGTACAGTTACTACAGCATTAGACACAGTAGTACCCAGATAGGCTTCAGCAGTTTCCTTCATCTTGGTGAGAATCATAGATGATATTTCTTCAGGGGTGAATGTCTTGTTTTCTCCTTTGAACTCTACACTGATGTTGGGCAGACCCTCCTTATTCACTACCTTGAATGACCAATGCTTCATATCAGCCTGTACTTCAGCATCATTGAAACGGCGACCAATGAGTCTCTTTGCATCAAATACAGTGTTATAGGGATTCATGGCTACTTGATTCTTGGCAGCATCACCGATAAGACGTTCTGTGTCTGTAAATGCCACATAAGAGGGGGTAGTTCTGTTTCCTTGATCATTGGCAATAATCTCAACTCTGTCATTTTGCCAGACACCCACACAAGAGTAAGTTGTACCCAAGTCAATACCAACTAAGAAAGAAGAGGGATGTTAGAAATAGGAGTGTGAAGTGTGGATGAAAACTTACTTGATTTTCCTGCAGTCATTTAGAGTGTTAATAAGATTTGTTGTATTATTTCGTTTGGAATAATAAGATTGATAAGAGATGATCATGGTCTCTTCGTCGAGCCCTTTTTATTTGTTTTCATGTTACATTGGAGTGAACATTCTACAAGATTCTAGTAGATAGTACTGGAATATGATTGGCTCGTTTAATTGACTTGTTATGGATATGGAGGGAAAGTTCATTATGAACATGAATATGCCTCACTCAAGTTGAAATAATTGCCTAAATAGGCAGGTATATAATTATCCATTTATTTCTAGGTTATTCTTCTCTATTTTTACTCGTTAGGAATCCCTATCCTTATATTTCGCTGTATGTTTTTCATATACTGCATTTATGCTCACTTTGTTAATGCAAATCATTTCCATGAGTTAATGCATTAAAATGGGCCAATAATATATATAATAAACAGGAATACCCTTCATTGACATTCATCTGAGAGTCATCCATTAGAGAGGGAAGACTGAGAATAATTACTTCCCGCAATGTAATTCCTTCTGCCTCCTGGTTTTATGCCAATGAATTCAGATTTAAGTAAATTGTGTTCATGACCAATGTAATGCATTAATAGATGTGTCAGTCGTATGCATATTTCAGTATAAGACCAACCCAATCATGGATGACAGGCGAGAAAATAAAATCATATAAAACAACCAAGAAGTATCTGTTTCTTCTTTCTTTTTACTACTTCTTTTTTCTTCTTCTTTGAATTATGGATGCATTAGGATCACCCCCATTGTTACCTACTGACACTGATTATAGTACCAAAGTGGATGTAGAGCAGCCAAGTACCTCTCCACCCAGAACTCCTCCAGGTGAGAAAGTGATTAAGGAAAGCCTTCAGAACAACACAGAAACACATCTTGTCAGCCAAGGTGAATTCGAGTCAGACAGACACTTTTATCCACGAGTGTTGAATGCACAAATCCATCCATTAGTCCAGTCTTTCTTTACCTTGGGAAATGACCGAATCATCGCTCGTTACACTCATCTCAATCCACAAGTAAAACCGGAAGTATTGAAAAGCATATTATCTTACAGTCCGACACATTTTCAGTGGGCAGGTAAAATAAAGATCTATCCACCTCATATCCAAAAAAAACTCTATTATTCAAATTGTTTCTTCAATTTTAGGTTCTGACCTATTCAATGTCACTACTGCTTCTGGACATCGACAGATGATCGTTATCGAAACCAACTCTTGTCCATCAGGACAAAAATCCATGCCACTTCTATCCGAAACAGATGAACACAATGAACAAGGAGGATATCGACAAGTCATTCAATATGCTTTCCACGAACAATTGTCTAAGGCGGATCCTGAAACAGGCGGACTGGCTGTTGTATGTGACAAGAACATCATGGAAGCAAGTGGGTATGCTGCTGTATTGGCAGATGTAGCCAAAGAGAAGGTATGGCTTGCGGAATGGCATGTCACTGATACCGATCCTGACCTCAAGTGGGAAGATCGCATATTGTATATAAGGGATAAGGAGAAAGGTAAGTAAATTAGGTTGATAGAGCAATACATCTTTTCTAAACATCTATTATTGAATAGAGTGGCATCCTATCCGTGCTTGTTTCCGTTACCTTACTCAGAAACCTTGGAATCGATTCCCACTGAATACCAAAACAATAGTGATGAACAACATCATTAGTTGTCTGGCAGGCGGCAGAAATAAAATGATGGCAGCAAGAGCTTATGATCTCTATAACACAGATATTATGGGCACAGGTCTTGGAATAAGAACACCCGAAACAATCAATAATGTCACTCGAGGTGAGATTCCTCAGTTATTGAGTACCATGGGTGGTCATGGTGTACTCAAGGTTCCCTACAGTAATGCTGGACAAGGTGTATATACCATTACCAATCAAACTGAACTGGATAGTTTCCTTAATCAGGATCATCACTATGATAAAGTAGGTTGATAATGATAGTAAACTGTATATAATTGAATTTAATGAGTGATTTGTCTCAGTTCATTGTTCAGTCTCTTGTTGGAAATGCATCCTGGTCCAGTGTCACTCAAACGGGTAAGTTCTTTCATGTTGGAACCATCCCCAATAAGAAGAACAGTACCTATGTTAGTGATCTACGAATGATGGTAACAGGTAAAGCACAAACAAGCTGTTATAAATAATAATGAGCTATCTAATTATTCTCTAATAGGAAGTGAAAATGGATTTCGTCCCATATGTATCTATGGCAGAAAAGCCAGACTTCCCTTGGCTACTGAATTGAAGTCTGATGGTAAATAGGACACTCGAATGTTGATACATACACTAATTATTATAAATTTAGAGAAAACATGGGACATGCTTGGAACAAACCTATCCATCAAATTGCCCGATGGTGGCTGGACTACTGATACATCTAGATTGATTTTAATGGATCGCAAGGATTTCAACCAATTAGGGTTGGGAATAGATGATCTCATTGATGCTTATATTCAAACAGTCATGGCCGTGATAGCTATCGATCGTATGGCCATAAAACTCATGCCAGATGGCAAATTTGACTATCAATTATTCGAAAGTCTTAATCCCGATAATGCTCTAATGAAAGAAATACAGGAAGCCAATGAACAGTTTTAGAAAGATCAAATAAAATGAATAATTTATATATTTCCCTATCAAATTTGGATATTATTATAATAATAAGGGTCAAGACTGAGATCCCCCCCCTTCTTTTATGCTGATCATTTCCAATACTTTATCAGTTTCTAGTGATAATTGGTCATTGTTCTTCTCTTTCCCTCTCCAGTAATATATTTCAAAAGTATTAATGAGTAATACAACATCATTGTGTTGTGCTACAGATAATCAGGAGAAAGAAGAAAGAATAGATGAATTATACACACAGTACTCATTGATACAGTTGATCAGATCATTAGGCTGGAAGAATGGTATCTTTGGTTATCTCAAAGATTATTTCCCACATTACACTGTACAAACTGGAGGTAGTACTGTTACACCTGATTGACTTTGGTGTGTTTCTCATTGAATTATTTATATTAGATACAGTGAACATTGACGAGAGACCAAATTGGTATCAATGTATATTATACGCTCTACAGCATCTATTAGCTATGTTTAGTAATGTTGTTATTATTCGTATGTGAAAATATATAACATCATACAACAAAACATACGCTGACCGGATATTAATAAATAGCTTTACTACTTGGCTATGATCCTAGCAGTATGTAGTATATATATATATATATACAACTAGGTGACGAGTCAGCGAATAACATCTACATATGTAGCATCCCTTTTTTTCTCCGGGTTGACTACCATATGCTTCTTTTTAGTTACTGCTGGACGAATTCCATCTTATTTGGGATGTTCTGGTTCATTTACAAGTATCATCTTATCATTGACAGAATATCAGTATTCCTCTTCATTACCTCTAAACACCAATACAAAAGCAGTGCAGGGTGCATTGCTCATTCTCAGCATACTGTATGTGGCTGTTTCTATTTTTATCATGATCTTTGGTTATTTGTGGCTTGAAGTCCTTATGCCACCAGGTAGTAGTCTGTATTGATATATTAAAGAAATGAGAAGCTTATATGATCTCTTAGTTGTAACAGGAGCCATCATTATAAGTATTGGATGCCAACTATTCTTTATTTCATATAAGCAAATAACTAGTACAAACTTTGATATATATATGGCACTCTTGACGGCAATGGCTATCATAATGGTCAGAGTGTATTCACCATCCAAAATTGTTTCTCGCATGTAATGTTCAAACAAGAGTACCTGGAATGAGTACTAACTTTGAATTTCATTCCGACGAATAAGGTCCATATTGGTAGGTGTTATCATAGGTTACATGGTGCATGCTATATGTGGTGTAAAAGGAGCTGGGTATCTTATTGACTTCAATAGAATTGGTGAAGCTGCCTGGATAAAGGCGCCATCTGTTAAAGTAGAAGTTGAGTTTTCTTCAAATGCCTTATGTATGATTGTGCCTTTGCTGATAGTGCTGTTGGCCGAGAATTTGGGGTAATACTCAACTTCCGTTTGAAAGACCTAGTCTCTAACTATTCTATAATTATCAAGACATATGAAGGCTATCGAATCCATCACAAAAAGACCTGTTTTAAGGTTTATTGGTAGGGCATATCTGGGGGATGCTATGGGTTGTCTAATTTCAAGTTTATGTGGATCACTTCCGCAGACAACATATGCTGAGAACATTGCTATATTGGTATATGATTTGAATTACAAATAGTAGTCTGATGAAACATTAATCTTGAATATTCATTAGAGTGTAACAAAGATATATTCTCCACTGGTGATTGTGTGTGCGGCTATCTTGGCCGTATTATTCAGTTTCCTAGCCAAGTTCAGTGCAGTAGTTGAATCCATTCCTCAAGGTGTTCTAGGGGGTGTAACTCTTATACTATATACTCTATTGGTAATGACTGGAGTTAGAATATGGGTTGCTAATCGAGTTGACTTTAATGGTAATTAGTTTCTTGTAATAAGTGATTCCTAACTATTCTTTAACAGATCTCTTTGTATAGATTCACGGAATATATTCTCGGGTGGTATTCCTATAGCTCTTGCTATAATTATCAGAGAGCCAATCGAAATAGGATACTTGTACTTGGACGGCATAGGTGCAGCTACATTTAGCTGCCTTATTCTATACCAATTACTCATGGGCACTGAAATGATTAGAAGAACAGTACTTTCATATAGGAACAAGTTATCAGCCCATAGCACTTAATGTAGATATATAACATGTACATTTGATGAATTTGCTTGGATTAGTTATAATATTCATATCAAAAATAAAGTTCACTGTATGGCCACATTATTATGACCAGTATATCTATATTGTGCTCCAGACAAACAGTATAGTAATGGTCATACTTTTTCAGACAGAAATAATATGGTAAGACAATAAGATATTGATACATAACCAACATTCTCCGCGAACGGAAGTACGACAACGAGAAGTGAGAGTAGAAGCTACAGTAGCATAGCTAGTAATGGATGTGACATCAGAGAATGAAACAGATTTAGGTTGAATAGACTTCTGGCTAAGGGATGAAGATAGAGATGGATCTTTAATGCTTTTGTTTATACTCTGTGGGACAGAAGAAGTATATTGAAGCAGCTGGGATTCAAGAACAGCAATTCTTGATTATGCAGTACATAATAAATTAGATAGTTCTTTGGTCATGGCTCGACTGATGTAAGCTCAATTTCATTAGCATTCAGATCTTTTTGAATATCCAAAATCCAATTAAGCATATTGAAGTGAGTGTGATGGTTTATTGTGACCCCCGAGAAAGAACAGAGACTGTCGATAGAAGTCGAAGTAAAGCTCGAGATGGTGGGGGAAGTAGTTACGATTGAATCAACGGATTCAGGAGCTGAGGACTATGCATCAGTGGCAGAAATAGTATGGTTACACAATACCTTGGATCTTACTAAGGAGGTGGAAGAGGTAGCTGAATGTCTACGCTTACTCAAGGTAGGAATCAACAATTACGAGTAGGAGCAGGGTGTTTAGTGTTCTTAAGGTTTCTTAGTTTGGCTGTAGGATTAGGAATACTGATTAAACTTTTAATGGGTGATATCGGAGAAGGCATTTATGTATATGGGATTGATTTATAAGATATCCAAAAAAATCAACAGCGGTATGAGAAGACGAATGATTTATATAGCGTACCTATTTCACAATATTTCGTGATTTAACACACAGTAATTAATGATACATGATAATCTTATTTCGTAGATCACATTTCTCCTAATATATATTTCATTTTCCACTATATTCTTTCACGCCGTCTTTCATTGGATTTTCTTTAATTCTTATATATTAACCATTCATCAACAAACCCTTTCGGTCAGTCTCGACACTTAAATATTAACCCCACATCAAAATCCATTAGTAAACAATTTGATTAAATCCTTTTAAACAAGTTTGTAATACAATTCAAGGTACAATTTGCATGACAGTTGGGTTAGAACTGCAATAGATTCTGATACAATATTCTTATCCACTTTATCCCAGCCAGAGGTTCATCCTAATATCAGATAACCCACTCTCATTGGCCGATACTCTCTATCCAAGGTTTACACCTAATACTCTATGCACGTATTCTCGCTTTCAAAAGTATATAAATACTGTCTACTTTCCCCCATCCACTTTGATAACTTCACTTTGTTTGTATTCTAGTTCTCTAATAACAAAAGGTTCTAAAATACTTCATAAACCTTTACAAAATTTAACGAAACAGGAAAACGTCAATTCTCACAACAAAGTAGGTCATTATGGTGCAGGACAAATGGTGAGAAGGCTTCATCAAGAAGAGATCCATTGGCCCAAACTAATTTGTGACTGTGTACTCCAAGTACGCCAGTGTACTGAATGTCAAAAGCATAACATTCAAAAGAAAGGTTACCATCCTTTGCGTCCAATCTACAGTTACTTACCCGGTGATCACTATGGTATTGATCTCGGTGGACCGATCAACACGTCTTCAAAGAGTAACATGAACTATTTCTTGGTTCTCATATGTGTCACTACCAAATTCTGTATCTTGAGAGCACTTCTTGATAAGAAAAGTGATACCGTCCTTCGCACATTAATCGACAATTTCTCTATCCTTGGCTTTCTATCAGTAATTCAGTCTGACAATGGAACCGAATTCAAGAATAGTCTATCAAAAGACTTAGTTATTGCTATGGGTTATGACCACAGATTCGTAACATCACTCCATGCATCTGCTAACCGTATTAGTGAGCAGCTTGTCCAATCGGTCAAGCGTGCATTAGCCAAAGTCAGTCACGGCGTTGGTAATGTTTGGAATGCAATTCAGTTGGCACTCAACAATCGTATTTCAAAGAAGTTGAATTCTACACCTTTTTCACTCATGTTTGCAAGGAAGATGATCGAGCCATTTCGCTTTCGTTTCCCGAACAGAAAAAGAAGCATTACCTGAAGAACGTAATCCTATGTCACAACAAGAATTAATGGCAAGAACTGATTACATGACAGACATAGTATATCCAGCCAGCCATGCCAAAACAAAAGAACAAGCAAAATTCAGTAACAATCCCCTCCTTTCTGATTATCATCCGGGGAGTCACGTGATAGTTAGAATTCCTACCAAAGCTAGTCATTAGCTCCTGCCTATGATGGTCCATATCCTGTCATAGACACTGGTGTAGTTATGCCTCAACAAAAATTTAACCACAAAATCGAAATATTTAAAACAGCAGATAGCACCTGAGCAGCAGTTGAAGCCGCTACAGATATTTAGGCAAGAATCAAACACATTAAGGAGATACATTTACAACCACGACACAACGTCTGCAACAACTTCATAATGAAACCCTGGAATCATTTAAAGCCTTATCAATTTACTCCTGGGGATAAGCTAAAAACCGAGATAATGAAGCCAGAGAACTTACTGGAGACGCCATTCCATCCCCAACTGTATCGAATACCCCACTCAGACACCAGAGACAGACAATAAAAAGGATGCCTTTGACGAAGAATTTATTAGTATCTACAATGGAGCCAAATATCAACAATCAGCCATGCGAGCAGTCACTTCATCATTCATTCGCCCCAAACAATACACTAATAGAAATAACTGAGGTAGAAGATACTCACATGGTAACATCAATTGATGAGATTATGTAATTTATATAATAGAAAAGTAGTAATGGGGACGTGTATGAGTCAATGACTATCAACCAAGATTCTTTATTAAAAGAGAGGGAAAAGAGCTATTTAAGATCTATGATATATAATAAAATAACTCTACAGGCGCACTATGAAAGATTTGGACGGACGAGATCTGCCTGAACTGATATTTGATCCGTCCAATCCTTTTTAAAAGGTAGCCATCCAATCAAATTGGAGTGTTTTTGAGCAGTTGGAATGACAAAGTTAATGTCAATACACGAAGGTACGATTCAAATGCTGAAAATAAGATATGTTGTTCATGAGGTTCTTTTATACGTCATAGTACTGTTTAAAGTATAAAAAATGGATGTATAATGTATTTTATAGCTCTTTTACAATTTGTATTTCAATTTCGAAATAGAAAATGCCAAATTGTGAGCTGCTCAAATGCTCCATCAATTTATTATGTCCATTTATATCACTAACTTGCACGGACAGATTATTTATTTTTTCAATTTCCGAATATCCCCTCCTTTTCACTTTCACTTCAGTAGGGACCATGTAAACAACAATAAGAATCAAGGGACAGTAGCACATACTAATAACAAATATATTTAGTGAAATTGATGGGGATCTATACCTGAAATGCACAGTCATCAGATCTACTGCACTTCGACATAGAGTATATCACACACAGAATATGACAACAATATGAGAATATAAACAAAAGTAAGAACTGTACACAATAACAAGAATATTCAAATAAACTGATAATATTCATAGTGATGTAGTGTCTGATGGTGTTGAATGAGTATGGAGATCAGTTGTTCATTAGACTGATAATATACAGTTGAAATGGATATATGTAATAACTGAATGTAAACAAATAAATAAAAGAAAAGGATAAGACAATAAATAAACAAACTCACACATATGTAATTCTAGTGTGCCAGTGTTGGGAATGTCGAACATCACAGTTCACCCATCAGGAGAGCTGAACATAAACAACGATAGAGTACGTTGATATAATTAGTCAGAGTGTGAATGCAGTGAATGTAGGAACAACTAAATACAAATGCACCCTGTAAAGATCAAAAAGTACACAGTGATGCGGGATGGAATCAGGTGGAATGAGGACAGTATGTTGTTTATATGAGGTATATTAAAATAACAACAGAATATCTAATACGATTAATTGCTGACACATATGTTGACATAGTATATCGAAGGTTGGGATATAGAGCATTATCAGACACTTGTTGATAAACAGTATAAACAGCTATAGAATAACAATACATAATATGGTCCGATTAAACTGTACTTGTAAGTAATGGCTATTAAGCAGATA